>JAEQBH010002851.1:0-420999 GCA_016808115.1 Tetrastigma voinierianum | reverse complement strand
GGGTTTTGGGATGTTAAAGTTAAAAACTGGACCAACTAGTTTATAATATGATTTTGGGTGCTTGGGGGTTGGTTATACCTTGGTCTAAGCTAATCAAATCAATGTTTGAAGTTAATTTTGGACAACATTAGGATTGGTTTTGGTGAGACGTTTTAAAGGTACTAGTGTCTGAAAAAAAACAGCATGTTTTTCCCTGTTTGTGTGATGTTTTTGAGGGCCTTAGAGAAGGAATTTTAAATTGAAAATTTTCAAAGATGTCATTGGATATATAAAGGACTAAACTAGAGAGTTTCATAATTTTTGAAGACCGTTTGAATAATTTTTGGGTAATAAAGTCTAGAGAGTACAAAACTTGAAAATAACGGTTCTTTCATGTGGTGTTAGTGTCTGATTGAGGTTTTTGACGTAATCTTCCTTTGGGGATGGTTTAATTGATCAAGAGTATTGTTGGAAAAGGATTAAAAGGCAGGGAAAAATTTTAGTATTTTGGTTATGTGATGGATTAAAGTTTGGAAACTAACAACCATACCGTGCTTGTATCTTGCCATTATTTGCTAATGAGATTAAGAATACGATATTAAGCTCCGAAAATCAACCCTAACCAAAATCACTAGTATGCACGAATAATATTGTTCTTTAATTGTAATGGAATAGGGGCTGACGAGGAGGAAAGCCCGACCGAGATCTAGATTCCGAGGATTGGAATCAAAGTGACAGCTCGAACTATTACTAATGAGAATGAAAAAGTGCATGATTTATGATCTGAATGATTTGTTGCACATGAAAATGCATAGTTTGAGATGACCAAAGAATTGTAGTTGATTAAATGAAAATATATCTTTATGTATGTATTGTACTACATTGGTCATTTAAGAAAGTACGAAAGCATTGTCTTATGAAATTGCATGATTTGATTTAAACTGAAATAAAGAGAGAATCGTATAGAACCACTAAGCATGAAAATGCTTAGCGTGTAGTTTTTTATCTATGCACAGGTACCGAGTGAACAAGAATAAAGGACAAGATTGAGGAGTGCAGAGTCATCAAGAAAGCTGCGGAGTAAAAGTATATACTCCGTCATATGCATCCATCCTACTTTTGAACAATTGATGTTTTGTGATCCAAAAAGTTAAACTATGAAACGATTTTGTTTATTATTTTGAATGGACATGGAATGCCTTCATTGTAAATGCATTTTGTTAAATGTAAATGTTTATGGGCCTACCGAATTGAAATTGCTTCTGCACATATTTGAAAGTGTTTATACGAAATGGAATGTCGACCTAAACGACTTTTGTTTTCAGATATGTTTTTGGTAAATGAATCCCTAAGCAATAACCCGACTCTCGCTTCGATCCGCCAATCTGGTCGGGCCGGGATCGGGGTGCTACATTATAAGTCTTAATATCATTCCCATAGGGATTGATGAGAAAATTTAAAGATCAAGTACCCCTACTAATCAAGATTATCACTATTTGAACCTCTAACTTAAAGACTGGATTAACTAGCCTAAATGGAATGAAAGGATTTTTGTATATTTTTCTTTAATGAAAAAGGAAATTTAAGCTAAATATATTAGAGGTTTCACTGAGTTGGAATAACATTGGAATTGGGATCAGTGTTATGATCATTAGAATGCATGAGGTTCAAAGACAAGATAGTCATGGACTTGAATTTTGGATTTGTCCAAGAGCAGAGTAGTATAGCCTTGGAATACCTCTTGACACTATACATTTCACTCTTTAGAACACCATATTCCTAAACCAGGTCAATGGATTTAAAGAGCTACTTTTAGGATTTGATCATCTTTATAAGATTTGGCTATTTTTCCCAAACCAGTACTTCACAACCATTTCTCAGGAGTGAAGTCTGCTTGCCCCCATATACAGGATAACACAAGCCTCCTTTAATTTACTTGACATCGTAATCTGCAGTTTGGCCAGAATAATTACTCCCATATTAAAAGAGCACAAACATTATCTCAAACTGAGATGAACTCTTTGAATATTAAAATGATTACTCATCAGATGGTCCTTATGCCCCGGGAACACATTTCTGCTATCACCCATAAAGGATCCTTGAAGTAAGAGGTTAGAACATCACCCATGATTCATCATAGTGATATTTAGAGTGCATTAGTTCTAAAGGTATCAACCTCGTATACCCTTAAGTTATTGCTCCTTACTCTTAGGTAGTCCATCTTTGTGTCACTAAGAGGGATTTTGGAAATCATAGCAAAGATACAACTCTTTTTAGGTATGATATGCTGATACTTAGAACAATTCTTTTAAAGAACAATGTCAATTAAATCAATCAAATACTCAGACCCACAACATTCATTTAAATACTACAAAATGATTATCAAAACACCAATCTTTTCCCAGATGGAGCTTAGCCTTTCATAATTAGATCACAAGTGAGAATTACTAGATGATCAAACAAATTTATTGAGATTGTAATCAAAACTTAACAAAATGGGTTCCAGAAATAACTCCAGATTCCACTCAAGTTCAGACAGAAATGAAGCTCGATTTACAATGATCTAGCTCGATATTTAAGCTCAGATCCACTACTATAATCTAAAAGATGAAAAACCAAAATAAAAAAAATAAAAAAATAAAAATTATATACAAAAGCTTCACCTACTCTTTATTCCTCCTTGATTTCCTCTCCTCTAATCCATTAAATGCCTACTCTACCCTAGGATCTTCTATTTATAGGCCCTAATGATTGGGCCTTGAAAACAAGGCGGACAATGTGGACCTCCAAAAGCCTAAAAATCTGCCCTAGTCGCCTCCTGATTTCGCAACTGATGTCACGACATTGCTACTGTGATGTCGTGGCTCTTCTTTTGGTGTCGTGACTCTGCATTTTGGTGTTGCGACTCTGAATTTTGGCTGTCTGTACAATGTCGCTACTCTGAGTATCAATGTCATAACTTTGCTTCCTTGTCACTATTGGAGTCGCAACTCTAGAATTGTATATTCAATGTTGCAACCTTGTGTTGATGTCGCGACTCTAAGTATCAATGTCGTGACTCTGATATGATGTCATTGTTGGAGTCGTGACTCTAGAAATAGTGTTTTCATTGTCACAGCCTTGTTCTGATGTCGCGACTCTACTTCTGATGTCATTACTCTTACTGTTGATGTTGCGACTCTGGACTTTTGGTGTCGCGACTCTAATCCTTCTGCTCTGCTTCCTTCAACCGATGTTACGACTCTTTTTGTCTGATGTCGCGACTCTTTTTGTCTGATGTCGCGACTCTTTTTGTCCGATGTCGCGATTCTTTTTGTCCGATGTCATGACTTTGATATTATGTCGCGACATTCTTCAGCTAATGTCGTGACTCTGATGTGATGTCGCAACATTCTTCACCCGATGTTGTGACATTCTTCAACTGATGTCGCGACTCTGAACTTTTGATCACTTTTGTTGCTTTTCTTGTTGATTTTGCTTCTTTTGCATTAAATCCTTGCAAAACACCAATCTGGGTGAAGATTCCATAAATTTACATTAAATTGAACTTTTAAGTCTCAAATATGCATAAAAAATAGACTTAAAAATAGATGGGTTTCACACTTATCAAACTCCCCCAAACTTAAAGTGTTGCTTGTCCTCAAGTAAAGAAAAGGCTCATTGTTTGTCCTCAAACAATTAAAATTGATTTTTAAGGACATTTTTCTTTTTAATTATCTTTTCAGTCATATCAACAATCTGGCTTTAGCAAAATGTCAGTTGTGATATCAATTCCAACTAAGCTTTAAGTTATGAATCCTAAAGATTTTCAATTTAGATTACTCAATACAATAGATAATTCATAGCTTGTAAACAATTACAGTTCCTGACTTCTAATGTGAGTGTGTGTTGGTCTTCCCTTTGTGAATAATTTGCAGGTTAGGTAGCCTTATCAGATTTATAGTAAAAGAATGGCAGTCTCTTTAGAGTGACTAAGGTCTCATAAGCTTGTTAGTCATATTATTCTCCACTATTGTAGGCATAACACAACCCTCAAGATCAAATAGGTCTTTTAGGCTTGTATTGTATGGCTTGGGCATTGGGTAGTTAACTGGTCATTTTAAGCTAAAGTTCGCCCAGAGTGCACATACTGTTCATCATTTAGCCTTCAACTGCTCATCCTCTATTTTATACTCAGAACAACCTTTAAAAGCATACCTAGATTTGTCAGTACACCTTCGCATATTTTCCACTGCGGGCTTTTTTCTTTCTCCACTTCATGCTCTCTCAAATTTGCTTCTTCAGCTTCAAAGCTCTTTTCTTTTCATTTTGTTCAAGGTTTTAGGAATGGTGCAATGTTTTGCCTTCTTAAGCTTTCTACCTCCCTTTAGCTAGCTTTGGGTTAGTAACTCCCATACCAGTTGGCATTAGGGTACTAGGTGTAGAACACCCCTAAGAACTTAATGGCTCAAGGGAGGAAGGCTACAAGGCAAAACTCATTCTTCCTTGAAACTTACATATTTTTCAGCTTCTCTGTTTTCTGCTATGCACCTCTTTTGTACATCTTTTCTCAATTTATTTTCTTTGCACATTACTAGTTCTTTTCCTTTTTCACATTCCAAAATATACTCCCCCAAACTTGTCCTCTTGATTACTTTTTTTGCACTCATCTTGCAATTTGGGCAAACTCAAGGTTCTTTACTGTAGAGTTAGAATTTAAAGAATGACTAAGGTTCTTTCATGTGGCTTTGATGATGAAATTGGCATTAGGCTCAAATAATGTACTAGGGTATATGCATTAAGCATATCATAGGGTAGGCTATGAAAGACCTAAACTTTCCAAGGATGGCTAAATAATTTCCTTGGTTGTGATGCCTAGGATTTTGCCTTTAATAATAAAATAACAAGTTCTAGGACCTTTTGAGACTAAACTTATGGTAAATCCAATAAGGTGTTCCTAAACCAAGCATAATCAGTTTTCAAGGTACTTATGACCAATGTGCCTACTGTCAGTCATTATAACTGTATTGTTAAAAAAAACTAGAATTATTAGCCTGATTAACATTATCAGTAATTTCAGTCTTTTAGAATCTAATATTTTTCAACCTATTTGTTATTGACATCACAACTTTCTATTTTGTTCAACTTATTCTGCCCAATTTCATCTACAGATTTTCTTGTTTGGTCCATAAACAGATTACTGTGATATTATACAACTCAGAATCTCATTTTGATCTAGTAATATATTTCAATTCAACAATCATCATAGCACTAGCAACTCACTTCTTATCATTCAATTTCAACCAAACAAGCAAACTCACAGTCTTCATCATTAAAAATTTTTACAAATATGCAAAAGTATTCAACACAAGACACAATTTGCACAAATTTCCGAAACGGCATTTATATTTATATTTCAACAACAAGGTACAAAATTACAAGGAAAGAGATAGATAAAAAGTTCATTTATTTTTATTTGGATGGGGTTTGGAGGATTTGAGGTTAACTGGTTCAAATTTGTAACCAGCTTGAGATGGAGCAAAATCAGAGATGGAAGCATGGGGCTTTTCAATTGTTTTATCTCCTAGAAGCTAGTTTGTAGCCCATTCTAGCATAATTGCATTACTCCTTATAAGCTCATTCTGCCACCCTCCAATGGAGTTGAGTGTATTCTCAAACTCTCCCTGAGCATTGTACATGTTCCTCAGGTTGGAGTTGTAGAGGTGATTACTTCCCAAAAAGTGCTGTTTTATACCTTTAACACTCTATGTTTTAAGCACTTTTTGTGTAGTAATCACCCTAATTAACCCAATTGGCATGTTAAGGACCTAGCAAGGCTACTAATCAAATTTTGTGGCAAGTTTGGTTGTTTTAGGGGCTATATATATTGAGGACAAGGATTCAAGTCAAGCATGAAGAATCCAACAAAGTGTCGCAGCGCCAGTTTAAGAGTTAAGCAAGAAGAAGTAGTGATGCAGAAAGAAGCAGTAGCAAACCTTGCTAAATTCGCAAGGGTTGCGAAATTTCGCAGATCCTGCGAAAACCCCTGCAAACGCTGACTTTTTTATTTTTGTTTTTCCCACTTTCTCCCTATGTAATAGAGTTTTATTTGCATCTTTTGGTAATTTGTAAAGGGGTTTGGTGTTATAAAACAGCCCCGAAAAGAATTTGTAATCATTCAAATTTTTTCAAGAAGCTTCTGCGCAGGCTTTCATTTTCTCTATTTTTCTCTCTTCTCTTTCGATTAACTAAACAACTCTCGAAACAGGAGTTTGAGCAAAACCCTAGTTTCCTTGGAGTAAAGGAAACTAGGTGAAGGTTCTGATGAAAAGTTGTGGGCTTTCCATGTTTTAAGGGAGGTATTTTCCACCATTAAGGGTTTCTTTTTAAACTTTAGTTTTAATCCCTTCGGGTTACCTTGAATGATCCATATTTGATAAGCTTTTGGGTACATTGGATGCTTATCACTAGATCCATTGACATTCGTTAGTTATCATCTATGGGTTATTGGAAGGCGATTCAAGGATGTTTTTATTTCCTTCAAACCCTAGGTTCGATCCCTTCGATTCACCTTGAATGGCCAATACTTGGTAAGATTTCTGGGCTCATTAGATGCTTAATGCTAGATCCAGTGATGTTCTTTAGTTATCATTTATGAGCCATTGGAAGGTGAGTCAAGGAGATGTTCTGTAAAACACCAGAAAATTCTAATTTTCTGAAAAAGAGTAAAACGGTAATTTTGTTCAAAATCATGATTTTTTCTATATCTCGAATGATGGAACAGACTTCACTGTTGGAATCATCTCGCGAAATCTAGGTACCAAGTCAATTTTGTTTTAATCTCGAGACAATAATTTCATCGCTGAGGCACCGAGAGTAGTATGGGACACTTCAGATGAGATGAGTGGCCCGCAGCCACGTGTCAAGTGTACAGGATGAGTCAAACAATGAGCTCAAGTGGACTCCATAGGGAGACATGTGGCAACACATAAAGGTAGAAATCTGGGCTGAATGGATAAGGTGATAAGGGGGAAATCCAAGGAGCCACTTAGAGCTTGACACTTGGCAAGTGAGAGGACATCTTACTTGAAACCATTCTTGGCCCAACCGGTTTGGGGGAGAAGGGAGAAAGAGAGAGAAAAGAGAGAAGAAGGAGTTAGAGGGAGAGGCTCTACCTTATCTCTAGATTTTTCGGCAATCGATCCAAATCCGGTACAAGAAGAGGCAAAGCCGATACCCATTGCCGTGACTACGCGTAAGTACTCAGGATTGTGAGCTTCGATTAACTCCGGAGGTAGGAGTGTTCTCCTCCTACTTGGTTAAGCTTCGGTTTAAAATGCCATGAAAATGGTTTTGGGAGCTGTGAGACTCCGAGAATGGCCGTATTTCCGGTCCTAAAGAAATTCCGACCGAATGTTGATGAGGACTGGGTCTCGACGCCTACGGCTCGGATTGGGATCGTTTAAAATGGGCCTTAACTTATTTCGGACTGAAATTGTCCATGTGAAATTGCTTGCATGTTATTGCTTGACATGAATAGCATGTTTGATGTGTGGAGAATGAGATTGTTGATGCATGCTAAATTGATGTGTTAACATGATTGTTTGAATTATATGAAATATAATTGTGTAAGAATCATTAGAATTGAATATATGAATTGGCATCATTGCATTCATGCAGTACGCTACATCGCTGAGTCGTGGGTGTGGGTGCGCGGTATGGTTGTTCACCATTCTTGGTGAATGCGTGATGAGCTTGTATTTTGGACAACGTCCAATAAATGACTCATGGTTCAAAACATAAAGTGAAATAATAATTAATGTGTGTTAGGCGGAGCAAGAAGGGGGCCGTTAATCCCCTCCGGTGAAAAGCCTGGAACATGGGTGTAAGAGACTAGTGGCGTGAGCCAAAATTTCTGTATGGGTGTAAGAGACCCGCGATAAGCCGAAGGTTCTCAAGGTTTGCAACAAGACACGATTAACACATGTGACTTCAAGTTTGCAGGATGTGAGCCTGATCGACGACGGGTTGCCAATCAAGCACTTGCAGCAGGCGTGTGGAGCCGATAAGGGCTCGGTATATGTGTGTCATTGGTACTACTGATGACGATCATCACACTTGGCATAGGCATGTGTGAGGGAGTAGGTGAGTTACTCGGGATATTGGCATGATGACATTTCATGCATGACATATGACATTCATGTAGACATTTTACTTGGATGTGTGGACATTCAGGATTCACACATGCATTTTAGGTTGGGAGTAGCCCCTGTAGGAAAATACAACTACTGGGCATTGCTTATCCTGTCGTGGGATCCCCTTTTAGGTACAGGGAGTATTCAGGAAGTTGACGCCCACTAGAGGTCAAGCAGAAAAAAAAGTTTATTACGTGGCTTTGATTATATATTTTTGTAAAACATGTATGAAACATTCCTCGATCGATACATGTTTGTATAGAGTGTAATTAACTCTGAAACCATTGTACGCAGTTGGTTATATTTTGGTGAGGTTGGATGTATGCGCCCGACGTGACCATTTTTACTCATGTTTTAGTCTCGGGTAGAGAGACACTCATTTTGTGGCATTGAGACACTCAATGGCTACATGTATTCCGCGAGTTGACGAATCTTCAACGGATCCCCGGGTTTGGGGCGTCACATGTTCTTCACTGTTGGAGACCATTAATGGGAAGCAAATACCATTTTTCAAGGATATTTATTTAGGGTTAGTTATTATAGCTAAACCAAGAACCGATCCGGGAGATAACTATATGTTATCCTCCCCAATGTGAGGAAAAGACCCGGAAAACTCCTCCTTTGCCTAAGGAACCTGAAACCTAATGACCTGACACTCCAAGGTTTTTGTTTTTATGTTTTAGTAAGTTTTTATTTTTGGTTTTAATCACTAATATTCCCTCTTTTTATCACAACCCAATTATCCAAAATGAAATCACCAGTTTGAGCCTCACTATCAATCATTTCCATGAAGAAAACCCATCTCTATGGACGATCCTAGAGCCGCTATACTATAGTAGCCATGCTACGGTAGTATGAAGTATTAGGTTATAAATTTTGTTGATTCAGAATACCCTACGGACTACACACACGAATCAAATGGTGCCGTTTTCAGGGATGGTGCCTTAGTGCTAATGACTATCTTTGGTGGATACTTGTGATCCTCATCACAAGTTGGTGATTTTTCTCCTATCATCTTTATTTTTAGCATCTTACTTTTAGTTTGTTTCACATCCTTCTTTTCTTGTAATTCTCAGCCTGCAGTGGGAGAAATTGAAATTGTGCTTCAATGCTCTTGATTTTAGAGTTGTTTTATGCTTATAAAAGTTAATGAACTTTTGAAACTCTTCTTGTCTTCAACCTTTCTTCTTCCACTTTGAGCTATCCACACACTATTTACATTAGTTTTCAATGATAAGCTGAAAAACTGCCTTGCCTCCTAAACTTTGCAAAAATCCGACCTAGTACCTTTGACCACCTTTAATAGGTTAGGAATCCTAAAAAGCCAATGAGTCTTCAAAAAAAAAAAAAAAAAGAAAGAAAAAGAAAAGAGAAAACGTTGTGACACTTGCCTTAAAACCCGAGCAAGGTCCGAGGGGTATATGGCGAAAGTCATTAAATAAAGCTCGGTGCCCTAAACCAACTGGTTGGGAGTCACTGACTTTGTTGCTCGTTACATGGGTGAATGGGTGGAGTTTACCAATTTATAGGTGTTGGAGTATCGAACTTATTAAAAGTCTGGGGTGAAATTTGAAGAGTTAGTGGTCGAAAGATCCTTATGACTTGATGCCCTAAACCTTGATTGGTTAGGAGTCATCGATGGACCCCCGTTACATGGACAATTATGAATTCAATTCCCTCAGCATTAAACCCCTACAACACAAAAAGAGTTGTGAAATAAAAGTTTTGTCCCCGATCTATTAAGGTTAGTAAGTCCGCTAGGCATAAAAGAGCCAGGTCGGGGGAGAGACCGCTTGACATACTCATTTTTGAAAAACTAACCCAAGTTAACACTTAGGTTTTTGTGGAAGATTTCAGGTTGGTTCTCTAGGAGTTTACACTATTTTGATACTTGAATTTTCATAGCACATACTCTTCTTGAGATAGTCTGTCACACCCCAATTCAACCGCCTAGGCGGACGTATGGGCCTCGTGAGACGCATCGGGACTATTTACCGCCTTGTTTAGACACGGCTAAGGCCAAGCCTTATAACCGAATCAAAATATCATATACAAAATACAAACTACCACCGTAGTGGTGTTTACAAAGGTCAATATATACAGCTCGGAGTCCCACTTACATATACATATACAAAAACCCGCACATTTACATTTACATAATCGTAGCGCGAAATCTACAGTGATGGACCCCTATAAGTGTAAGAAGCCCAAGAAGATGCGAAAGATCTCAGACTTCCTCCTCTCGTACCTACACCTGATTAAACCCATGCTAAGCTTTACGCTAGGAAACATATGACTTATACTTATACACATGCATTAATACTCTTACAAGAAGCATATAACAAAAGAATCTGACATACAAGAGCGCATATCAGAATTCTTGCATGGATTCATATAACAAATGACACACCTATTTGTGCTTATAAGTATCGTGACTTATATACTTGTTCTCGCATCTCTCAGAAGAGTTCACGGAGCTATACTTATTCATAGGGCACCGTAGGTACCATATGATCTTATACTACAGGCACCCATAGGTACTACAAAAGTTATACTTTGTACGTAGGTGCACCGTAGGTACATCTCGCAGCGTAACGATGTACTTTTTACTTTACTCTCATTCGTTATCTTGGCTCTTATCATATTACCTTTAATTACCTAGACCATATAATAAGAAATGAGTAGGACATAACACAATAGGTACCCAACGGTACTCTGCATACAAGATCGAGGTGTCGTAGTACGCGTGAGTGCCGGCGACCGATAAGAGAGTACCAAAGTACTATACATATCCGCCCATGTACGTATACCGTAGCACCAGCAGAGTGTCGGCACCGATAAGAGAGTGCCCAAAGTACCATACGTGCCTCGCCCATGTAAATGTATGTCAGAAGATCTAGCAGGGGGAGTGCCGGCTAATCGACAGAGTACCATAGTACTATACGTGCCTGCCCACGTAACAAAAGTTCCGTAGCACTATCAGGAGTGCCGAAGCACTGATCAAAGACGTGCCTGATCAAGTAACAGAAGTGTTGTGTCATTTAATAATTGGTCTTAGGCATTCATACAATTATATGTGTTCAAGAACTTAGTATATTATCATAGAGGCATTCGCTTCGCCGAGGCGGCGAGGTACGGTCTAATTTTTCCTTTACCTTACAAACACGAATGGACCCTTTCATACACTTATAGGGTCCTCATTAGTCCCATAGACAAGTCCTCATAACAACAGAAATACAAAACAAAACAAACCACCAGAATTTCCATGTTGTGAACAGTGTCTATGCCGCGGCGTAGCACTGCTACGCTACGGCGTAGGCCTTTCTCTTTGCTACGCCGCAACGTGCCTGGGCGTCTGACCGCTCCTACTGCCACGCCGCGGGCGTGACCTACGCTATCACAGAGGTCACTACGCCGCGGTGTAGGACCCCGAAAATGCCTAGATTGTTCTGATTTCATCCCTCTTACCAGAAATCTAACCAAAAACAAAAAGAGTACTTGTATACTTTCCAGAAAAACATCTTCCAAGTGTATTCTAGCCCAACCAAAACCAAACATAGAATTTAATTAGGGTTTTTCCAAACCCAACTTCAAATACTTGAAAGTTAGGTTAACTTCCTAACACCCAAACATGTATCCATACAACTTAACCAAGAATCCATACTCAAATGGAGGATTCCATACTCATCTTACAACACATCTAGGGTTAGGATGAATTCCTAGCTAAACCCTAGAAAATGGAACCAACTAATATCCATACAAACCCATAACCATCCACATGTGGTCCATACAAAATCATAGAAATCCATATTCTCCATAGCAACCTTAGTTTCCATACAAAATCATGGTTTCCATACCTTTCTTGGCTTCCTTCTATTCTTCTTCCTCTACTTCTTCTCTTTTCCTCTCTTCTTACGTTTTTGCTCCCCCCCAAAATGAGAGACCAACTTGGTCTTATCCCCTTTTGATCAAATTTTCCTTTTATTGCAATTTAGTCCTCAAATTCACTTCTATTTGCACCACAACTTCCCATTATTCCACTTTGGCATATAATCTTATTATCTTATAACTCTTATATCATGTTTAACAAATTCCACTTTTACCCTTGTATCTTGTACAAATTCCGGGTTTCTCAGTTTTCACGTTTTGAATTTAAATTACGAAAAATTCAAATTTTACCTACAAAATACCCTAAACATGTTGAAAACAACTAGGGTGTATTTCGGGGTGTTACACAACACAAGGATTTGATGACTTTGTCGTACAAGGGTTTATCCCCTCCTTACTTTTGAAATTTTTTTTGTTTGCGGATATATATAGTTCATCTTGCTTTTGATTGCTTTCTTCTTCTTTCAATGCTAAGGGACTAGCAATGTGTCGGTTGGGGGAAGTGATTACTTCCCAAGAAGCGCTATTTTATACCTTTAACACTATGTTTTAAGCACTTTTTGTGTAGTAATCACCTTAATTAACCCAATTGGCTTGTTAACGACCTAGCAAGGCTACTAATCAAATTTTGTGGCAAGTTTGGTTATTTTAGGGGCTATATATATTGAGGACAAGGATTCAAGTCAAGCATGAAGAATCCAATAAAGGCAAGAGCGACAAAGCCGTAAGAAAATGTATAAGCAAGCAAAGGATGCGTAAAGAGCAGCAAACCTTGCTAAATTCAGACACAAGTGACCAAGAACCCTCATGAATTCTCACAGATCCTCGCGAAAAACCGCAAACTTCCGACTTTTGATTTTTGTTTTTCCCACTTTCTCCCTATGTAATAGAGTTTTACTTGTATATTTTTGTAATTTGTAAAGGGGTTTGGTGTTATAAAACAAGCTCGAAAAGAATTTTTAATAATTCAAAATTTTCAATAAAGCTTGCAGTAGAAGCTTTCTTATTTTCTCTTGTTTTCTCTCTTCTCTTTCTCGACAGCCAAACAACCCCGAAAGAGGAGGTAAGGGCTAAAACCCCAGTTTCCTGAGTAAATGTGAAACTAGGTGAAGGTTCCGATGAAGGCAAACGGGCTTCTTCCATGTTTTAACGGAGGTATTTTCCACCATTAATGGTTTATTTTCAAACTTTAGTTTTAATCCCTTCGGGTTACCTTGAATGATCCGTATTTGATAAGTTTTTAGGTTCATTGGATGCTTATCGCTAGATCCATTGACATTCGTTAGTTATCATCTATGGGTTATTGGAAGGATATTCAAGGATGTTTTCATTTCCTTCAAACCTTAGGTTCGATCCCTTCGATTCACCTTGAATGGCAAGTACTTGGTAAGCTTTCTGGGCTCATTGGATGCTTATTGCTAGATCTAGTGATGTTCTTTAGTTATCATTTATGAGCTATTGGAAGGTGAGTCAAGGAGATGTTCTTCACTGTTCGAGACCATTAATGGGAAGCAAATACCATTTTTCAAGGATATTTATTTAGGGTAAGTTATTATAGCTAAACCAAGAACCGATTCGAGATAACTATGTTATCCCCTCCCCAATGCGAGGAAAAGACCCAGAAAACCCCTCCTTTGCCTAAGGAACCTGAAACCTAGTGACCTGACACTCCAAGGTTTTTGTTTTTATGTTTTAGTAAGTTTTTATTTTTAGTTTTAATCACTAAAATTCCTTTTTTTTTATCACAACCCAAATATCCAAAATGAAATCACCAGTTTGAGCCTCACTGTCAGTCATTTCCACAAAGGAAACCCATCCTTGTGGATGATCCTAGAGCCTCTATACTATAGTAGCCATGCTACGATAGTATGAGGTATTAGGTTATAAATTTTGCTCATACCTTACGGGCTACACACACGAATCAAGAGGTCCAAACTTTTAGTCCATAGTTTCTCCCTATAGTTAAGGGAGGCTTCCATCTCCTCATCCCTTCTTTAAATTGTGGCCCTGATCTCCTTTTGATGTTCCTTGTACAGGTACCCAAAGGCATCAACCTTCTACATTAGGTTCTTCTCCATCTCCTCCAACATCTTCAGAAAGTCCTAATCCCTTTTTAGCTGCTTATTAACAAAAACCTTCTCTCTCTCCTTCCCGCTCAACCTCGTACTTTGTCTCCGTTTCATTACCATCTCTCCATTCTTCATCTCTTTGTTAGAGGGCTTCTTTATTTGATCTTCCAAGTGCTATCTTCTCCACTCCAGGTCCTCTCTAATCCGCTTCATCCCTTCCTCGTCTCCCTTATTCATCTCTTTTCAAGATACTAGCAACTCACAAAAGTTGTCGCTATCTTCACTAGTCGTTCTCCTTTTCCTTTGCCCTTCAAGTAAGGTAGGCAAATTTACTCAGACTCGAGCCTGGCCACTTTCTATTTCTTCTCCTCTTTCCTTTCCTCCAATTTGAACTGGTGCCCCCATGATCTGTAGTAGGGGAGAGCAATGGTTGCTCTAAAATTGCTTCAAAACCACCCCTTTCACCGTCAGGTCCCTCATTGTAGACCACGCTGGAGCCGTCCCTTCTTCTCTTCGGCCGCCTCTTCTCTCTTGGTGGGCTTCACTCTCCTCTCTTCCTCCTCACTCTCCATTGGAGCTTTGAGGACTCCAATAAGAATGAGAGGTGGGGTCTTGGGGCACCTCTCATATTTTTCTTCATTAAATTTTACACACCCCTTGATACACAAAAGTGTGATCAAGGAAGGGTGGGGGATATTTCTAGCGAAATTCCCCTTTGCATAATCCAGAATGGATTCTTCAAAAATCCTCCAAACATTTATCTCATAGCCCTTAACCAACGCATACAGAAGTATTGCGCGGTCTTGTCTCATAGTAAAGACGTGCTTAGAGGGCTTCAACATAGAATTTATAAAGTAGAACCATACTTTACCGACTTCTGTGAGATCCCCTCTATTGATGTAGGAATGGGAGATTGTTCTTATGCTTTTCCATTCTCCTTGGCCACCCATGAGCTCCTTGGATATCTCCTCGAAGTGAGGATTCTTTTGAAGCTTCTCAATTTCTAAGCAGTCTCCTCCTTCCTTGAGCTTAAACAACTGGGAGAGGTCATTTTCTCCAAAAGGCACCCATCTCCCATTGACATAGCACGTCAAGTTCATCTTGTCTCCCACGTTGGCATAAAACTCTTTGACAAGAGTTCTTCTGCCCGGCTCTATATGTTTGTAGATCATCTCCCAAATCTCTTCTCTCTGGGGTTTCTTCCTCGAAGGGTGGCACTAACTCCTTGAACCCCCTATCTTTAATGAAACCTTTCTTGGTGAGAGTCTTCTTGAAAGTCTCTGCCCCCTTTTCAATAATGAACACTCTCGCTTCTCCTGCCTCAACTTCCATCTCCTTGGCTTCTTCTCTTAATCCCTCCACAAGAACAGTTTCCTGGTTCTCAGGTTGTTCAACCCTCTATCTTTGCACATTCTCCATAATTTTCTCAACTACTTTGTCTAGAGTGGGAGAGCTAGGGCTAGACATTCTTCTAGAGTTTTGAAAATGGAGGGTGGGAAGGAGTTAGGGCTCAGATGTTTGAGGAATTTGGTTTGAATTTTCAAAATTTCACTAAGTGTTCTCTTAAATAGGGAGGTTGCCCTAGGTGCAATGTCGCGACGTTGAGTGTCGATGTCGCGATTTTGATTAACATTTTTAAGTGACAGGTCCCAATGTCGCGACTATATTGAATTGATGTCGCGACTCTAAGAAAATGTTGCGACATTGAAAACATTATGTCACGACTCCGAGAGGAATGTCGCGACTCTGAATGTTGATGTCACGACTTCACTATGATGTCACTATTGGAGTTGCAACTTCGCTATGATATCACCATTGGAGTCACGACTTTGTAAAGAATGTTGCGACATTGAAAACATTATGTCGCGACTCTGAAAGGAATGTCGCGACTCTAGGAAATTTTTCTAGAGCTGATGTCGCGACATTGAAATGATGTTGCGACTCATAGATGGCATTTTCACCTTCCTTATTCATACTTGTTTTCCTCAATCTTATTCATTCAAGCATACTCAATTCAAGAAATTTTCAGCAAATCATTAACAGATATATACGCATATTATTATCTCAGAAATTTATAGCAATTCAACTGATTAATTCTAACTAAACTAAACTAAGAAACATCAAAGAACTTCAATCAATCAAACAAAATTTAAACACACAAAAATAAACTTGAAATGAAAAGAAATAACAGTAAATAAAATTTAAAAGAAGAAAGAAATTAGAAAATTCTCATAGAGATTTCATTGAAGATCAATTTAAATTCATCTTTCTTTGACTAGCATTTCCTCATACTGAAGAATATTCCAATTCATTTTGACAATAACCAACAATTTAGGTTGCCTCCCAACAACTGCTCAGTTTAATGTCCTTAGCTGGACATTGCTTTCATGTGTAATCTTTTCAGCAAATTCTTCAACAATTCTACACTAAGACTGTTCTTCATTTAAAATTCTTCCCAGATAATGTTTTAGTATTTGTCCATTCACTTTAAACTCATTCCCTAAATCTGTTCTTAGTGTCACTGCTCCAAAGGTTGTAACTACAATCACTATGTAAGGACCACTCCGCCTTGACTTAAGTTTACCTAAGAATAGTCTAAGCCTGGAGTTGTACAGTAGGACTAGCTCTCTTACTTTGAACTCTTTACTTAGAATTCTTTGATCATGCCATTTCTTAGTCTTCTTGTAGATCCTGGCATTATCATAAGCTTCATTTCTCAGCTCTTCCAGTTCATTCAACTAAAGTAATCTCTTTTCCTTAGTAGCTTGG
The DNA here is from genome assembly GCA_016808115.1 of Tetrastigma voinierianum. Lineage (NCBI taxonomy): Eukaryota > Viridiplantae > Streptophyta > Magnoliopsida > Vitales > Vitaceae > Tetrastigma > Tetrastigma voinierianum. The sequence continues at coordinate 404,120 of JAEQBH010002851.1, read as the reverse complement.
AAATCACAGTTAAGCTTCTTGATCGCTTCACATAGCTTTTTTTATATTCAAGCTTAAGAGGGAGATGACAAGGCTTTCCAAATACAATCCTGTATGGGGACATTCAAATATAAGTCTTATAAGCAGTCTTGTAAGCCCACAATGCATTATCTAGCTTTACTGACTAGTCTTTTCTAATTGTGTTCACTGTTTTATCTAATATGTTCTTGATCTCCCTATTGGATTCCTCAGCTTGCCCATTTGACTGAGGGTGATAAGTCAATTTCATAACATGTCTAACTTCTTATTTGCTTAAGAGTTTTGCAAACAGTTTGTTTACAAAATGGCTTCCCTCATCACTAATGATTGTCCGTGGGGCTCCATATCTACTCAAGATGTTTCTTTGAATAAACCCCATAACTGTGTTGGCATCATTTATAAGACAAGCTATTGCTTCTACCCACTTGGATACATAATCCACAGCTAGGAGAATGTATAGATTTCCAAATGAAGGTGGGAAGGGTCCCATGAAGTCTATGCCCTACACATCAAATATTTGCACCACTAGGATCCCTTGCAGAGGTATTTCATTTCTTCTGTTTATATTGCCCATTCTTTGACATCTATCACAGTTTTTTACCCATTCAACACTATCTTTAAATAGAGTTGGCCAATAGAATCTTGATTGGAGAGTTTTGTAAGTTGTCCTATCCCCTGCAAAATGTCCTCCATATGGTGATGCATGACATTTGTCTAATATCTCAGCTTGTTTAGTCTCAGGTACACATCTCCTGATAATTTGATATGCTCATCTTCTAAACAACAGTGGGTCATCCCATATATAGAGTCTAGCATTTGTTCTCAATTTCCTTTTTTGCTGGTAAGTGAGTTATGATGGCATGATCTCATAAGCTAAGTAGTTCACTATGTCAGCATACCATGGCACTTGCACTGTCATCTGAAATAGCTGCTCATTAGGGAACTTTTCTTCAATTTCAGTCTCTCTTCCTTTTTTAGTGGACTTCTCAATTCTGGATAAGTGATAAGCTATCACATTATCACTGCCCTTTTTATGCCTAATATTAATGTCAAATTCCTGCAACAATAAGACCCATCCGATTAACCTTGGTTTGGCATCTTTTCTTTGCCATTAGGTACTTGATGGTTGCATGATCTGTGTATATGATGACATGAAATCCTAATATGTATGGCCTGAAATTCTCACAAGCAAAGACCATTGCCGACATTTCTTTCTTAATTGTTGAGTAATTTTCTTGAGCCTCATTGAAAGTCTTACTGGCATAATAGATGGCTCTAAAAATCTTCTCTCTTCTTTGTCCCAAAACAGCTCCCATTGCATAGTCACTGGCATCACACATGATTTCAAAATCTTTGCTCTAGTCTGGTGTAGCCATAATGGGAGCTATAACCAATTTATCTTTGATCTCCTCAAATGCAGAATTGGATGCTTCATCAAATTCAAACTTTGTATCCTTCTCAAGCAGTCTGCACAATGGTCTTGTAATTTTTGAGAAATCCTGGATGAACCTTCTATAAAATCCTGTATGCCCAAGAAAACTCCTGATACCTTTCACTGTAGTTGGTGGTATCATAGTTTTCATCAAAGAAATCTTAGCCTGGTCTACTGCCAAGTTTACATGCGTGGCTTTATAACCTAGACACACCTTCGCCACTACGAAGTGGCACTTCTCCCGCTTAGAGCTAGGTTCTTTTCCTTACACCTTTTAAGTACAGTTTCCAAATTCTCCAGACATTTTTCAAAACTAGATCCATACACAGAGAAATCATCCATAAAGATTTCCATAACTTCCTCCACCAAATCTAAGAAGATGAACATTATGCATCTTTGAAAAGTAGCAAGAGCATTACACAGTCCAAATGGCATCCTTCTAAAAGCATAGGTGCCATAAGGACATGTGAATGTAGTTTTTAATTGATCCTCATGAGCTATGGCTATTTGGTTGTAGCCATAATAGCCCTCTAGAAAACAATAATAAGGATGTCTTGCTAGCCTATCCAACATCTAATCAATGAATGGAAAATGATAGTGATCTTTCCGGTAACAAATTCTTCTCAATCAACAATGTAGACTCTCCATCTAGTCATGTTTCTCAGGAGCTCATTATTTTCATTTCTGATAATTGTGAAACCTCCCTTCTTTAGAACTCATGGACTGGACTCACCCAAGGGCTGTCTGATATGGCATATATAAATCCTGCATTTAGCCATTTGAGAACCTCCTTTTTCACCACTTCTTTCATTACTGGATTCAGTCTTCTCTAATGCTCAATAGAAGTCTTGGCATTCTCATCCATGAGGATTTTGTGCATACAAATGGATGGGCTAATCCCTTTCAGATCTTCTACTGACCAAGCAATAGCCTCCTTGTGCTTTCTTAGAATCTCCACCACTTTCTACTCTTTTTCTGCAGTCAAATTTGTTGCTATTATCACAGGTTTGGATCTTTCTTCTCCTAGAAACACATATTTCAGATGCTTTGGCAACTCTTTTAGTACAAGACCCTTATAGCTTTTTCATCCACTTGGACTTTTTCTTCTCTGTTTAGATTATTTGTACTTCTTTCATTTAAGCTCAAAACAGTTTCTGCAATCAGCTCTTCCTTCTTAAATTCATCATTATAGAATGAAGAAAAGATGTAGTCATCAAATGACTTCTCTTTCATTAAATCATAATGTTGCTCTTTACAACTAGGAGTTACATTGTCAATTCTCATACATTTAGCTTGTTCAACATCATGTTGCTTTAAACTTTTGCTAAGGTTGAAGTGGACTTCTTCAATCCCAACTCTCAGGGTAAGCTCCCCCTTCTTCACATCTATCAAGGCTGCTCATGTAGCTAGGAATGGTCTGCCAAGCAGAAGTGGAATCTGCTTGTCCTCTATATCCATCACAACTAAGTCAACTGGGAAAGTATACTTTCCACCTTGACTAGCACATCTTCCAGGATGCCTTCAAGTTGGGCCATTGACTTGTCTACCATCTGTAGGGACCTTGTAGTGGGAGTTAACTCCACCAAACTTAATCTTCTTACCACTGATAGAGGCATCAAGCTAATGCTTGCACCAGAATCACATAGAGCTTTACCAAACTCATAGTTCCCAATGGTGCATGGTATTGTGAAGTTCACTGGATCTAGCATTTTCTAAGGTAGATTCTTCTTAATTATAGCACTGCAATTGGAAAATAAGCTCACCACTCCCCGTTCATCCAACTCCTCTTCTTATTGATGATGTCCTGCATAAAAATTTCATAATAAGGCATTTGTGCTAATGCTCTCACATTAGTGCGGGATGTTGATTTTCAAATTTTCTTGGAGCATAGCCGAAACTTTGCAAATTGATCACTGCTCGACTGCTTTAGTCTTTAAGTGGGAATGGGATAGGAGGTTGATAAGCTCTCACTTCCTCCTTTCAATCCTTTTTTCCTCTGCCACTTCACCTTGCTCTTCATTTGCTCAATCTACTTGATAGGCCTAGTTATGCCTTTTTTTATTCTCACTACCCGTTGAATTCTCGATATTTCTTAGTTTCAACTCCTAGCCTGCTTCTTCTACTTCTTATCATTTTCAACTCTCTATCACTTCTTAGTGTAATAGCCATTCAGTTCTTTTGGATTCTTCTTTGTATTACTAGGGAAAGAGTCCCTAGACTGATTCTGCATAGCAAGGGCCAACTGCCCTACTTGAGTTTTTAGATTCTTTAGGGAAGCGTTTGTAATGGCATGAAACATAGTTGTGTTTGCCTGAAATACTGTCAACTCAACAAACTTCTGCTCATGTAGGTTCAATATCCTCTTGTTCTCAGACATAAAATTCAACATTTGATCTTGAAAGGACTAGGATCTCCTTTGTCCTGATTACTCTCTCTCGAACACTTTGTCGTTGTCCTTGGAAACCAGGAACATGTAATTATGCCGGGAAATTATGAGTCGGTCTTCGGGACTTCGGCCGCATTCCACCTCCATAAGAAAATTTCTCATGGTTTCTCAAGACTGGTGTGTAGTGGGTTGGAAGGTTGTTGTTTGGCTTGAAGTTATAGCTCCTATTCCCATTAATGTACTGAGCTTCCTCAACATGATAGAGACCTTCATGAGCAAGTCCCTCATCAGTAGCACATTTTTTCTCAACACCTTCCTACATCGCTTCCCGAAGCTTTATGGAGCCCCGTAGTCGCTTCTTTGCTGCTCCTCTATCGCTGAGCAGCTTCTCAACACTTCCTTCCGACGCACTCCGCAGGCCGTATCCACGCCTTTGAAGTGCAGTTCATGGCATGGTAAAAGATATCCATCTGAGTCATCTGCTCAATACCATGCATTGGACATCTCCTCAACAGTTGCTTGTATCTCTCCCAGGCATTGTACAAGGATTCATCCTACTTTTGTTTGAAAGTAATGATTTCTCCTATCCTCTCAGAATTGAGAGCATGAGGGGAAAATCTGCTTAAATATGCCTTTACCAGCTCCTCCCAATTGTTGACTGAGCCATAAGGTAAGGACTCAAACCAATCTGCCACATATTCCTTAGAGAATAGGAAACACCGCAAATGATCACATCTGGATTGACTCCATTCAGCTTCACTATGTTGGCCATTCTCAAGAATCTGCCTAAGTGCTCATTTGATGACTAGTAAACTGGTGTTACTGCACCATAGTAATAAGGGTAGGTTTCACTCAAAGTTATGCTGGCTCATACCGGCGCTTTACTACGTAGTATTCCTCCCTACACAATTGGTCTCCAAAATCCTCCATTGTCCTTTCGCTTCTTTGTCGAGCCTCATTACCGCAACAACTTGTATATTCTAATTAGTCTTTCTTTGTTCTGCCATTTATTGATGCCTACTTACTCAATTCTCTTCTCGATTTCAATGTTCTCTGGGTCAAAGGTTCAATGGTAAAGAATTCAGCCTTTTGGCCTTCTATGCATGTAAAAAGTACTTGAAATGATAACACACTTAAATCAAAGTGAGAATGGTATATAATTTGATTATATCATTCTTAGATCAATAAAAAGATAAGTAGTTGAATCAACTACTTCCAATTAAAACTATTTTTGAAATTTTTCTGAAAATTTTGATAAAAGATAAAAATTTCCAAATTAGCAATTTTCATTTTGGCTAGAATGTTGATCTTAAAACTTCTACTTCAATCCCCGACAACGGCGCCAAAAACTTGTTGATTGACTAAAATTCATAACCAAATTTCTGACACAGCCACCAAAGACTAATTCAATCCTCGACAACGGTGCCAAAAACTTGTTGATTGATTTTTCTATAGACCAAATTGCTGATTAGAGTTGCTAACCAGGTTCCTGACACTACTGTCAAAGACTAATTTAGTCCCCAACAACAATGCCAAAAACTTGTTAGACCAATAATATTATTTTTCTACTGTTTCCTTATGATAATGTACTGAAATTTTAATTTGGTCTAAAACATTGCAAGTGCACATGTCATATTGCTAAGTAATAAAGTGATTATAACCAAATACTTTCCTCTATCATTCTCACGTGAGGATAGAAATTTAAAGATCAAGTACCTCTACTACTCAAGATCATCACTCTTTGAACCTCTATACTTGAAGATTGGATTAACTAGCCTAAATGGAATGAAAGGATTTCAGATATTTTCTTTAATGAAAAGTCAATTTAAGCAACAGATTGTAGAGGTTTCATCAGCCGGAATAACACCGGAATCGATCGGTTGTTATGATCATTAGAATGCATGAGGGTCAAAGACAAGATAGTCATGGACTTGAATTTTGGATTTGTCTAAGAGCAGAGTAGTATAGCCTTGGAATACCTCATGACACTATACATTTCACTCTTTTAGAACACTATAAAACCAGGTCACCTATCTAAAAAGCCATTTCTTTTAGGATTTTATCTTCTTCTAAGATCCGGGTCGTTCTAAAACCAAGATTTCACAACCATTTCTCAGGACTAAAGTTTGCTTGCCCCCATAGACAAAAGGCTCTTTTAATTTACTTGACATCTCAATCTGCAGTTTGGTCAGAATAATCACTCCCATAGTACAAGAGCACAAACATTCTTTCAAACTAAGATGAACTCTCTGAATATTGAAATGATTACTCATTAGATGGTCCTTATGCCTCGGGAACAAATTTCTACTGTCACCTAGAAAGGATCCTTGAAGTCAGAGGTTAGAATATCACCCATGATTCATCATAGTGATATTTAGAGTGCATTAGTTCTAAAGGTATCAACCTAGTGCAGGAGAAATTCCATCATAAAAATAGCTGACCAATAGCCATGTGTCAAACCCATGGTGAGGACAAGCATTGAGCGCTTCCATATATCTTTCCCAGCATGCATAGAATTTTTCATTTTCATTGGTCGGTAGTTGAAATTCGCTTCAAGTTGTTCACTCATGAGCGGGAAGAATTTCTTCAAAAATTCAGCCTGCATCTTAGTCTAGTTTCGAATGTTCCTTGGCCTCAGGAAGTTGAGCCCTATTTTTTCTTTATCCTTTGGTGTGAAAGGAAAAAGATTTAACCTCATTAAATCAACAGTGGCAGTCTCCTCTTTGAATGTGTTGCAAACCTCTTCAAACTCCCTTATGTGTGAATAGGGGTTCTCACTCTCCATGCCATGAAAGGTGGGAAGAAGTGGCACAAGGTGAGGCCTAATGACCATCTGCTCAATTGGAGGCACTATGTAGGAGGGTGCACTCATCCGAGGAGGGTGTATGTAGTCCCTCATGGATCTATATGCATTGGGGTTCCTTTCCACCCTAATATCGACTGGTTGCTCTTTCAGTGGAGTGTTCCATCGTTTAAATTTAGGCTCAATTCAGAATTTTATTCCTATGGAATAATAACTTTGACTAATCTGCCTTCTAAATTTCTAATCCATTGGAACAGAAACTCCTACAAGAAAAACAGGACAACACCAAAGAGAAAAAAAACAATTCTACAAAAAGGGTTAATGTTAGCTAAAAAAAAATAAGCAGTGAAATGAAATAAAGTAATTAATAGAAATTAAGTAAACTAATAGTAAATTGCTAGAAAGAAGGATAAGAGAAAATAATTTCACCAGAGCTTGTGATGAGGGTCACAAGTATTCAGTACATTGTCATTTGCACTAAGGTACCATCCTCGGGAACGACGCCATTTGATTCATGCCCTAGTAGGGTATTAATCAACAAAATTTATAACCTAATACCTCATAGTAGCATAGCATAGCTACTATAGTATAGTGGTTCTAGGATTGTTCACAGAGATGGGTTTTTTTCGTGGAAATGACTGACAGTGAGCTTAAACTGGTGATTTGTTTTTGGATATTGGGGTTGCTATAAAAAGAGTTGGTTTTGATTGTTAAAATTGAAAATTAAATGGATAAAAATATGGAAATAAGTCCCTTGAAGTATCAGGTCACTAGACTTAGGTTCCTTAGGCAAATGAGGGGTTTTTCGGGTCTTTTCCTCACATTGGGGTGGATAACATATAGTTATCTCCCGAATTGGTTCTTCATTTAGCTATAAAAACTGACCCTCATTGAATACCCTTGAAAAATGGCATTCACTGCCCATTAATGTCCTCAGTCAGTAAAAACATGTCTCCTTGACTCACCTTCAATAGTCCATAAGTGATAATTAACAAACATCACTGGATCTAGCATTAAGTATCCAATAAGCCCTAAAAGCTTACCAAATATCAACCATTAAAGGTGAATCGAAGGGATCAAAACCTAAAGTTGAAGGAAATAACATTAATGATAGTGAATACATGCTTTAAAGACATAAAAACCCTTGGTTTGCCATAGGTTCCTTTGCCCAGTGCCTTTTACTTCAAGGAAGGAGGGGGTTTAGCCACTCATCCTCTGAGAAATCATCCTCAGAGGGTGTTTGGCTAGTGAGAAAAAAAGAAAGAAAATGAGTGAAATAGGAGCTTTTCGAACAAGCTTCCCAAAAACTGCTTTTATAAAAATCAAAAACTGTCTTACAAAGTCTTCTTTGGGGTAGTATATACCACCAAATTCAATACAATTTACCAAAATATAAAAATCAAGCACTATTACAGGGGGAGAAAGTGGGAAAAACACAAAAAAAGAAATCAAAAAGTCAAATGTGGCAGACAATTTCGCAACCCCTGCGAAAATTCGCAACCCTTGCAAATTTGGTAAGGTTTGCTACTGCATCTTTCTTTGCTTCTGCTTTTTCCTTTTTCTATGCTCTTTAGCTTTGAAATGCAACTGGGTTCTTCATGCTGGAGTTGAATCCCCATCTTCAATATATATATAGCCTTTGAAAAACAACAAAACTTGCCACAAGATTTGATTAGTAACCTTGCTAGGTCCTTAACATGTCAACTGGGTCAATTAGGCTGATTACTACACAAAAAGTGCTCTAAACATGGAGTGTTGCGCGCAAACAACACTTATTCGGGCGCAACGCTTGTCGCCTCTCGAGCTAATACGTATACGAAAGTTTTTTTTTTTCATATCGTGACTTGTATATGTATAAGTCAATGGGACTCAGATATTTGTACAAGACATTATGAACACCATTATGGTGGTACTGTTAAAAGTTTTATTTCATTATGGATTAAGCATAAGTTATATTTTGATACATTCAGTTATATTTCAAAATGGGCCCACTAATGTCAGTAAATTAGGTAAATGAGTCTCACTCCCGTGCCGCGTTCCCTCTTTTTCGCCTAGGCGGGGGTTGGGGCATGACAATATCGAAGCTGCCTCCCTTCATGTCCTAAATCATCCTGGAGTTCTATGTAAATCTCTCTAAGGACATAGGAACCTGCCAGTCCGAATCAAAAGACGATGGTCCGAGACATTCTTTTTAAATTTTCCTAGAAATCAACCAATGCCGGGAGGTACCGACGCTCCGTAAGAAGAAGAAGAAGAAGAAGTTCCTGATATAGACCCAATGGTCTCGGACATAACTAGGGGAAAGGTATGATCGTGGCCATATAAGTTCGGACTTCTCTTATCTCACCTCACCTCCATATACTCTATCTTGCACAAGATCGTTATGTGCAATTAGCTACCTGCTGCCCATCGCACAATCGTATCAAAGAGCTTTGCAACCTTGCTCTTCCAAGTAGGCATGTCGAAACCACAACATATCGAAAAGCACTAGGGTACCCGTTCCTTATATTTGGGATTCTTACGACCAAAAAACCAGATTTAGTGAGCCCTATTGACATTTTGAGGCATCCAGCAGTAAAGATGTGCATCAACCATAAATTGTATGAAGGGCATCATTTCAAAGATGTCCCTTAAGGGAAAAACATAGGGAAGATGAAGGAGAAGGCCCTAAAGACCATCCCAACGTCCAAACCAGCAATTGCACCCAAAGGACAATTCTCCTTCATCGTGCTGTTGAAGTCCAAAATTTTGGATAAGGCCATTCAATCCTACGAGAACATGTTAGCTCATTTATATGAGCAAAAGAAGTTGGTGGAGCGACGACTCCAAGGAATACAGAAGCAATGAGAGAAGCTCACTGCCCTCATCGAAGAACTAAAAAAAAACAAGGCTTAAGAGGCCATATTCTCCACTTTAGAAGGAGAAGACATTGAGGGGGAGTACACATACCCCATACGATTGCGGGACCTCACTACAAATCTTGACTCCAAGCCAAAGACTATGCCTACAACTAAGTCTGATCTGCCGCGGGGGATTAAAGTTCCTGCTTTGGGACCAATTTTTCCAGTCGATCTTCACTCCTTCGCCATTGTCAAAAGCAACTACAATCAATGATGTCTGACCAAAATGGTGAGAAAAGTGGAGACATAGTGTGCCTAGATTCACCATTCCTCTCATTTCCCCACGACGAATCCCCTTCACCAAAATCTGGGATGGAAAGAATGTCACCCATGGAAGATGGAAGGTATAAGGGATATTCTTGTTTTTTTTATCCCTTCTAAATTGTATGGCTGGACATGTAAAAAGGGAAGACAATCAATGAAATGAAAATATTCACCTCAAACGTGTCGAGTGCCTCTTGTCTCCCTTTTTCAGTGCATCTTCTTATCTCATTCTTTAAGGGATATTTTTTTCGAAGACAAAGACAAAATGGGAGAATGTTAGGTTTGAAATTTTCCATATCTTCATCTCAAGGGTTCTATAAGAAGGTAGCTACTTTAAAGATCGAGATTAATGAAGATTTGATGAAATAGAAGTGAAGTCCCTGGTAAGACCAGGAAGTAGTTCGGACTAAGGCTATCTTGTGCTGTAGGGACGTGCCAAACATGAGATGTTCAAACTAGAAATAGAGCAGTCGTGGGACGCACGTGTGTTTGCTAGCTTGGAGGCTAAGGAACTTGGGGAGCAAGTAATCGATGGGCCTAGGATATATTTGGAAAGTGGATAACGATCACATCTTAGAAGATTCGGACTTCTAAGTTGTCAGACCAGAATAATAAACTTTCTAGGATTCTATTCCGATGAGGATTCCTTATCAACAAGTTTCCTATTTCCGTTGTGATAGCTAAAAGGAAAGAATAGAAAATAGAAGGTAGGTTTGGATTCATATTAAGAGAATGATCCAACCATATCAAGACTTCAAAGATTGTAAATTCAGGTCGTTGGAAGTTCTCATCACGAATTTATGAAGTAGAGCTTGAATAAGAAAACGGTTCTGATTGTCGAGAGCGTTAGAAAGTGATACTCTTGAGGTATTGCACATTAAAAGCCTTTAACCTTTGGTGAAAGATGATCTTTATTTTCTTCATCTTATATTGATGTAATGTGACAGAAGGGTCGTAGGTAGAGAGGGAGTTTCGTTCCACATAAGACTAATTGTAAACCTTGAATAAGATAAGTGGAAATCCTTGCATCTGAGGGCATAGCCCCATGGATGTAGGCAAGTTGCCGAACCATGTAAAAAATTGTGTGTGCTTTTACTTTATTACAAATATATTACATCTGCCCTACACACACTAAGTCTTATAGAGGGATCAGACATAATGCACTAAAGTCCAAATGAGATCATAGTCTGAACATCATGAACTGTGACCTGTAACACACAATTATATCTATCAAACACTGTTACAAAAACGAGGGACGAGAGACCTCTCTTCATTCGGCCATTCTGTTGATTAGCTCATAAGGTTACATTGACCGAAAATTCAAAATTCAGTCTTCCGGCCCCAGACAAACACCACTAGAGAATATCACTGAGTTTTCTAAATGAACGTTTAGCATAGATATGATGGCATTACCAACCAAAAACTAAGCAGTGTTTTAAAATTTATGAATTCAATGAACTTGGCTTACTCGTTCTTAAGAATCAACGGGTATTTTATTGTTTCTGATGTAGAAAGCTCAACAAAAATTTTTTTTCTTCGTTAAGAATATAAAATTTGCTTGTAGCCAAGTTGTGTCATATATTAATTCTAATTAAAAATCATTTTAAAGCATTGAATAAACAAACTAACATGAAGGAGAAGATGGAATTAATTAACATCGGATAAAATTCATTTCTTTTTTAGTTATTTGAATCCTCAAAACAATTTAGTAGTTAAAGTTATCATGAAATCACAGATCAACATGGAAATTTCTAATAAATTTTTCGGAGAATACAGAGTTCAAGTATCGTTTTTCAAGATTTAGATAGAAAACATAAATAATGTCTATTGTCCAAAGACAATGAAACCTATTGTTGGGGAATATTTTGGAGTCATCCCTCGTATTTGTATGATATTGTCCATTTTATGCCTAAGATCCTCATAATTTTGTTTCTGGACTCTTACAAAAGGCCTAATGTTATTTGAATATTGTTCATACTTATCAATATTCCTCCTTATTCTAATCGATGTAAGACTTTAAGTGCACACTCAACACCTCCTCGGATACTACACAACAAGGATAAAACTTCAGTCAACACCTCCTCGTACACGGCAAAGAGAAAAATTCAAGTTCCGAAGATTACACCACAAAGCAACCCAGCTGTGGTTAGGTTTGTCATAAGGGAAAATATAGTCTTTACTAGCCTCTTCCTCCATTTTTGACGGCCTACCACTCCCTTGAGCTTCACTAACATAGTGATTCACACTATGTGGAATGAAACCAGGATGTTCCCCATCAGCATGAGCACCATAGGTAGGTGGCGGCACCGGCGGATTTACATAGGGGTTAGGGGAAAATGCCCCTTGAAATTTTGGAAAAAAAAAAAATTTGCCCCCTAAATTTTGAAAAAAAAATTATTTGCATAAATATTTTGAAGTCAATACTTAAATTCAAAGTAAAAGTTAATTATTATTTAACTGCAAGTGATTTATGCTTTACTTTTGGCTCCTCTCATATTAATTTAGGCTATGTTTGTTTTCAAAAAATTTGAGGGAAAAAATGTAAGGAAAAGTAGAATGGAAGAAAAAAAAATGAAGGAAAATAAAAATAAAAATAAATCTAATGTATGAATTTTATTTAATACTTCAAACTCATTTAATTTATTTTCATTTGTCATTATAAAGATTAAATAATTTAAAAATACTTAAGTTTCTAAATAATTTTATGTAGCAACTACCGCTTTTTAAAGAATGTGGAGGCAAGAATCACTAACCAATTTGTAGTTGGTAGAGTTAAGCTGGACTCGAAAAACGGAGCAGCTTCTTGGGAGGCAACCCAAGCTTAATAAGTTTTCTTTCCATTTTCCCATTTCTTAGTTAGTTTTGAGTTTGTTTTTGAATAAATTTTCTTGCTTGATCTTATGTTTATTTATTTATTTATTTTTCATGTTTTGGAGTTCAAAGTTGGCTATGGAGGTGGAACATCTTGAAAAGTGGAAGTTTATAGCATCTTGGAGGTTCAAAGAACAAAAATTGAACAAGAAAAATAATTTTCAGCATCCTCCCATTCTTAGATTCATCATATTCTTCCTATTTTCAATCCTCCCCTCATTTGAAACTAAGGCCTAATCCCTCCAAACACCATTGCCTCTCTTAGAAACCACTTCAAACATTTTCCATCCCCTTTCCATTCCTTCCATCCTCATCTATTTGTTAAGGGTCAATGGTTTCGATGTCTTGAAGCATTGAAAATGTATGATGGAAGAATTGCGAACATCAAGAGAAGTTTGCCAATTTGTGCACTCATTGCACATTTCAAGCTTTATGGAAAAGAAGTCACAACTTGCATTTCAAAAGCAAATCATATTCATTGGAGCAACTTCCGAAGGCTTGATCACTCTCAGGGGAGTACTCATTATCCCTTCTTGCTTTTGTTTCACATTGAGGACAATGTTCAATTTAAGTTTGGGGGTGAACTCAATTTTTTTCAAAAAGATAACTTTTGTATCTCTTTGCCTACTTTAGTTATTACTTTAGTTGTTTAGGTTGATTGCATGTGCTTTTTCTTTCTTTTAGTTGTTTGCTTTGTGTCTCATATAAGTTGGGTTAGTGCCTAGTAATGGTTTTGAGAATGCTTTGGTATTGTGCTCAAATTGTTTTTCTTAGTCAAAATTTGGGATACCATTGCATTTATTTGATCTAGGACTTGAGTGCATCTGTCATGGAGACTCGCATGAAGAGCCCCCTTGTTTTTCAAGAAACCATTTCTTAATGAAACTCGTACACACATACACACACTAGGTCTCATTTATATACCTTGGTTCCGACCCCTTTTTCTCAAATTGGACTTACCTTGAGAAGATTGGTCAATTTCAGAAATAGGTGCTTTGGTTTTCTAGTTGAGTGTTCAGGGTGAAATTCGAGGGGAACTGAATGCCCGGTGCCCTTAACCAACTAGTGGGGAGTCACCAGTGGATCCCCACTACATGAACACTTTCCTAAAACTCCTTAGCATTACATCATAATTTAGGTTTACAAGTTGAATAAAAAGGTGCGTTCTCAACCTATTTTTTTTAATGTCTTTCAAAGAGTGAGTCGAAGCCTGCCAAAGAGTGCTCGGAACCTTTGGGGTCTATATATTTGAGATCTAAATCATCATTTACACCGAAGTCTCCTTTAGGAAAGATCTATTTGTTTCTGAGTGCAAAACTTACCTTGATCACCATACCTTTGGATACCTCGTTCTTTAGAGATTATAAACGTTTTGGGATCCCATTTTGGCTAACAAGTCTTCTAGAACTTTTTCCATGCTTTCTCTTAACTTGTACTAAGAAGCAATCTACCATATCCATATTTATCTTAAGCATTTTGTTTTTATGTTCTCAGGTTCCTTTCTTGAGGACAAGCAAATAGTTAAGTTTGGGGGTGTGATGAGTATATTTTATACTCATCTTATTCCCATATTTTGGTTAGTATTTCTTAGTTTTTTATGATATTAATAAGTTTTTTAACATCATTTTCATTCCTATTTGTAATTAGGACCAAACCAAAGGCATTGAGGCAATATGAAGTGAAAAAGTCTAAAAATTTGCAAATTCTACATGCAGTAGTAGCTACTGTATTTCAATATTTTAGCTCTAGATGACCTCCCATGGCTCCAATAGTTGTATTTATGGATAGTAGACTTCTCAAGCTTTCCAAAGACCCCTAATTCACTCAATTTGGACTTCAAATGATCAAGCTATGACTTTTAGAAGAAGTAAGAAGAGAAGAGTGCTCAAAAATTTGACCACTTGGAACACTTTGTCAGTAAGTCTCTATCATCAATTCTAAAGTATTCTATATTTCCATATCCATATTTTACACTCTCTAATCTTTCCAACGAGACAAATATTTCTCAATTTGAAGTTCGGATGACAAAGTTATGATATCGGGAAGTGAAGAGGAAAACAGAGAGGAGTTGTGATGTCGCGATGTCACGGAGAACGTCTCTAGCAGCTACTGTGACACCCCACAACTCGAGGATCCCGTTGACAACCCGTCAATGCGCGGAATACCTATGGATATCGTGATGTCTCGGTACCCACGCTATGTAGTCCCATTACCGGGATCCATTCATTTAGAAAATGTACAGGTCTATACAAAAACCATACACAAGAGTTCAATTTAATAACCTCCTTTATACAAAAATATATACATAACCAAAAGTTGCTCAAATAAGAGACAAAAAAAAAAAAACAAACCATAGCCTATTTTCAATCGTGCATCCTGATGGGAGTCACCGCTTGTACTTGACCTCAAGACCAATATGGTCCCACGACCTGGTGAGCAAATGCCAAGAGAGAGAAAAACTTTTACAAGGGCTACTTCCCCACCTATGCACACACATGCAATGCCATAATCATCATATCACATTCCACATAGAATATGCAACCCTACCATGGAATACTACATGTCATGAATGAGATGAGACTCATTATGCCCCATATCCCGAGTCCTAACCGACTCCCTCACACATGCATTTGCCAAGTGTGAAAAAACCCGTCATTGATGTGTCATCCAATGACCCTTTTTCCAAAACAAAATATTTTTTTCTTTTATAAATAAAAACCCATTGGATAAACCTCCAATGTTCATTTATTTAGTAAAATCCCATGTGTTTATGCATTTGTGGAACACGGATTTCCGGGTTTTCACCACAGGACGCCACACGCCTTTCCAACATTTTTACGGGCTTTCACCGTCGGTGATCATGTCTAACCGCAACTACCGGGTTTTTCACCCAAGAGGGTATCTATCCCTTCTTGCTATGCCCAACACACATATTTTTCATGCTATGCAACCATGAGACTCATATTTCGACGTCATTCCATTAATGAAGCCACCACCCATTCACCAAAAATGATGAATGATCATAACCATGCACACACACCCAACACAATGTGGTGTCCCCGCGCATATGCAATGCAAAAATGTCAATGCATGTACCTCATGTTACATGTATAAGGAATACTACATGAAACATTTACATCCATTCATGCTAATATATTTACAATCCCATATATCAACATATTTTCAACATATTCAGCATGTTATTCAATTTCCAACAATAACATACCAAAAACAGTTCACACAAACTAGTCATTCCCGGCCAATAACCTAGAATCAGTCCAGAAATTTCAGCTTTTGGGAAATAACACGCAAAATCCAACATGCATTTTCCAGCAGTCTCGGAACCAAAACCGACTCGAAATGCATTTTCCAACCGTTCCGGAACCCATAACCGGCCCGGATACTGACCTTCACAACCCAGTCCTGAACTGTCCAAAAACAGTCCCAATGTCTGAAAACTTACTCCCATGGTTAGAGTTGTACCATACGGCCATTTATGGCCATTAAGTGAAAAGGAACCAATGTAGGAGAAAACCCTTACCTCTTGGAGCTTCACAAAAAATTCGGATTTCGGTACCCACGCGTACTCGTTGTGCACCAACTTAGTTCTCGATTATCGAAGCTCGAATTACTCCGAACAATTCCGGAAAATCTTCTTTCCTTCTATTCTTTTTTTCTCTCCCCCACGACCTTATTTTTTTTTCCACTTTGGTTTTTCCTCATTTTCTTTTCTTTTTCTTTCTTTTTATTTTTCTTTTTCCTCCTTTTTGGTTTTCATTCCACTCCACCTGCTCTCTTATTTTGTTGGTCTTATCCCAAGTGAGAGGAAACTTCCTCTCACCTTTCTTCCTTCTCTCATGGCCATGTGTCTTCACATGGTCCATGTATCATGTGCCATGTGTCACATGGACACATGCTTTAGGTGTCACCTTCCACGCCACATGGCTCTCATGCCATGTGTCCTTCTCCCATGGTTCCATGTGGCAACCCCTGGTCATGCCATGTGGCACCACCCATGTGTCACTCGACACCCGATGCCTCGAAAAACGTGAAATTCCGATAATCTCGGAATTCAACTAAATTCGACTGGGTAACTTGATTTCATGAGACGAATTCAGAGATGAGGTTCGTTTTGTCATCCGAGATCTAGAAAAAAAATCCAAGTTTTCCACCTGTACTATTGCGACAAATTACCGTTTTACCATTTTTCAAAAAAATTGAATTATTATTTTTTTTCAGATTTTACATTCTCCCCTCCTAAAAAAAAAATTTGTCCCCAAAAGTTACACACATATGCATACAATCATATGCATATGCAACAGTAATTTAATTTCCAAATTACTCAACAACGTACCTTCATCCTCAAATAAGAAAGGATAGGTGGCACGCATCGTGTCCTCGCGTTCCATGTTGCTTCCTCCACTCCTTGGTGTTGCCATAACACCTTTATTAGCCTTACAGTCTTGCGTCGCAAAACCTACTCTCGGCTCGCACTAGTCCCTCTTTGTAGGTCCCATTCGCATCAACAACTAGCTCGCCCCAATCCACTACATGAGTTAGATCTGGAGTGAGCATGGAGACATGGAATACCTCGTGGACACTTGATAAACTCGGTAGTAATGCCAACCGATACGCAACTGTACCCACCCTCTCGATATGATCACCTACCTCAAACTCTAGAGGTCGACGTCGTCTGTCGACGTAGCTCTTCTGCCGGCTCTAAGCCGTGAGAAGACGCTTTCGTATCAAATCCACCTTCTCAAAGGTGTCTCTAATCAAATCTGGACCCGTGATGGATCTCTCTCCCACCTCCGTCTAACAAATTGGAGATCGACACGACCTCCTATATAAATCCTCATAGGGTGCCATCTGTATGCTCAACTGATAATTGTTGTTGTACGCAAACTCTACTAAGGGAAAATGCTCCTCCCAGCTACCCTTAAGATCCAGGACACATGCTCGCAGCATGTCCTCTAAAACCTATATAGTCCTCTCCGACTGGCCGTCTGTCTATGGATGAAAAGCAGTGCTCATCATCAATTGTGTTCCCATGGCTCTCTGGAAACTCTTCCAAAAGTGAGTCGTAAACCTAGGATCCCGGTCCGATACGATAGAGATTGGCACTCCTTGTAACCGGACAATCTCTCGAATGTATAACCTGCCAGAAAAGGCCATCCACACGGCCAGAATATGTG
Source organism: Tetrastigma voinierianum (assembly GCA_016808115.1). Classification (NCBI taxonomy): domain Eukaryota; kingdom Viridiplantae; phylum Streptophyta; class Magnoliopsida; order Vitales; family Vitaceae; genus Tetrastigma; species Tetrastigma voinierianum. Next base: position 386,251 of record JAEQBH010002851.1, on the reverse strand, counting down.
CCGACTTAGTGAGCCGGTCCACTATCACCCACATCGCATCATGCTTCAGCGATGTTTGTGGCAAGTGAGTCACAAAATCCATCGTGATATGTTCCCATTTCCACTATACTACCCCCAATGGCTGGAGTAGCCCCACCGCCTCTGGGCACTCGCCTTTACCGCCGACACAGACATCACAACAAATTCCCCAACGGTTCTTCATCCCGCTCCGCACCGCAACGAAGATCATGGTACATCTTCGTGCCACTTGGATGCACCGTAAATCGAGAGCAATGGAACTCCTTGAGGATCTCATTTCTTAGATCTGTCAACTGGGGAACCACAACCCGTCCCCTACACCGAAGACTACCATATGTGTGAATGGCCCAGCCTTCGTCACCCGTACATAACTGTACTCAGTCCCTGATGGACACTATCTCTGCGTTCTGCCCTTGGGACTCAATCACTCTACTCAATAGGGAAGGCGTGGCTGCTAAACTCCCTGGGCAGACACCCCTCGAGCTTGATCTCCGCATCGTAGCAATGCATCGCCACAACCTTGAGCATTTGCCACTCCCGAAGCCATACTAGCCAAGCATCTCTACATGACTTCCGACTGAGCGCGTCAACCACCACATTTTCCTTACCAGGATGGTAATGCAAAGTGAAGTCATAATCCTACAGATACTCCATCCATTTGCGTTGCCTCTTGTTGAGGTCCCGTTGTGTAAAGATATACTTCAGACTTTTGTGGTTTGAAAACACCTCGAACTGCTCACCATATAGGTAGTGGCGCCAAATCTTAAAGGCGAAGACTATGGCCGCCAACTCCATGTCATGTGTGGGGAAATTCCACTCATGATTCTTTAACCGCCGAGAACCATAAGCTACTACCCTCCCGGACTGCATTAAAGCGCATCTCAATTCGTCCTTCGAGGCAACACAATACACTATGTACCTTTGTTCCCTTTCCGGGACTATCAGAATAGGAGCTGTAGTAAGCCTCCTTTTCAATTTCTGGAATGCCATCTCACACAGGTCATTCCACTCAAATTTGACCTCCTTCCGGGTCAATCTCGTCATAGGTGCAACTAATTGGGAGAATTCCTCAATGAATCTCCTGTAATACCCTGCTAGTCCTAAGAAACTATGTATCTCAAAGACTAACTTCGGCCTCTCCCAACTCATAACTGCCTCGACCTTCTCCCGGTCCACTGATAAACCAGAACCAAACACTACATGTCCCAAGAATCTCACCTCAGTAAGCTAAAACTCACACTTACTACACTTGGCGTACAACTGATGTTCTCTGAGGGCTTGGAGAACAATCCTCAAGTGATCCTCATGCTCCTCCTCGGACTGGGAGTAGATCAAAATGTCGTCCATAAAGACTACGACGAACTGATCTAAGTAGGGTTAGAATATCCTATGCATGAGATCTATGAATGCCACTGGAGCATTCGTTAAGCCAAATGGCATCACTGTGAACTTGAAATGCCCATACTGCGTCCTAAAAGCTATCTTAGGGATATCTACCTCCCTAACTCTCAACAAATGATAACCGGTGCGAAGGTCTATCTTGGGATAGACTCATGCCCCTCTCAACTAATCAAACAAATCATCAATCCTCGGTAACGGATACCGATTCTTAATTATAACCCTGTTCAATTGTCGATAATCAATGCACAGTCGAAGGGTCTTGTCCTTTTTCTTAGTAAACAGAATCGGAGCGCCCCAAGGTGAAGTGCTCGGTCTAATAAAACCCCTGCCTAATACCTTACGCTTGGACCTCGAGTTCCTACAATCCAGCTGCCATCCTATGAGGAGTCATAGGAACGGGCGACACTATGTGTAACTCAATGACAAAGCTCCATCCCCGGTATGAGGTAATCCCGATAGTTCATCCGGAAAGACATCCTCATACTCACAAACCACCTGAGGTAGACACAAATCCTATCTCACCTCGTCCTCCAAGGTAAGGCTTGCTAGCCAATTATCAATTGTCCATGCCACCTGGAGTCGTACACAATCTGCGGTAAAGCATCGTGCTTATCCCCCTGAAACATAACACAAATCCCGTACTATGTGTAGGTAGTAACTCTCCTATGATCACAATCAATGATAACTCGGTGTGCCGTCAACCAGTCCATCCCGAGGATGACATCAAACTCCGACATGTCTATGACCCTTAGGTCCACAGTGAGTAGAATCCCGAGATCTCTAACTCACAACCCCGACATATCAGATCCACACTCACCCTAGTTCCTAGGGGAGAGCTCACATACAACGACTTTTCCAAGATCTCAACCTCTAAGCCCAATTCTCTCACACAGGATGCAACGATGAATGAATGTGATGCACCAAAATCAAACAATATCCTTGCTCATAGGTGAGATAGCAAAAACATACCCTGTATAACCGACTGATCTGCAGGCTTAGTATGTGGTGTAATGGTAGACATTGGGTCCCTCGGGCCTAACCTAAGCTCCCGTCCCCGGCCTCGACTCCATACTCCGGCTCTCTCACAGGAAGCGTAAGGCGCTTGAGCAAGCACTTAGGACCGACATCGGTTCCTCTAGCCCGCATCAAGAAGGAACAAACTGTGTCCGTGCATGTCCCATTGATGACTTGGACTATGTTGTCCCATAACCTTGGGATCCTTGCCTCTGAGGGAAATCCCACTTCATATGTCCAGGCTGATGGTAGTAATAACATGTCATCAGTCCTGTCTGGCTAGTAGCCCTGACCTGGCCTTGGCTCTGATAGCCGAGGCCTCGCCCTTAAAACTACTGTGGAGTAGAAGTCCTCTGCTTCTTCCCCGTGCTAGAAGAAGGCTGGCTCTCTTTCCTCTTCCCACTAGCACCCGCATCCCGGATGCTCTTTGCGTCATCAATCTCTCTCTCTATAGTCATCAATCTCTCTCTCTCTCTATAGTCATAACTATCCTAACCATAGAGTCCATATCTTGTAGGAGAAATCCCACAATCTTACCCCGGATGGACAACTTCATACCATCCTCGAATTTTCTCACCTTGGCTATGTTTGTGGCCACATAATCATCCTCGAAACGTGCTAACTCTGTGAACTTAGCCACGTACTCGAGTACTGTCATGGCTCCCTGTCTCAACTCTAGAAACTCTCGAGCCTTAGCATGTCTAGCAAATGCCGAGAAATATTTGCCCATGAAGAGCTCAGAAAAATCTCCCCATGTCATAGCCTCCTAGTCCCTGGAGGTCTTGACTCAGTCCCACCATACTAGGATTCACCCTCTAGCTGAAATGCCGCTAGTCTGATCCTTACCGCATCGGAGGTGATCTCCATAGCCTCCAATATCTTCTCAATCTGTCTGAACCAATGGTCGGCCACATCAGATCTCTTCCTCCCATGAGTGTCGGAGGATGGTGCGATTTAAACCTCTGAAGGTTACTCGACCCTCCCTGATCCCCAACTGCACTAGCCTGTGCAAAGGTGGCAACTGTAGTACCCATAGCCTCTATAAAGGCCTACTGGTCAAATACAAGTGGTGGTTGGCTATTGCCCTGCCGGTGACCTCTGCATCCCCTTCCTTGATTTGCCATCTACACATGTCAAATAGAAAATTGAGATTTTTTCAAACACTAATAAATATTAGTTCCCGAACTATCATGTTCATTTATATTCCGAACCCCTAAGGTTGTGTTCTCTAACCCTAGTGTTCATCCTTTACTATATACATCCTGTCAATGCATATATTTCACACAATTTGTAACACACAAACACAGAGCATGTTAGAACACAAAACATATAATGCATACCATGCAATGACTCCAACCTTATGCCCAATGTACCAGTATTCAGATACCTAAATTTGTTACTACCAAGTCGTGCTTGTTTCAGGAATTACTTGTGGATACCCACATTCGAGCTCCCTAGGTACTCGTTTACCTAAGCTTTGATACCAAGCTGTGACACCTCAAAACCCTAGGGTCCCATTGACAACCCGTCAACGCGTGGAATACCTATAGATACCGTGATGTCTCGATACCCACGCTGTGTAGTCCCATTACCGGGATCCATTCATTTAGAAAATGTACAGGTCTATCCAAAAACCATTCACAAGAGCTCAATTTACAACTCTCATTTTTATACAAAATATATACATAACCAAAGTTTTTCTCAAATAAGAGACAAAACAAAAAAAAAAAACAAAGTCACAGCCGACTTTCTTCAATCGTACCGCCCCGGACGAGTCGCCGCACCGACCGGCACCTCGAAATATGGTTGTCCCACGATGAGGTGAGCAATGCCCAAAGTAGAGAATAACTCCTACAAGGGCTACTCCCACCTAAGTGCACATGCAATGCCATAATCACATCATATCACATTCCACATAGAATATGCAATCCTACCATGGAATACTACATGTCATGAATGAGATGAGACTCATCATGCTCCATGTCTCGAGTCCTAACCGACTCCCTCACACATGCATATGCCAAGTGTGAAAAAAAAACGTCATTGATGTTAAACCCAATGACCCTTTTTCCAAAACAAAATATTTTTTTTTATTTTATAAATCAAAACCCATTGAATAAACCTCCAATGTTCATTTATTTAGTAAAATCCCGTGTGTTTATGCATTTGTGGGCCACGAATTTTTGGGTTTTCACCACAGGACACCGCACACCTTCCTAACATTTTTACAGGCTTTCACCGCCGGTGATCATGTCTAACCTCAACTAACTGGTTTTTCACCCGAGGGGATATCTATCCTTTCTTGCTATGCCCAACACATGTATTGTTCATGCTATGCAACCATGAGACTCATTTTGGACGTTGTCCCATTACCGAGCTCACTACCCATTCACTAAGAATGATGAATGATCATAACCATGCACACACACCCAACATAATGCAGTGTCCCCGCTCATATGCAATGCAAAAATGCCAATGCATGTACCTTATGTTACATGTATAAGGAACACTGCATGAAACATTTACATCCATTCATGCTAATATATTTAAAAACCCATATATCGACATATCTTCAACACATTCAGCATGTTATTCAATTTCCAGCAATAACATTCCAAAAACAGTCCACACAAACTAGTCATTCCTGGCCAATAATTTGGACTCAGTTCAGAAATTTCAGCTTTTGAGAAATAACACACAAAATCCAGCATGCATTTTCCAACAGTCCTGGAACCAAAACCGGCTCGAAATGCATTTTCCAACCGTTCTGGAACCCATAACCGGCCCGGATACCGACCTTCACAACCTAGTCCTGAACTGTCCAAAAATAGTCCCAATATCCGAAAACTCAGTCCCATGGTTGGGGTTGTACCATACGGCCATTTACGGCCCTTAAGTGAAAAGGAACCAGTGTAGGAGAAAACCCCTACCTCTTGGAGCTTCGACGAAAAATTCGGATTTCGATACCCACGCGTAGCTCTCGTTACGTGGACCAACTTTAGGTCTCGGACTATCTAGCTCGATCGCTAAATAACGGAAAATTCTCTCTTTCACTCGCCTTCCTTTTTTTCTCTCCCCACGACCCTCCGATTTTTCCACTTTGGTTTTTCCTCCTTTTCTTTTCTTTTTCTTTCATTTTATTTTTATTTTTCGTCCTTTTTGGATTTCATTCCACCAAATTGTTTTTGTTCTCTTATTTTTTTGGTCTTATCCCAAGTGAGAGGAAACTTCCTCTCACCTTCTTTCCTTCTCTCTCATGGCCATGTGTCTTCACATGGTCCATATATCAGGTGCCATGTGTCACATGGACACTTGCTTTAGGTGTCACCTTACACACCATATGGTTCTCATGCCATGTGTCCTTCTCTCATGGTGCCATGTGGCAGCCCCTGGTCATGCCATGTGGCACCACCCCATGTGTCACCCGACACCCGATGCCTCGAAAAAAGTGAAATTCCGACAATCTCGAAATTCAACGAAATTCGACTGGGTAACTAGATTTTGTGAGATGAATTCAATGGTGAGGTCCGTTTCGTCATTCGAGATTTAGAAAAATTTCAGATTTTCCACCTGTACTCTTGCGGCAAATTATCGTTTTGCAATTTTTCAGAAAAATTGATTTTTTTTTTCGAGTTTTACAGCTACAGTGACATCACGACATGGGGACATGACATCGCGACGTTGAGGGTCGGTCTTAGGTGAATTTTAGCCCAATTTTGAGCCTAAAATTGCTTATATAAGTGCCCTAACTCATGCTTTTGCGAAAAAAACGATTTTAGGGGATCCTTAGGGTAGAAACACCCTAGGAACAAAGTCTTTTGAAGAGGAGAAACTTGAAGAAAAAGAAAAAGAAATGGTTATAGCACATGTGGCATTTGTGTGAGTGACCCGAACATTCATGTAGGTGACTCGAACCCAATCACGTGACCATCATGTGAGCAAACCCGAAACAGTGTGAAGATTTGGCATGACTCCTAACTCAACCACTTCTGCACAGGCGGATAAGACCGTCACTCTAGCAATCAGACGCTCTAGTATGCGAGATAGAGCAAATGGATGTCCATGCGTTGCATTCCACCTCGACAGGCGTTACAACGCAGTTAATGTATAAATTAATGGGAAACATAAGGACAATAGGGGCCACTCATAATTGCCCGTCTCATAATTGTCCACCATGCAACCCCCTACTATGAGTCTATAATGTATGAGGATGTACCCAAAAAAGGGGTCGGTTCAACTTTTTGAGAAGTAATAAACAATATGGAAGGAAATTCGAGGCCTTTCCATTGGAGCGAATGCTGCGAGAGTAGCAAGAGTCCCACTAGCAGCAGTTGGTCTTGTTCTTAGTGGCTAACACAGCCTTGCCCGAAGAAAACTCAACTTTGGGAAATGAAGTTCCCGTTCCCCGACATGGTAATCTCCCGACAAGGCCCGCAGCCCCCCCGTGATCCAACGATAATTTCTCTCCTCCCCCTCATCGAGGTTGTCTTCCTGTCAACACTCCCCGACTCATCCGAACTCCCTCACCACGGATAAATCTAGACTCTAAGTTGCGTGCATTGGATGACATGGCATCGTCCCTGTTTGCCCCCGCCATCTTGAGCCAAGACTCCCCGTTGCACTTTGCCTTACTAAAATTTCAGATGTATGATGGTCTTTAGGATCTGTTCGACCATCTTATACACTTCTGTCAGGTAATGACACTATAGACATGTAACAATGCTCTGATGTGTAAAGTCTTCCCCTCCAGCTTGGCAAGCCCTGCCTTATCGCTGTTCAATTGGTTGGCTCCGAACACAGTAACCTCTTTCTGTGGCTTGTCTGAATAGTTTGTTACCCAATACATGTGTTCATTCAAGAGGAAACAAAGTGTCACCTGTCTTTTCCACGTCTGGATGGGTAGATCTGAATCCATCTAGGACTTTATGAAGCGTGTTGGGGCAACGATACACCAACTCGACGATGTGAGCCCTGATACGGTTCTACAGGTGGTGAAACAAACCATTCGCCCTAATACACAATTGTTCAATTCACTATCATTGCATCCCCCCATAACTATTGACGAGTTGTTCCAAAGGGGAAACTAGTATAAAATGATTAAAGACAACATAGTCGTCGTGACCAAATGAACGATTTGTGCAACATCAAATTCCAGTCACTACGGCAAGGGTAAAGGGAAAAGGAGATGGGACGACCAGGACATGAGGGGTAAACGCAGCTCCACGGATTCGAGGCGCAAAGAGCATCACAACGAGGTTGAGGGATCAGGACACCGAGGCACCGAAAATCCTCTTTAGGATAACAACATGGAGCTTATGAGGTTCACATTGCCACCTTCGTTAGTCGGCTTCAACGGCTCACAGACCAACTAGTTGGGCCGTCGCCAAGCATGATGGTTCCAAAGTTGCAGAGCCTATACAATTGCATCCCCTATTCAAATTTTACATAATGTAGGTTACCGGGAAACCTCCCCCAACCTTTAATAAAAATATTTTCTCCATTTTTATGTAGTTTCAGTAGATCTCCCTTATGATGAGATGTTTATATCCTTATTCTAGTGCACGAATACACAAGGGACACTCAAGAGATGTTCTCCTGAGATGACTCACACTCGGGCATTCAGCCTCTAGATCGAATCTCTGGTAGGCCTCGAAAGAAAGATAAGTCCTATTGAGATGAATATGTTATAGCCTTTGGCTGCTAGCCCTCAACAGCCTGAGACCTCGGGTACCATAAATCCATACAGGCGTTATTTTTCCATGAGATGTTCTCTGTGAGATGACCTTATGCCTTGGGCACCTAGCCCTAGATGGTTTGACCTCAGGCAGAATAAGTCCCTAATAACTCTTCTCCGTTTTTGTGGGATGATTATTCTCCATTTTATGAGATGATTGTTGTTGAATACATAAAAGGGCAACATGTATATCGGATTTTAATACCCTCAACTCATATTTTGCTCTCATTTTGTGTAAGAATATAAGGCCTTTGATCGCTTCGCGCTTTTGTGTCAAAAGGGTTTTGAGTTCCAGGCACACTTTTATAGGGCACGGTCCGTGAGAACTAATGTAGATCATTATGCTGATAGAAGCCGTCGTAGTCCTCGAAGTGCTAATGTGAGGGCAACATTTGCAAGGTGAGGTACCTATTTCACATACAATGGTACCAAGACTATTACTAAAGAGATATCGGGTACCGTACCAAGCAAACCTATCGGCACTCCCAAAGCAAAGAAATCACCAGTAGCCTTTTGGTACCGGTACCGGTACCAACATGTAAGTTTTGCAGGATTTGAGCATAATTCTAATCTTGGTGCAAGGGTACACTTGTCTTTCAACCACCACTTCGAGAACATGAAGGAGAAGGGTATTTAAGCCAAAGGAAGAGGTCGAGAGGAGCAGTTTTTGATTCTAGGGTTTGTTTTAGATAAAGCTAGAGGTTTTCCTTTCATACTTTTGTTAGGTTCATAGAGTGGAGCAAAAATACTTACCTTTCTTCTCGATTCTGAGTTTTCACTACGCGTACCTCACCGGTTCATATAATTTAGTATTTTCTTACTGATTCTCGTGCTTTTGATATCCCAATCTTGCAATTGAAGTATTATTTCTCAAGTCTCAACATGTGTAGTTTCTTATCAAATATGAATCGACAAAGGTCAATGAAGTTCTAAACTCCTATGATGGGTTCTAATGGTGGAAACTCACCTCCCAAGAAGGTAATACAACCTCAATTCCTCTTTGTGCTTCAATGGGGATTGTCACTATTAAGCACTTGTAGAAAATCTTATAAAACCTTAGTTTGACATCTTCTTGACAACGTGTGAACGAGAGATCCTCGGTACATGTTGTGCTTGATCGCAATTGCAATCTAAGAGTCCAAGCAAATAGTTTGAACAAGTGTTTGTCATCGCTCAATCATCCTTCGTTTTAAAGGAGCGTTTAATGTAAAATCTTCCATCGAAGACCATTCATCAATGGCTCCTAGATGAGATTATGAATAAGAGGTGGGAAATACTTGATCGGCAGTGAGTGGAAACCAAAGAACCCTATCATTCACCTTTTTGCTTTAAAATAGTTAACTTAATCGATTACTCAATCAACCAATCACAACCCCCAGATTTCACTTTAAAACACACATTCTTGGAAAAAATAATCCCTAAGTGACGAAACCACCCGTGAAATTACCGTGGATCTCCACGCAATATAATGCTTGACAACCTTAGTTCTTACGCTTGGGAATAAATTCAGCATACGAAATAGACGAAGCATTTTTAGCGTCGTTGCCGGGGAGTGGCGAGCAATCTAGTTGATCTAAAGAGAGCTAGAGGTAATTTGCAATTGTATTGAAAATCCGGTACGTTCTCTACCTTTTCTTTTTAATTCGCTGTAAAAAGAATCTAAGTGGACCGTCTCGTAGGAGTAAGATTGGTGCATGTCGGGCCTTGAGCTCAAAAGAACGAGCAACACCGGGACGCAAGAATTGTACCTTCTAAGAAATTCAAGAGTCCATAAGAAGACAATTGTTTCAAGAGAACCTACACCTCAAATGGACCATCCCGAGTCAAAGAAACCTTCAATCCAATGCCTCAAGGGTTACTTGTCACCCACAAAGACCTGCATGAACCTCCACAACAAGGAGAGATGGTGTGGCACCACCGGAAACCCCGCAAGGAGAGGGGGAAATGCTAATCTCCTACCGAAACCACATCGCCCCCTGCCCCTTTACTAAATGTGGAAAGAACTCTCCCGAGAGATCTCTCAAGAACCTCAAAGAACCACAACAAATTCCATGTATCGCCTACCGAAGAGGCTGAACCCAATTTCTGTCACATGATTCTCCCGCCCTCGTATCAAGGGTCGATGATGAGAACCCCTACTCATTCATGAGAGACTTTGAGGATGTTTGTAGTGCGTTCCTCTCTACCGGATCACCCCTTCATATAATTTGCATGGTGTTATTCCCATTCTCTCTAAAGGAAAAGGCTAAAATATGGTTTCATTCTTCAGACCTAATTCAATCTATACCCGAGGATATGCTTAAAATGAAATTCCTTAATAAATTTTCCTCCGCACGCATCAATGCACTCATGCGAGCAATCCAAAACTTTTATGAAAACCGTGAACCTTTTGTCGTGGTGTATGGGAAAGATATAAGGACCTCCTCCATGCTATTCCTCATCATGGTCTAGATGTTGGACAAATCTGTGTGTATTTTCACCAAGGATTGTCCTTGAATAACAAACAATACATCCAATTGATGTGTGCAGGAGAGTTCTATGAGAAAAGTGCGAGGGAGGCAATTCAATTCTTTGATACCATAGAAGAAAATGCTCGAACTTGGGAGATCAATACCTCAGATACTGCTAAAGTGCATAGTACACCTACAGGGGAGGAATCCATCACTTAAGAGAGAATGATGACCTGCAAGCAAAAATAGCTAACTTAACAAGGAAGTTGGAAGCTATAGAATTGAAAAAGGTGAATGAGGTAACTAGTGTGCCTCAAGTACCCTCAGTGCCTATGGGATCTAGAGTGGAGGAGCCATGCATCATTTGCGATGACCCCACCCACTCAACTATTAACTGCCCTAACCTTCCTCAAGTCAAGGGAGCAATCCAAATAGAGCAAGCTAATGCTCTTAACTACCAAAGGAAGCCCTTCAATTCTCCATACTCTGAAACGTATAATCCAGGGTGGGGTAAGCACCCGAATTTTAGTTGGAGAAATGAGGGAGGTCCACACAACTTGCCAAACAACCAAGGCCCCAACTACCCAAACCAAGCCCCTCCGTTCCAAAATCAAGGTCCTCAAGGATTTCCTGTGAACCCTAACCAAGTTTCCATCCCTCATCTCAAGGGAATCCAAACTCACAGCCTTATCAACCTCCACATAAGAGAAGTTTGGAGGATATTGTGACACAGTTCGTCCAGACCCAACAATCCACCAACACTGAATTTCGAACTGCCTTGAATGATGTGAGGTCCCAAATCACTAAGCTAACCTCTTATATGGGAAATTTTCAACAAGAAAAAGGGAAACTCCTTTCTTAAACCATCCAAAACCCTCAATGTCAAAATAGTGTTGGAGTCTCAGGTCCAAGTGATGGCACCTTCGAACATTGCAAGGTTGTCACCACTATTCAAAGTGGAAGAGTAATTGACAAAACCATTCAACCTAAGCAACCGATACAATATTTGCAAAATGAACCAGTCGGGGATGATGAGGTGTCTAACAAGCCTCATGTTCCTAGGGCAGATGTTATTGATGGTGAGCCAGAACAAGACAAGGCCTCCCATGTCCCTCTTGCTCCATATCCTCATAGGTTGCGAGCCCCAAAGAAAGTGAACAATCATTATGAAATTTATGAGTTGTTCAAACAAAGTGAGCAACATTCTTTATTAGATGCCATTGCTGCATCCCCGCCATATGCCAAGTTTTTATAAGATTTGTGCACAGTGAAAAGGAAATTAGGTGTTAACAAGGAGGCATTTATGACTGAACAATCCACCTCCTTGATCTGAAACAATTTGCCCCTAAAATACAAAGACCCAGGAAGTCCCACTATTTCCATAGTGGTAGGGAATTCAAAGTTAGGACATGCTCTAGTGGATTTGGGGGCAAGTGTTAACTTGTTGCCTTACTCAGTATATGTTGAGCTAGGGTTAGGAGAGTTAGAACCAACCAATATCACCCTCCAACTAGCTGACCGTAGTGTGAAAATTCCTAAAGGGATAGTGAAGGATGTATTGGTGCAAGTGGACAAGTTCTACTTTCCTGTGGACTTTGTTGTGCTTGACACTCAACCTGTGGTGAACCAAGGGACTCAGTTCCTAGTGATTCTTGGTAAACCATTTCTATTATCGCTAATGCCATCATATTAATCGTAGGAGGACTAATGACACTATCATTTGGCAACATGACCGTTAATTTGAATATCTTTAATGTTATCATGAAATGGGGATGAGGAGGACGTTTAGAGGTAAATATGATAGACTCAAGGGTGCGTAAACATAGATAATGTTTCATACGATAATCCTCTCATGTCTTGTCTAGTAAACCCAAGTTGGGTTAAGGAGGTGACCACGTCTGAGTTAGAGATTCTACACTCCATAATTGAACACAGTGAGGTATTGGAAGCAAATGGGTGGGCACCTAAATTTGAAACATTTCCACCAATCGAGGACAGGGTGTTACCTTCGGAGGAGAGACCACCTAAACTTGAGTTGAAACCCTTACCATTACACCTCAAATATGCATTTTTAGGGGAAGAAGAAACTTTCCCTGTAATCATATCTTCCTCCCTAGAGTAAGACCAGGAAAATAAGCTGTTGGAGATATTGAGAACCCACAAAACCGCCATAGGATGGACAATTGCAGATATTAAGGGAATTAGCTCCTTGATTTGCACACAAAGGTGTCACTTGGAAGAGTATGTTAAACCCTCTAGACAACCACAGCGATGACTAAACCCAATCATGAAAGAAGTGGTCAAGAAAGAGGTTTCAAAACTACTGGACGTAAGTGTTATTTATCCCATTGCAGATAGCAAGTGGGTTAGCCCAACCCAAGTAGTCCCTAAGAAATCTGGATTCACTGTGGTAGCAAATGAAAACAATGAGCTAATTCCCACTCGTGTCACCTCAGGTTAGAGGGTGTGCATAGATTATAGGAAACTAAATGCGGGGACTAGGAAAGATCACTTCTACTTCACATCAAATGTTGAGAGAGTTGCGGCATGAATTCTATTGTTTTCAATGGGTACTCGGGTACAATCAAATTGAGATAGTTTAGAAGATCAAGAGAAACCACGTTCACCTGTCCCTTTGGCACATTCGCTTTGGGGAAAATGCCCTTCGATTATGTAATGCACCAGAACCTTCTCTAACGGTGCATGATGGGATTTTTCAAAGGATATGATAGAACTCCATGCTTGAGATTTTCATGGACGATTTCTCAGGTATTAGGACTCATATGAGGATGTTTGGAGAATCTACGTGAAGGTATTGAGAGGTGTCAGAGAAAACCTAGTGTCGGGATCAGAAAAGTGTCACTTCATGGTGACACAAGGGATTGTCCTAGGCCACATAGTATCGAAACAAGGAATCGAGGTGGACAAGGCCAAAGTCGAGTTGATCTCCAATTTACCTACACCTAAGTGTGTTAAAGATATACGGTCGTTCTTAGGTCATGCTGGATTTTATAGGAGATTCATAAAGATTTCAAGTTACAGTCCGTCCTTTATGCAATTAAATGCTAAAGACATCCCCTTGCATGGCAATGCTTGTGAGGACGCCTTTGATAAACTCAAAACTATGTTAGTGTCTCCTCCTATTATGCGATCTCCCAATTGGGAACTCCCTTTTGAGATCATGTGTGATGCTAGGGATTATGCTATAGGGGCTGTTTTAGGACAAAAGGAAGATAAAAAGGCTTTCGTGATCTACTATGCCGCAACGTTAGACCGCCAATCCAACTACAATAAACTACGTAAAAGAATCTCTTGGTCAGCCGCTTTGCCCTAGAAAAGTTCAGGTCACATTGTAGGCCTCCCATAACCATTTTCACCGATCATGCAACGTCAAGCATTTGGCATCGGCGTAAGATACTAAGCCCGCTTGGACTAGGTGGATCCTACTCGTGCCAAGAATTTAACCCGACTATTAAGGATAAAATGGAGTTGAGAATGTGGTAGCGACCAATTGCCTCGGTTAGTTCCGAACTGTCACGGCCCGCCTATAGCGACGCTTTCCGATGAGCTTTTTCTCTTGTTCACGCCCATGGCGCGGGACATAGTCAATTATCCGTGACAGACAAATTCCACCCTAATGGACTTCTCAACAAAAAAGGAAATTTTTGGTGGATATTAAGAAATATTATTTTGATGACCCATATTTGTTTAAATACTCCGCTCCGTGATCATTCGATGAAGGTGTGTACCCAATGAAGATCAAATTGGGGTGCTCACCTTTCGCACACTGTAAGCCAGAGGGCATTTCTCCGTTAGTGAAAATCAAAGGGATAAAATCCTCGCAAGTCGGTTTTTATCGGCCCACTTTTTAAAGATTGCTTTTGAATTTTGCAAAACTTGTGCCTCTGGGTACAACAATTAGGAGGGGTCACAAGAAGGAACATGATGCCTCTTACTCCTATTTTAATCATTGAAATTTTCGATTGTTGGGGTTTAGACTTCATGGGGCCTTTTCCCCCTTCTTGTGGGTACCTTTACATTTTGTTAGCAGTTGACTATGTTTCAAAGTGGGTGGAGGCCATTCCAACAAGAACCAATGACCACAAGGTTGTTTTGAAATTTTTAAAAGAGCACATTTTTTCTCGCTTTGGAGTGCCTCGCGCAATAATTAGTGATGGTGGGCTCCATTTTTGTAATCGATTCAGAATTTGTTGAAAAGTACGGAGTCACCCACAAAGTTTCCACGACATACCACCCACAATCCAATGGTCAGGCCGAATTAGCCAATAGGGAGATCAAACATATTTTTGAAAACGGCTGCCCTAAATCGTAAGGATCGGGTCGCCTGACTCATCGATGCTCTTTGAGCTAACGACGCTTTTAAGACCTCATTCTTGGTATGTCTCCTATAGGCTCGTTTATGGCAAGGCCTATCATCCGATAGAAATGGAAACACAAGGCATATCGGGCCATTAAAACTCTTAATTTTGATTCGACTCAAAGGTGTAAACAAATGATTGTCGCAGCATGAACAAGCCTGATGAACGGCGTGGAATCATATGAGAGCTCCCGACTTACAAAGAGAGGCTCAAGCTATTCCATGACAAGACCATTGTTAGGAAGATGATTTGAACCTCACTAAAAAGGTATTATCAGACAACTCGCTTGCACATGTTTCAGGAAAACTCCGTTTCTAGGTGGATCGGCCCGCTCGTTGTCAAGGTTGCCATACATATGGTGCAAAAGTGGAGATCGAGAACTGAAAATGGGAAAACTTTTAAAGTCAATGGTCAACGCCAGCCATTTCTCAAAAAACTTTGACCACAGAGTTAGAGGAACCGGTAGATCCGCTCTACCAGGATGTTTCTTCAAAGTAATTTCTGTTCTACCTTTTTGTATATAAATTCTTTTTTTCAGATTTCTTCCGCGATTTATTTATCCGCTTTTATAAATAAATAAAATAAATATATATATATATATATATATATATATATATATATATATATATATATATATATATATATATATAAAACAAAACAAAATTTTTAATCAATAACTAAAAACATTGCTTCTGTTCCCTTTCTTATTCTTTTGGGGCAGTACTGTGTGCATTGAGGACAATGCCTACTTCTGTAGTGGGGGTGGGACACTCGTAGGAACCAATTATGCGCATGTTACATGTTAAGCACATGGCAAAATTTTCGATTTATACTCTGGGTATGATGCCTCGATTTGTGATGTATGCAGCCGCATGACTTTATATATGCACTCCACGTAATCTCAATGCACTTACACAATAACAAGCAGGCACAAAATTTTTGTTCATATTTGGGACCCGACCACCCCAATTTTGTTCTAGTCTTGGTATCACTTTCTTTAATTCACTACACAAGCCATTGACTTTCTGTTTCAAGCTCATGTTTTGCCTGCTATTGCTTCCGCCTGTGCATTGTTTTAGCATTCCTTGTTAACTACATGCATCATATTCTCTGAGGAACACCTATGCATGTTCGAAGATGATTTAGCCATCATTTCTGTGTTACATTTTGAAATCATATTGAGTTACCTTTTGCACCCATTTTGAGCCTTAAATTGCCAATTCAGTTCGAACCCTAGGAATCGTGATCACGAGAGGTACAGTGGACCCCAAGGTAAGCGTGAAGGTGTCAAGAGAGTGTCGTACAATTTTCAGTTCCGTGAAAACAAGTCAGGTTGGGCAAAGTATGAGCAAGGAAAGAAATGAGCATCCAGTGGAATCCGAGATGGAGGGCACTCGGAAGAGTTCGAAAAGGTTCTATATATTGACACTGCTGTTTCAAAAAAAAAAAAAAAGAAAGAGACAAAGGGTACCAGAGATTACTCTTATCGGTACCTGGCATTCACCCACACAAAAAGAGACAATAGCCTTCGTACCGCATTCACACTTATAGGTACGGCATCAAGCCGGAAGCGTAAATGGGTCAAATTAGGGTTTTTCTTCCCATTTTTGACCCCTTTTCATATCCCTACTCCCCCATCTCCATATAAGATAAACCCTAACCCACTTTTCTTTCTCACACGAGCAAACCCGAGATCAAGCATCCCACAGCCGCTTTCATCTCTCCGATCCGATCCTCCCCGCCCGTCAGACCGACGTGTGCGCTCTTCATTTCTTTGAGAGCATTTTTTCGTGGTATTTCATCAGGTCTCACATGGATTTTTTTCTGGCTTGGCTTGCGGCCCCGTGTTCCCGTGGCTTAGTATCCGGCAGCACTCCCGATGTGGGGCGCTGGGAGGAAGATGCTGACTAAACTGCACGGGATAAGCCCGATACTGATGGAAATGGGTTGTTGGGATATCATTTTGTGTATTTGGGCTATATTCGCTATATTCGCTATTCTTTCCATATCTATGGCAAGATTGAAACGACTGGAAATGAAAGGCCTTAGCTCTTCTACGAGCGAGCCATGAAAACTAAAGTCGATACCCTGCACTGCAAAGAAAGTGAAAGGGAACAAAAGATTCCTCATCCGGGAGCGAGGAGGCATCTCGAGAGTGAAGATGAGATTGAAGCCATGTTTGCCGAGTCATCGAATCAGACGGAAAAGTGGGGCTAATCACTCAAGCAGCGGTTCACCGTGAGCGAGGTGTGAAAGTTGATACGCTCTGTTCACCCATCCTATCCTGGGTCGTTATCCAGAGCAAAATTTGCACTTTGTTTGTGAAGAAGGAAAGGGTATTTATCGAATTATGGTCGTGTGAATTTTATTCCACTCGAGAGAAAATCGTAATGTAGATACCCTATTGGGAGACTAATATTGGGAACAAGCAAAAGGCCGCCCCGACTGATAGCTCACTTTGCATTATGTCCGCCCGCCACATTATGACCGAATTATTCTCTCGTGGCCATTAAAGAGTTTACGCCAAGTTGTTTTGCATGCCATGTGCACCAACTGTTACTCATGGGGGCTTTGCAGGCCTGGGCGGAGTTCGCCAGTGGGAAGTTAAAGCCTGAGTATGCATTAATGAACAAAATCATTCACAATATGATCGGACCGAAAGGAAAAGAGAAGTTGCCTAGCAAGGAAGAAATCCAGTTTCTGTATGAGGTAATGACTGGAAAAATCATTGATTACGCTTTGGTCATATGGTGTGTTATGAGGGACTTCCTGAGATCCCTAACTGAAAACAAGCATATCCCATTCCCGACTTTAGTTACAAATCTGCGGGAAGCCATGTGGATAAGGAGAAGTTAGAGAAAAGAGAATTCTTCCTAAGTCAGCCCACATGCATCAAACAGAGGCAAAAAGCTGAGCTGCATCTACAAGGCCTCAGTCTTCACATTCTCCTGTGGCTACTTCTGGTGCTTCTTCGTCATCAGCTCATGGATCAATGAGTACATCTCCCTTCAAAAGGATGGAGCAAAGGATGGAGCATAGAATCAAGGGTTGGTTCAAGTGCATACTGGGAAAGCAGAAGCGACTGGATCACAGTCTCTCCAGGCTTGAGAGTCACATCTATCGAGGAGAACCTGCTGTGGGAGATGATCCTCCTCTTGACGTGGAAGGGGATTCTGTAGAGCTCGACGACTGTGTTGATGAGGACGCATTCTCTTCGACTGATGATGGGGAGGATGTTGAGTAGTAGCAGGAGTGGTTAGAATAGGTGTGTCAGTAATTAGGTAAAGACTCACCACGCTATGCCACCCATTTTGTTCATATAAGCCCCTATTTCAGTAACCCATGGTCATTACAAGCTTGAAAGACCTTTTTTATTTTAGTTATGTCGGGTTGTTCCTCTTTCGACTTTATGCATACTAGTCAAGCCAGATGTTAAATTGTTTGTCGATAATATAGTTACTCCGCTTGGCAATTTCATTGCAGCCCTTCTTTTCTCAATTCCATGGTCCCTTATATGAATATCTTGGTTTTGTAACAGTTTGTTATTATGTCCATTACTTTGAGACTGTGGTTTCATTTGAGTCAGACAGTTGCATACTCTGTCAGGTTGAAGTACTATGCTCAATTTTTGCCCTTTGGGAAACTTGCAAAGCTTAATCCGCACCCCAGCGCATTTTGTTGGAAATCATAATCTATAGGTAAGTTACTAGTTCAACCTTCTAGGGACTAGCAAGATGTAGGTCAGTGTGTTGAATACATAAAAAGGCAACATTTATCGTGATTTTAATAATCTCAATTTCATATTTTGCTCTCATTTTGTGGCAATAGGTTCCTTTGATCACGTGTTTTGTGCTTGTGCAGGTTTTTCGAGTTCCGTGCACACTTTTATAGGGGTTCGTGTCCAGAACGAATGTAGATCATCATGTGGATGGCTACCGCCGAGAAGTCCCGAAGTGCTAATACAGGAACATTTGCAGAGGAGACTGCACCATTCACATACAATGGCATTCCAAGATTCACATGCGCACATCATTGGTATCACTGGGTACTGCCAACCTGGGCATTCCAGACTCAAAGGTAAAGAAATCACCGCAGCCTTTGCACCGGGTACCACACTTGATCGGTACCCTACTAACATGTAATTTTTAAGGATTTGAAAGGTAATTCCAATCTTGATGTAAGGGTACACTTGTCTTTCGACCACCACTTCGAGAGCATGAAGGAGAAGGGTATTTAAGCCAAAGGAAGATGTGGAGAGTAAGAGTTTTTTATTCTAGGGTTTGTTTTAGATAGTTAGAGTGCTTCTCTCATACTTTTGTTAGGGTTCATAGAGTAGAGTAAAATACTTAGCTTTTCTTAGGATTCTGAGTTTTCAATTACGTGTAATCTTTCAGCTGGTTCATATAACTCGGTATTTTCTTACGGGATTCTGTGCTTTTGATATCCCAATCTTGCAATTGAAGTATTATTTCTCAAGTCTCAATTATGTGTAGTTTCTTATCAAATATGAATCGATCAGCCAATGAAGCTCTAAACCCATGATGGGGTTCTAATAGGAAACTCACCCTAAGAAGGTAATAACCTCAATTCTTCTTTGTGCTTCAATGGGATTGTAAGATGCTAAGCACTTGCATAAAATCTTATAAACCTTAGTTTGACATCTTCGACAACGGTGAAACGAGAGTCTCTATGACATGTTTGTGTTTGGACGCACTGCAATCTAAGAGTCCAAGCAAATCGTTTGAATAAGTGTTTATTACCGCCAATCATCCTTCGCTTTTGGAAGGAGCGCGAATGTAGTAATCTTCCATCGAAGACCATTCATCAATGGCCTTTAGATGAGATTATGAATAAGAGGTGGGAAATACTTGATCGGCAGTGAGTGGAAACCTAAGAACCCTATCATTAACCTTTTTGCTTTAAAATAGTTAACTTAATCGATTACTCAATCAACCAATCACAACCCCCAGATTTTACTTTAAAACACACATTCTTTGGAAAAATAATCCCTAAGGATCACCTAGGAAACCACTCCCTGTGGAAATGACCTGTGGACTTCCACAGTAATATAATGCTTGACGACCTTAGTTCCTACGCTTGGGAATAAATTCAGCATACGAAATAGACGAAGCAAAAGCAGTGTTGCAGAAACTCGATTTGTAAGGACGACCTTTGAAATGGGTAGTTGAACTCAGCAAATACGAGATTTGATTCCAACCTAGAACAACCATAAAAGCTCAAGCACTCGCTGACTTTGTTAAGGAACTTGGCCTAGCTAAACCTTTAGAAAATGCAGAAGAACGGTGGCAGTTGAAGATTGATGGATCAGCTAGAAAGACGGGAGCAAGCGTTGGTATAATTTTACGGTCACTAGATGACATCGTCATCACTCGTACTTTTCGCATTCCTAACAATGAACAATAAAGCTGAATATGAAGCACTGATTTTGGGACTCATGCTATCCTTAGCAATATCAACTGAGAAAGTCAAGGCAATGAGTGCCTCTCAACTTGTTGTGTCCCAAGTAAATGGTAGCTACGAGGCTAAAGAGGGAAAAATGCTGAATTATCTGCTAGCCATTAGAGAATTGATAGCGAAGTTGCGAAACTTCAAGATAATTCAAATCCCCAAATGATATAATGAATTGGCCAACTCCGCTGTCACCTTTGCGTCAATAGTGTAATATAGAACTTGAAATTCTCAAGCAACCTTCATCATAACAAAACACCGTATCCGTAATAGAAGCAGTCGATCTCCAAACATAGGCAACACCGATCCAGCGCTACCCAAAAGACTGTCAATGTCCAAATGAAGCAAAAGAAGCTTACAAGATCCAAAATCGCCCACTCATACACCTTTGATAAACGACCAAATATACAAGAGAATGTACACCATTCCATACTTATACACCTGAACCATAATAGGCCGAAAATGTCATACAAGAGATCCACGATGTACATGGAACCCATTAGGTTTACCTGGCACGTGATCGATCCCAAGGATACGTAATGCCCACTTTGAGATGCAACACTAACACTTATTTGAAAACCTGTGATACCTTTTAATGCTTCAGCGACATCACCCACATCTCGATAGAAAGTCTCAACCCAAAAATTAGCTCGTAGCCATTTTCAATTTGGGTCATTCACATAGTCGGACTGTAACATCCCAAAATATACCCTAGTCGTTTTCGACATGTTTAGGGTATTTTGTAAGCATAATGAACTCATGTGAGTAAATACAATATTGAAACGAGAGACCCGAAGTTACAGGGAACTTAAGGACAAAAATTGTAATTTGTCCAAAGGGGCCTAAAAGACATGAATTGGATGAGTTCGAGGCCAAAATGAAATAAAGTGAAACTTGGAATACAAATAGCCAAGAGTTGGAAGGCTTAAAAGAAATTAATGAAACTTAACCTAAAATGGGTTTTGAGGGCCAACAAGGCCTTAGCAAACATGGGTTTTAAAAGACCAAAGTTGGTCTCATTTGGGGAAGGAGAAAAAAACGTGAAGGAGGAGGAGAAGAGAAGAGGAAGAGGAAGAAGATGGAGGAGCCAAGATCAAGCAAAAAGGTATGGAACTACTAACCTTGAGTATGGAACTTTGGATTTGTGTATGGATCTTTGGTTTTGTATGGTTATTATCTTGTCCAAAACCTAGGGTTTGTTAGGATGAAATCCTAACCAAAGATGTATTGAAATTGTGGTTGTTAAAACTCTAAATGACACAAAGATAGTCAGAATCCTCTTAAGTTTGATTCATGGTTAATTGTAAGTAACGAGTTGTGGTTTAGAGTAAACCCTAATTAATAATATTCATGTTTTTGTTGAGGATGGTCATAACCCATATTAGAAGGGTTTTGGAAGAAATTCATGAAAGAATTTTGAAGAAACATATGAAATTGAAAGATGAATTGAATAGAAAGGAGATTACAAGGTGAATTAGAAGTGTTTTTGATGTGTGTTTGAAGAGTAGAGTTGATTGGGTATCAAAATATGGAAATATGGAACAAAAATACACATTTTGGGCACTTTCGGGTCACTTGTACCGGTACACTTTGAACTTGTACCGGTACATTTTCGTTTCTGGTCGTTTTTGGCCAACTTGTACCGATACATGTTAGACATGTACCGGTACAACCTGTTCCGCTTCCTGGGCCACCGTATTTTGGCCATAACTTGCTCATTTCTTATCCGATTTGAGTGATTCAAGTGGCTACGTAAAATAGACTTCAAGGAGAACAAAACTTAAAGAATAGGCATAGCCAAATTCTGGTTCCAGCTTTGAACATAGAGTAAACCGGTTGCTTCTGACGAATCTCTGAGTTTCCTCTTGGTGTTCGACTGGGTGATTCCAGCTGGAATAGAAACCTTAAAGCACCTTTATCTTTAAAAAAGAATACAATGACCTAGAGTCAAAACATGAAGTTAGGATCCCGGAAAAAATTAGTAATACGAACTGTTCTAGTGTAATCCGGTAAACTGACTACTTGGCATGAAAATGCTATAACTTTAGTTCGATGATCCCATTGGATTGATTCCAATTTGCTAAGTAAAGTAGATACATAGAGGAATAAGAATATATGAATGAGGTGTGATTCACATACATCATAATTTCACAAGAATATGAAGTGCCATATGTAATAGGCATGAAACAAGGAAAATGTAGAAAATGAAAATAAAGATGTCTATGAAATATGAAAATGTTTATGGAAAATGAAAATGAAAATGAATTGAAACATGATTGTGAACATGCGAGGCAATATGTCGCGAACACATAATGTGGTTAAGGGATATATTATTATCACATATAACCGTAAAATGATAAATAAATGAACGAGTAAACGTAAATGAGCATATGAATGAGTACACATGAATGAGTATAGGAATGAGTATACGTGAGTGAATACATGAATGAGTATACATAAATGAGGATATGTGAACGAGTATATAAACGAGTATACGTAAAGGAGTATATGAAATGTGTACATAGATTGAGTATATCTTTGAAAAGATAATGAGAGTGAAATTAATTGAAATGTAATTGCGATCGTTATGAATGTTATTTACGAATATATATAAGTATATATATATGATGATTTGAATCATTAAAGAGCTCAAATGTTTGTCATATCATGTATGACAAAACGCATGTGATTCAACAAATCGAACTGGCCGCGGAATGTCGAATTTAGCGCTATATGTGAGACTCGCATATTGAATGATCATGGCTATCGACGATAAATGCATGTGATTCAACAATCGACCGCTGCGAATGTCAATTTAGCAGTCAGTGAATCATACCGCGAACGCGAATCACATTGCTAATGGTCGACAAACGTATGTGATTCAACAACCGAACTGGCCGTGAATGTCGAATTCTATGTACCCATATGTGAGACTGCGATAATGAATGAGATCACATTGCTAATGACGATTCCAATGCATGTGATTCAACAAATCGACCGCTGCGAAAGTTAATTATAGTCGCGAATCATATCGCAATGTGAAATCACATTGCTATCAATGACAAATGTATGTGATTCCCCAAGTGAATCTGGCTGGATGTCGACTTCACAGCCATATGAAATCACAAACCGATAAGAGAAAAATGACATTAAAATTGTATTGTTTAAGCATTTTTTTACATTATACCTGGACATAGTAAAAAGGCATCATTTGTAAATGCATTTTATTGAATGTAAATGTTATGGTCTTTTAAATTATAAGGCTATGGGATCAGTTCGAAAAGAAGTGCTTTCTCGCTGTAATTAAAAAGTCTAAAATGAATAACATAAACAAATGTTTGAAAGATAATTGAAATGCCTGAGTAAACCGCCTGTTCTGATCCTAACCGGTCAAGTTTCCGGGATTCGTCGCGACATCTTTTGAAAAGAAAATTTAATAAGACGAATAAATTTTTGATTGAAAACGCCGGAGTAAACTCTGCCCATCTCGGATCCACCAATCGTCAAGTAGTGGGATTCGGCTCGACACTTTGAAAATGAAAATTACTGAAAACGAAAAACTAAAAGGATTTAAACGCATCCCGCATCAATGTAAATGAAATTTCTAAAGGGATTTGATTAATGGCTTCTGGGCCAGTGATAGTGATAAAGAGTCTAATATTTATTGGTATTATCCGGGATGAACCCGTATGAAATTGATAAGGATTTGATTTGTTCCGAATTGCTATCAGATACGATAAGTTTGTTTACTTTGAATATGATTTGATCTATCATACATGTATTAGATATGAGTTACAACCTGTAAAATACATGACACAGGAAATTAATATGAACAAGATAATGATAAGGAATCCGAAAAGAATAAAATCTACATGTATAACATGATCATGAGTTAGATGTCACATAAGAATAGGCTTCGTTATATGCATAAGTAAATGTAAAAAGATAGTGACGGCGATTATTGTTATTGGTCGTTACTGTCTATATGTTTCACTAAGACAGTTTGAAGCACGTGTTCAATCCGTGTAGGTACCAAGAGGAGATAAAGAGGACAAGATATCTCCACACCGCCAGACTGCCATCTCGTAGATAGGTGCTCCTCAAAGACTTTTTCCGCACTTCCGATGTTTGTATTAGATATACATGTATAAGTAATTGTATAAGTAATTGGGACTTACATGTGTAGAAATTTTAATGGATACCACTCAAAGGGTAACCCTTTGTATATGTGAATGACTTTTGGTTATTACAAAATTATTCAGATACCCACAAGATAAGCAAGCCTCCTAAAAAATATCATGGTATAAAAATAAATAAATAAATAAAGAGTCCCAAAGATATGGTTTCGCACTTTAAACCGGTCTCGATTCTCCAATCGGGTCGGACCCTGAATCGAAGGTGACAATTGCTGGTATC
Organism: Tetrastigma voinierianum; assembly: GCA_016808115.1. NCBI lineage: Eukaryota > Viridiplantae > Streptophyta > Magnoliopsida > Vitales > Vitaceae > Tetrastigma > Tetrastigma voinierianum. The sequence goes on along the minus strand of JAEQBH010002851.1, from coordinate 361,370 downwards.
GTAAGCCTAGGTTTAGGCGTTTCGAAAAGCCTATGTTAGGCTTATCTAGATAGAGTATAAGATAGAAAAGATAGAAAGGCATATGTATTAGAAAAGTGTTGGCCCCTGATGTGGATGTCCTGGTATTTGTATAGATGGATTGTCTTCAGAATCCAGTTGAAGAAGTTATTGGAAAGTGTTAACCCTAAAGAACAAGTGGTTACCAACTTCTAAATCCTTAGAATCATTTAGGAGCGAGTCACGCTCCAGCCGAGCTAAATGAAAAGAAAGTATAAGAAAGGTCATATGTAAAATATATGAAAAGAAAGGACTTGACATAGAACAGACAAAGTGCATAGTATGAATTTCGAGGACGAAATTCTTATGAGGGGAGAATTGTGGATCTCAAATATACTCCTAGCCGACATGTTTAGGGTATTTTGTAAGCATAATTTAACTGTTTTGTGAGTTAAATGCGAAATATTGAAACGAGAGACCCGGAAAGTTACAAAACTTAAGGACAAAATTGTAATTTGTCCAAAAAGGGGCCTAAAAGACATGAATTGATGAGTTTGAGGCCAAAATGAAATAAAGGAAACTTGGAATACAAATAGCCAAGAGTTGGAAGGCTTAAAAGAAATTAATGAAACTTAACCCAAAAATGGGTTTTGAGGCCAACAAGGCCTTAGCAAACATGGCTTTAAAGACCAAAGTTGGTCTCATTTGGGGAGGAGAAAAACGTGAAGGAGGGAGGAGAAGAGAAGAGGAAGAGGAAGAAGATGGAGGAGCCAAGATCAGCTTTCAACAAGGCATGGAACTACTAACCTTGAGTATGGAACTGGATTTGTATGGATCTTTGGTTTTGTATGGTTATTATCTTGTCCAAAACCTAGGTTTGTTAGGATGAAACTTACCAAAGATGTATTGAAATTAGGTTGTTAAAACTCTAAATGACACAAGATAGTTGTAATCCTCTCTAAGTTGGATTCATGTTAATTGTAAGTAATGAGTTAGGGTTTAGAGTAAACCCCAATTAATATTCATGTTTTTGTTGAGGATAATATAACCCATAATAGAAGGGTTTTGGAAGAAATTCATGAAAGAATTTTGAAGAAACATATGAAATTGAAAGATGAATTGAATAGAAAGGAGATTACAAGGTGAATTAGCGTTTTTGATGTGTGTTTGAAGAGTAGAGCTGGATTTGGGTATCAAAATATGGGAATATAATAAAAATACACATTTTGGGCACTGAAACACTTGTACCGGCACACTGAACTTGTACCGTACATTTTTCGTTTCTGGTCGTTATTAACTTGTACCGGGACATAATAGACATGTACCCAGACAACCTGCTCCCGCTTCCCGCTCGAGACTGGGCCGATTTTTGGCCATAACTGCTGGCTTCTTATCCGATTTGAGTGATTCAAGTGGCTACGTAAAATAGACTTCAAGGAGAACAAAACTTAAAGAATAGGCATAGCCAAATTCTGGTTCCAGCTTTGAACATAGAGTAGTCCGGGTTGTTTCGGACGTAACTTGAGTTTCTGGGTATGTTCAATTGGGTGATTCCAGCTGAATAGAACCTTAGCACCTTATCTTTAAAAGAATACAATGACATAGAGTCAAACATGAAGTTAGATCCCGGAAAATTAGTAATACGAACTGTTCTAGTGTAATCCGGTAAACTATCATAGTTTGGCATGAAAATGCCATAACTTTAGTTTGGATGATCCGATCGATTGATTCCACTTCTGCTAAGTAAAGTAGATACATAGAGGGAATAAGAATATATGAATGAGGTGTGATTCCACATACATCATACTTCAAGAATATGAAGTGCCATATGTAATAGGTATGAAACAAGGAAATGTAGAAAATGAAAATGTAAAGATGTGTCTAGCAAACATGAAAATGTTTATGGAAAATGAAATGAAATGAATTGAAACATGATTGTGAACATGCGAGGTAATATATGTCATGAACATAATGTGTTATGATATATTATTATTAATACATATAAATCAGAAAAATGATAACAAATGAACGAGTAAACGTAAATGAGCATATGAATGAGTACACATGAATGAGTATAGGAATGAGTATCTTGAGTGAATACACATGAATGAGCATATATATAAATGAGGATATGTGAACTATATATAAACGAGTATACTTAAAGGAGCATATGAAATGTGTACATGTGATTGAGTATATCTTGAAAGGATAATACGAGTGAAATTTGAATTGAAATGTAATTGTGATCGTTATGAATGCTATTTACGAATATATAAGTATATATATGATGACTAATCATTGTTATTCAAATGTTTATACATACTCATGTGGCGCAGAGTTTGTTTTACAAGTGAAATTATCGCATAAAGTAAACTGATGAAATGTGATATTGAATGACCAACAGACGTGGATTCACCAACCGAATTCGCGCGGAAGGTAACCGCATCGTTAATTTAAATCACATCGCTAATGAATGACAAAATGCATGTGGATTCAACAATCGAATCGCCGTGAATGTCGAATTCTATACCTATATGTGAGACGGTGATATTTAATGTGAGACTACATGGTTATCGGTCGATAAAATGCGGCTGATTCAACAAATCAATCGCTGCGAATGTCAATTTATAGTCAAAGTGAATCATACCGCAATGCGAAATCACATTGTTATCGGCGACAAATGCATGTGATTCGGCCAAATCAATCTGGCCGTGAATGTCGTAATTCTATAGCCATATGTGGACGTGATAATGAATGTAGATCATTAGTATCGAATGATTCAATGGCGTGATTCAAATAACCGGACCGCTGTGAAAGCGACTTATAGTCAAAGTTAATCATATCGTTAAATGTAAAATCACATTGCTACTGAATGACAAACATGGGCAGATTCCCAAGGAACTGGCCGTGATGTCGACTCTTATAGCTATGTGAAATCACAAAAACCGATGTTTAAAATGACATTAAAATTGTATTGTTTAAGTATTTTTTTACATTACACTGACATAAAGTAAAGGCATCATTTTGTAAATGCATTTCATGAATGTAAATGTTATGTATCTTTTTGAAATTATATGTTTTACGGATTGCCCGAAAAGAAGTGCTTTCGTAATTAAAAGTCTAAAATGGAATAACATAAACAAATGTTTTGGAAAGATAATTGAAAATGTCTGAGTAAACCGCCCAGCCTTGATCCGCCAACCTGTCAAGCTCTGGGATTCTGTCGCGACATCTTCTTGAAAAGAAAATTTAATAAGACGAAATAAATTTTTCGATTGAAAACGCCTGAGAACCGGCTCCATCTTGGATCCACCAATCTGCCAAGAGTGATTCTGCCGACACTTTAAAATGAAAATTAATAAACGAAAACTAAAAGGATTGAATCAGATCCATCACGAAATGAAATTTCTAAAGGGATTTGATTAATGGCTTCGGTCGTGATAGTGATAAAGAGTCTAATATTTATTGGTATTAGTCTGATTTGAACCTGTATGAAATTGATATGATTTGATTTGTTCTGAATTGCTATTGTATACGTATAAGTTTACTTTGAATATGATTTGATCTATCATACATGGTTAGATACGCAGTTACAACCTCGTGAAAATACATGACAATGTGAAATTAATATGAATGTATAATGATATGAACTTAAAAGAATAAAATCTACATGTATAATACATTCATGAAAGATGTCATAAGAATGAAGCCTGCTATATGCATAAGTAAAATGTAAAAGATAGTGACTTTACGATTATTGTTGGCTGGTCGTTATCGTCTATATGTTTCCACTAAGCATAAAGCTAGCACTGTGTTCAATCCGTAGGTAATCAAGAGGAGATAAAGAGGATGTGACATTCCACACTGGCCAAGACGTGGCCATCTCGTAGATAGGTGCTCCTCAAAGATCTTTTTTCCTCGCAATCTCCGATGTTTGTATGCTAGATAGTGTACATGTATAAGTAATTGTATAAGCACGGACTTAGCATATGTGTAGAAATTTTAATGGATACCACTCCTGGTAACTCCTTTGTATATGTGAATGACTTCTTGGTTATTACAAAATTATTTGTATACCCACAGTATGTTAAGCTCTCGAAAAACATTGTTTGTATAAAAATAAATAAATAAATAAAAGAAATGATATTGCTTTCACCCCGAAACCTGCCTCGATTCTCCAATCGGCCTGCACTTAACCCAGGCGTGACAATTGATTGGTATCAGAGCCTAGGTTTAGGCGTTTCTCGAAAAGCCCCAAAGAAGATTTTAGATAGAGTATAAGATAGAAAAGATAGAAAGGCATATGTATAGAAAAGTGTTGGCCCCTACGTGGATGTCCTTGCATTTAGCACGGATTGTCTTCGAATCCATTGAAGAAGACAGTGTTAACTTAAAGAACATGGTTACTTAACTTAATCTTTAGGAATCATTTAGAAGTGAGAGTCACGTCTGTACTGAGCTAAACGAAAAGAAAGTATAAGAAAGGTCATATGTAAATATATGAAAAGAAAGGACTTGACATAGAACATTGTAGTGATAGTATGAATTTCGAGGATCTAAATTCTTATAAGGAGGGAGAATTGTAAGATCCCAAAATATACCCTAGTCAAGCTGACATGTTTAGGTATTTTGTAAGCATAATTTAACCTGCTTTTGTGAGTTAAATGCAAATATTGAAACGAGACCCAAAGTTACAAAACTTAAGGACAAAATTGTAATTTGTCCAAAAAGGGCCTAAAAGACATGAATTGATGAGTTGAGGCCAAAATGAAATAAAGGAAACTTGAATACAAATAGCCAAGAGTTGGAAGGCTTAAAAGAAATTAATAAACTTAACCCAAAATGGGTTTTTGAGGTCAACACACCTTAGCAAACATGGGTTTAAAAGGCCAAAGTTGAATCATTTTGGGGAGAAAAACGTGAAGGAGGATAGAGAAGAGAAGAGGAAGAGGAAGAAGATGGAGGAGCCAAGATCAAGCCAACAAGGTATGGAACTACTAACCTGAGTATGGAACTTGGATTCAGGTATGGATCTTTGGTTTTCAGATGGTTATTATCTTGTCCAAACCTGGGGTTTGTTAGGATGAAATCCTAACCAAAGATGTAATGGAAATTAGGGTTGTTAAAAACCTAAATATTATTAAGATAGTTGTAGAATCTCAGTTGGATTCATGGTTAATCAGAAGAATGAGTTGTGTGGTTTAGAGTAAACCCTAATTAATATTCATGTTTTTGTTGAGGATGGGTCATAACCTATATTAAGGAGTTTTGGAAGAAATTCATGAAAGAATTTTAAGAAACATATGAAATTGAAAGATGAATTGAATAGGTTGAGATTACAAGGTGAATTAGAAGTGTTTTCTATGCGCGTTGCTTGAAGAGCAGAGTTGATTGGGTATCAAAATATGGAAATATGGAACAAAAATACACATTTTGGGCACTGAAACAATACTTGTACCCAGACACTTGAACTTGTACCCCAAGACATTTTCGCTTTCTCGTCGTTGTTAACTCTTGCACCGACATACATGTTAGACATGTACGCACAACCTGCTCTCGCTTCCCGCTGACCGCTGTATTTTGGCCATAACTTGCTCATTTCTTATCCGACGGAGGATTCAAGTGGCTACGTAAATGGGGATTTCGGCGAGAACAAAACTTAAAGAATAGGCATAGCCAAATTCCGGGTTCCAAATTTTGAACATAGAGTAGTCCGTTTCGACGTATTCTGAGTTTCTAAGGTTCGAATTGGGTGATTCAGCTGGAATAGAACCCTTAGCACCTTATCTTTAAAAAGAATACAATGACCTAGAGTCAAACATGAAGTTAGGATCTCAGAAAATTAGTAATACGAACTGTTCCTAGTGTAATCCGGTAAACCGACTAGTTTGGCATGAAATGCCATAACTCTTTAGCTCTGATGATCCGATTGATTGATTCCACTCTGCTAAGTAAAGTAGATACATAGAGGAATAAGAATATATGAATGAGGGGTGATTCCACACACATCATACTTCACAAGAATACGAAGTGCCATATGTAATAGGCATGAAACAAGGAAATGTAGAAAATGAAAATGTAAAGATGTGTTCAGAAACATGAAAATGTTTGGTGGAAATGAAAATGAAATGAATTGAACATGATTGTGAACATGCGAGGCAATATGTCATGAACACATAATGTGGTTAAGTGATATATTATTATTATCACATATAAACTTAAAATGATAACAAATGAACGAGTAAATTTAAAATGAAAGCATAAGGAATGAGTACACATGAAACGAGTATAGGAATGAGTATACGTGAGTGAATACATGAATGAGTATACATAAATGAGGATATGTGAACGAGTATATAAACGAGTATACGTAAAGGAGTATATGAAATGTGTACATAGATTGAGTATATCTTTGAAAAGATAATACGAGAGTGAAATTTGAATCAAATGTAATTGTGGATTGGGTTATGAATGCTATTTTACGAAATATATATAAGTATATATATATGATGATTTGAATCATTGTTATTCAAATGTTTGTCATATACTATGTATGCGTGTATTTGCAATTACAAGTGAAATTAATGCGACAAAAGTAAACTGATTTGAAATGATATTGACGACCAACATGACTGGATCTACCAACCACCCGCATGAAGGTAACCGTAATTGTTAATGCGAATCACATTGCTAATGGTCGACAAATGCATTGATTCAACAATCGACCGCTGAATGTCGAATTTCTATAGCTATATGTGAGACGGTGATATTGAATGTGAGATCACATGGCTACTGAATGATAAACGGCAGATTCAACAAATCAATCGGGCTGCGAATGTCACCTTATAGTCAAAGTAATCATAACGCAATGCGAATCACATTGCTAATGAATGACAAATGCATGATTCACGAATCAACTGGCCGTGAATGTCGAATTGGCAGCCATATGTGACTGATAATGAATGTGAGATCACATTGTTACCGAATGACGTAAATGCATGTGATTCAACAACCGACCGTCATGAAAGCAATTTACAGTCAAAGGAATCATACTGCTAAATGTGAAATCACATCAAGCACGAATGACAAATGTATAGTGATTCCCCAAGTGAACTGTCAGGATGTCGACTTATAGCTATATGTGAAATCACAAACCGATGTTTAAAAAATGACATTAAAAATTGTATTGTTTAAGTATTTTTTTACATTACACGGACATAGTAAAAGGCATCATTTTTGTAAATGCATTTTGTTGAATGTAAATGTTAAGGGTCTGAAATTATAAGTGTTTATGGGATTGTTCGAAAAGAAGTGCTTTCGCACTAAAAGTCTAAAATGGAATAACATAAACAAAATGTTTGGAAAGATAATTGAAAATGCCTGAGTAAACCGCTCCACTGATCCGCCAACCGGTCAAGCTCGGGATTCGGTCGCGACACTTTTTTGAAAAGAAAAAATTTAATAAGACGAATAAATTTTTTGATTGAAAATCGCCGAGTAAACCTGCCCATCTTGATCCAATTAACTGGGTCAAGTAGGATTCGGTCGTGACACTTTGAAAATGAAAATTAATAAAACGAAACTAAAAAGGATTTAACTAGCATCCTGTGATCACGAAATGAAATTTCTAAAGGGATTTGATTAATGGCTTCATTGCGGATGGTGATAAAGAGTCTAATATTTATTGGTATTAGTCCTGGATGAACCTCGTATGAAATTGATATGATTTGATTTGTTCGAATTGCTATCAGATAATGATAAGTTTACTTAATATGATTTGATCTATCACATGTATTAGATATGAGTTACAACCTGTAAAATACATGACACAGAAATTAATATGAACAAGATAATGATATGAACTGGTGTTAATAAAATCTACATGTATAATATGATCATGAGTTAGATGTCACATAAGAATAGGCTTCGCGAGGCGATAAGTAAATGTAAAAAAAGATAGTGACGCGATTATCAAGTATCGGGTCGTTATCGTTTATATGTTTCACTAAGCATAAAGCTTAGCACGTGTTCAATCCGCGGTAGGTACCAAGAGGAGATAAAGAGACAGACATTCCACACCCTAAATGCAGACGGCCATCTCGTAGACAGTGCTCCCGGAAGACTTTTTCCGCACCCCGATGTTTGTATTAGATATGTACATGTATAAGTAATTGTATAAGTAATTGGGACTTAGCATATGTGTAGAAATTTTAATGGATACCACTCCAGTGGTAACTCCTTTGTATAAGGAATGACTTTTGGTTATTACAAAATTATTTGTATGTTCACTGTGTATAAGTTAAGCTCAAAATATTGTTTGTATAAAAATAAATAAATAAATAAAGAGTCCCAAAGATATGGTTTCGCACCTCAAACCGGTTCTGATTCTCCACCTGCCTGACCCGACCCAGGGCGTGACAATTAAGTTGGTATCGAGCCTGGTTTAGGCGTTTCTCGAAAAAGCCTATGTTAGCGATTCGTATAGAGTATAAGATAGAAAAGATAGAAAGGCATATGTATAGAAAAGTGTTGGCCCCTTATGTGGATGTCCTGGTATTTGTATAGATGGATTGTCTTCCGAATCCAGTTGAAGAAGTTATTGAAAGTGTTAACCCTAAAGAACAAGGGTTACCAACTTCTAATCCTTAGGAATCATTTAGAAGTGAGAGTCACGCTCCAGCCGAGCAAAATGAAAAGAAAGTATAAGAAAGGTCATATGTAAAATATATGAAAAGAAAGGACTTGACATAGAACAGACAAAGTGCATAGTATGAATTTCGAGGACGAAATTCTTATAAGGAGGGGAGAATTGTAACATCCCAAAATATACCCTAGTCGTTTTCGACATGTTTAGGGTATTTTGTAAGCATAATTTAACTGTTTTGTGAGTTAAATGCTTAAATAATATTGAAACGAGACCCTGAAGTTACAGAAAACTTAAGGACAAAATTCGTAATTTGTCTCAAAAAGGCTAAAGATATGAATTGATGAGTTTGAGGCCAAAATGAAATAAAGGAAACTTGGAATACAAATAGCCAAGAGTTGGAAGGCTTAAAAGAAATTAATGAAACTTAACCCAAAAATGGGTTTTTGGAGGGCCAACAAGGCCTTAGCAAACATGGGTTTTAAAAGACCAAAGTTGGTCTCATTTGGGGGAGGAGAAAAAAACGTGAAGGAGGAGGAGAAGAGAAGAGGAAGAGGAAGAAGATGGAGGAGCTAAGAGATCAAGCCAACAAGGTAATGGAACTTACTAACTCGAGTATGGAACTCTTTGGATTTGTGTATGGATCTTTGGTTTTTATGGTTATTATCTTGTCCAAAACCTAGGGTTTGTTGCCAGATGAAATCCTAACCAAAGATGTATTGAAATTAGGGTTGTTAAAACTCTAAATGACACAAGATAGTTGTAGAATCCTCTAAGTTGATTCATGGTTAATGTGGGTAGACGAGTTGTATAGAGTAACCCTCACTATTAATATTCACAGCTGTTGAGGATGGGTCATAACCATATTAGAAGGAAAGCGAAGAAATTCATGAAAGAATTTTGAAGAAACATATGAAATTTGAAAGATGAATTGGAATAGAAAGGAGATTACAAGGTGAATTAGAAGTGTTTTTTGATGTGCTGCTTGAAGAGTTAGAGTTGATGGGGTATCAAAATATGGAAATATGGAACAAAAATACACATTTTGGGCACTTTCGGTTCACTTGCACTGCACACTTTGAACTTGTACCGGTACATTTTCGTTTCTCAGTCGTTTTTCGTTAACTTGTGCCTATACATGCTAGGCCATGTACCGAGACAAACTCCTGCTCGCTTCCCGCTTCGACCTCGCTGATTTTGGCCATAACTTGCTCATTTCTTATCCGATTTGAGTGATCTAAGTGGCTACGTAAATAGACTTCAAGGAACAAAACTTAAAGAATAGGTATAGCCAAATTCTGTCTCAGCCTTTAGAACATAGAGTAGTCCGGTTGTTTCGGACGTAATTTGAGCTCGTGCTCAATTCGTGATTCTAGCTGAAGAACCCTTAGCACCTTATCTTTAAAAGAATACAATGACCTAGAGTCAAAACATGAAGTTAGGATCTCTGCGTGAAAATTAGTAATAATGAACTGTTCTAGTGTAATCCGGTAAACCGACTAGTTTGGCATGAAAATTTTCATATAACTTTAGCTCGACGATCCGATTGGATTGATTCCACTTCCTAAGTAAAGTAGATTCATAGAGGAGTAAGAATATATGAATGAGGTGTGATTACACATACATCATACTTCACAAGAATATGAAGTGCCATATGTAATAGGCATGAAACAAGGAAAATGTAGAAAATGAAGACTGTAAAGATGTGTTCATGAAACATGAAAATGATTATGAAATGAAAATGAAATGAATTGAAACATGATTGTGAACATGCGTAGGCAATATGTCATGAACACATAATGTGGTTATGGATATATTATTATTATCACATATAACCGTAAAATGATAACAAATGAACGAGTATACGTGAATGAGCATATGAATGAGTACACATGAATGAGTATAGAATGAGTATACGTGAGTGAACATGCTTGTTGAAAGTATACATAAATGAGGATATGTGAACGAGTATATAAACGAGTATACGTAAAGGAGTATATGAAATGTGTACATAGATTGAGTATATCTTTGAAAAGATAATACGAGAGTGAAATTTGAATTGAAATGTAATTGTGGATCTGCTATGAATGTTATTTACGAAATATATATAAGTATATATATATGATGATTTGAATCATTGTTATTCGAATGTTTGTCATACATATCATGTATGCGTATTTGCACCGCGAATTACCAACATAAAAGTAAACCGATTTGGAATGTGATATTGAATGACCAACATGATGGGATTCACCAACCGACTGGGCTATGAAGGTAAACCGTAATTGTTAATGCGAAATCACATTGCTATCGATCGACAAACGCATGTGATTCAACAAATCAATCTGCCGTGAATGCCTAATTTAGCAAATGTGAGACGGTGATATTGGAATGAGATCACATGGCTACCGAAGGATAAATACAGATGTGATTCAACAAATCAATCGCTATGAATGCCACTCTATAGTCAGCGAATCATACCGCAATGCGAATGTATTACATCATCGACAAATGCATGCGATCATCAATCGAATTGCCGTGGAATGTCTAATTCTATAGCCATATGTGAGACTCGCGATAATGAAGGTGAGATCACATTGCTAATGTAATGACGAATGCATGATTCAACAATCGAACTGGCCATGAATGTTAATTCTATAGTCAAAGTGAATCATAACGTTAAATGTGAAATCACATTGCTACCGGTCGACAAACAGGCGGATTCCCTGGCGAACTGGTCGTGATGTCTAATTTCTATAGTTATATGTGAAATCACAAACCGATGTTTAAAAATGACATTAAAATTGTATTGTTTAAGTATTTTTTTACATTACACTGACATAGTAAAAGGCATCATTTTGTAAATGCATTTTGTTGAATGTAATGTTAAGGGTCTTTTGAAATTATAAGTGTTTATGGATTGTTCAAAGAAGTGTTTGCAGAATTAAAAGTCTAAAATGGAATAACATAAACAAATGTTTTGGAAAGATAATTGTCGCTGAGTAAACCTGCCCAAATTGATCCGCCAACCGCCGTCGGAGATTCGGTCGTGACACTTTTTGAAAAGAAAATTTTAATAAGGACGGTAAATAAATGTTTTGATTGAAAACGTTGGAGTAAACTCGCCCATTGATCCGCCTAATCTAGTCAAGTAGGGATTCTATAGCGACACTTTTGAAAATGAAAATTAATAAATCATGTAAAACTAAAAGGATTTAACCCGCATCCTGCATCACGTAAATGAAATTTCTAAAGGGAGTTGATTAATGGCTTTTACCGTGATAGTGATAAAGAGTCTAATATGTATACTGTACAATACCGATTCAACCTCGTATGAAATTGATATGATTTGATTTGTTCGAATTGCTATTGTATACGTATAAGTTTATTTCTTGTATATGATTTGATCATCATACATGTAGTAGATATGAGTTACAACCTCAGAAAAATACATGACACAGAAAGTAATATGAACAAGATAATGATAAGGAATCCGAAAAGAATAAAATCTATGTATAACATGAGATGAGTTAGAAGTCATACTAAGAATAGCTTCATATATGAATAACTAAAATGTAAAAAGACAACACACATTATCATATCGGTCGTTATCGTCTCATATGTTCCCACTCAAAACAGAAAGCTTAGCACCCGTGTTCAATCCGTAGGTAATCAAGAGGAGATGAAGAGGACAGACATTCCACACCAATGCAGACTATCTCGTAGATATGCTCATCAAAGACTTTCCGCAGAATTCGATGTTTGTATTAGATATGTACATGTATAAGTAATTGTATATAAGTACTGGGACTTAGCATATGTGTAGAAATTTTAATGGATACCACTCACAAAGGGGTAACTCCTTTGTATATGTGAATGACTTTGGTTATTACAAAATTATTTCCAGATACCCACAGTATAAGTTAAGCTCAAAAATATTGTTTGTATAAAAAAATAAAAATAAAGAGTCCCAAAGATATGTTTCGCACTCGAAACTCGTCTGATCGCTTAATCTGCTCTGAATTTAATCTGGCGTGACAATTAAGTTGGTATCAGAGCCTAGGTTTAGGCGTTTCTGGAAAAGCCTATGTTAGGCGATTCTAGATAGAGTATAAGATAGAAAAGATAGAAAGGCATATGTATAGAAAAGTGTTGGCCCCTTATGTGGATGTCCTGGTATTTGTATAGATGGATTGTCTTCCGAATCCAAATAAGCATGAAAGTGTTAACCTAAATAACAAAGGTTACCAACTTCTAATCTGAATCATTTAGAAGTAGAGTCACGCTTCCAAATTCGAAAGCAATGAAAAGAAAGTATAAGAAAGGTCATATGTAAAATATATGAAAAGAAAGGATTTGACATAGAACAGACAAAGTGCATAGTATGAATTTCGAGGACGAAATTCTTATAAGGAGGGGAGAATTGTAACACCCCAAAATATACCCTAGTCGTTTTCGACATGTTTAGGGTATTTTGTAAGCATAATTTAATTGTTTTGTGAGTTAAATGCGAAATATAGAAACGAGAGACCCTAAAGCTGGCAAAACTTAAGGACAAAATTGTAATTTGTCCAAAAAGGGGCCTAAAGGCATGAATTGGATGAGTTTGAGGCCAAATGAAATAAAGGAAACTTTAAACAAATAGCCAAGAGTTGGAAGGCTTGGTGCTAATTAATGAAACTTAACCCAAAATAAGTTTTGGAGGGCCAAACAAGGCCTTAGCAAACATGGGTTTTACAAGACCAAAGTTGGTCTCATCTGGGGGAGGAGAAAAACGTAAAGGAGGAGGAGAAGAGAAAGAGAAGAGGCGATGGAGGAGCCAAGATCAAGCCAACAAGGTATGGGAACTACTAACTCGAAGTATGGGAACTTTGGATTTGTGTATGGATCTTTGGTTTTGTATGGTTATTATCTTGTCCAAAACCTAGGGCTTGTTAGACAGAAATCCTAACCAAAGATGTATTGAAATTAGGGCATTGTTAAAACTCTAAATGGCAATAAGATAGTCAGAGAATCCTCTGTTGGATTCATGGGTTAATTGTGGTAAATGAGTTAGGCTTAGAGTAAACCCTAATTAATATTCATGTTTTTGTTGAGGATGGGTCATAACCCATATTAGAAGGGTTTTGGAAGAAATTCATGAAATAATTTTGAAGAAACATATGAAATTGGAAGATGAATTGAATAGAAAGGAGATTACAAGGTGAGAATTGGGAAGTGTTTTTTGAGTGTGTGTTTGAAGAGTAGAGCTTGATTGTGCATCAAAATATGGAAATATGGAACAAAAAAATACACATTTCAAGTAGAATTTTCGGGGTCACTTGTACGTACACTTTGAACCCACCGGTACATTCGCTTCGGGTCGTTTTATTAATCCTGTACCTGCATGTTAGGACATGTACCGAGACAACCTCGTTCGCTTCCTGGCCGACCGCCGATTTTGGCCATAACTTGCTCATTTCTATCCGATTTGAGTGATTCAAGTGGCTACGTGAAATAGACTTCAAGAGAACAAACTTAAAGAATGTGCATACCAAATTCTGGTTCCAGCTTTGAACATAGAGTATTCCGGGGTTGTTTTACGTAATTTGAGTTTGTACCGACCGTGATTCCAAATGGAATGTAACCCTAGCACTCATTCTTAAAAGAATACAATGACCTAGAGTCAAACATGAAGTTAGGATCTCAGAAAATTAGTAATACGAACTGTTCTAGTGTAATCCAACCGACTAGTTTGGTATGAAAATGCCATAACTTTAGTTTGGATGATCCGATTTCGATTGATTCCACTTGCTAAGCAAAGTAGATACATAGAGGAATAAGAATATATGAATGAGGTGATTCCACATACATCATACTATTAAGAATATGAAGTGCCATATGTAATAGGCATGAAACAAGGAAATGTAGAAATGAAAAATGTAAAGATGTGTTCATGAAATATGAAATGATTATGGAAAATGAAAATGAAAATGAATTGAAACATGATTGTGAACATGCGAGGCAATATGTCATGAACACATAATGTGGTTAAGTGATATATTATTATTATCACATATAACCAGAAAATGATAACAAATGAACGAGTATACGTAAATGAGCATATGAATGTTTGGCTAGCATGAATGAGTATAGGAATGAGTATACGGAGTGAATACATGAATGAGTATACATAAATGAGGATATGTGAACGAGTATATAAACGAGTATACGTAAAGGAGTATATGAAATGTGTACATAGATTGAGTATATCTTTGAAAAGATAATACGAGAGTGAAATTTGAATTGAAATGTAATTGTGATCGGTTATGAATGCTATTTACGAAATATATATAAGTATATATATATGATGATTTGAATCATTGTTATTCGAAATGTTTGTCATACATACTCATGTATGCGTGTATTTGCACTACAAGTGAAATTACTGCATAAAAGTAAACTGATTTGAAATGTGATATTGAATGACCAACATGACGGGATTCACCAACTGAATTCGTCATGAAGGTAACCGTAATTGTTAAATGCGAAATCACATTGCTACTGAATGACAAACAGACAGGATTCAACAACCGTAACCGCCGTGAATGCTCAATTTAGCTAAATGTAGACTATGATATTGAATGTGAGATCATTAAGATGGCTACCAATGATAAATAGATGTGGATTCAACAATCGAATCTGCGAATGTCAATTCTATACCAAGTGAATCATAATGCAATGCGAATCACATTGCTATCGAATAAATGCATAGTGATTCAACAACTGACCGCCGTGGAATGCTCCAATTCTATAGCCATATGCGAGACTATGATAATGGAAGGTGAGATCACATTGCTACCGAATGACAATGTATTACGATTCAACAAATCGACCGCTGCGAATGTTAATTTATAGTCAAAGTGAATCATATCAAGAATGTGAAATCACATTGCTACCGAATGACAAATGCAAGGTGATTCCTCAAGTGAACTGCTGTGATGTCGACTTCTATACCTATATGTGAAATCACAAACCGATAAGCGAAAAATGACATTAAAATTGTATTGTTTAAGTATTTTTTTACATTACACGGACATAAAAGGCATCATTTTGTAAATGCATTTTGTTGAATGTAAATGTTAAGGGTCTTTTGAAATTATAAGTGTTTATGGGATTGCCCGAAAAGAAGTGCTTTCGCGTAATTAAAAAGTCTAAAATGGAATAACATAAACAAATGTTTTGGAAAGATAATTGAAAATGTCGGAGTAAACCGGGCTCCAGCTTGGATCCGCCAACCGGGTCAAGTCGAGATTCGGTCGTGGGACACTTTTTGAAAAGAAAATTTTAATAAGATCGAAATAAATGTTTTGATTGAAAACGTTGAGTAAACCTGCCCAGCTAATCCGCCAATCTAGCCGGCAGGGGATTCGGTCGCGACACTTTTGAAAATGAAATTAATAAAACGAAAAACTAAAGGATTTAACTAAGTATCCCGTATCACGAATGAAATTTCTAAAGGAGTTGATTAATGGCTTTTGCCGTGATAGTGATAAAGAGTCTAATATGTATTGGTATTAGTCTGATTTGAACCTGTATGAAATTGATATGATTTCCGATGGTTCAATTGCTATTGTATACGTATAAGTTTACTTTGTATATGATTTGATCTATCATACATGTAGTAGATATGAGTTACAACCAGAAATACATGACACAGAAAGTAATATGAACAAGATAATGATAAGGAACTAAAGAATAAAATCTACATGTATAACATGAGATGAAAGAAGTCACATAAGAATATTTGCGTATATGAATAACTAAATGTAAAAAGACTATGACGGCGATTATTGTTATTGGTCATATCGTTTATATGTTCCTACCTGTTGCAGTTTAGCACGTGTTCAATCCGTGTAGGTACTGAAGAGGAGATAAAGAGGACAGGACATTCCACACCAACAGTACGGGCTATCTCAAAGATAGGTGCTCACCAGCACTTTTCCGCGATCTCTGATGTTTGTATTAGATATGTACATGTATAAGTATTTGTATAAGTAATTGGGACTTAGCATATGTAGAAATTTTTAATGGATACCCACCTGGTAACTCCTTTGTATATGTGAATGACTTTGGTTATTACAAAATTATTTGTATACCCACAGTATAAGTTAAGCTCGAAAAATATTGTTTGTATAAAAAAATAAAAAAATAAAGAGTCCCAAGAGATATGGTTCGCACCTCGAAACCTGCTCGATTCGCCTTAACGGCCTGGACCTTAACGGGGGCGTGACAATTAAGTTGGTATCGTATTTAGTTTAGGGCGTTTCTGGAAAAGCCTATGTTAGGCGATTCTAGATAGAGTATAAGATAGAAAAGATAGAAAGGCATATGTATAGAAAAGTGTTGGCCCCTTATGTGGATGTCCTGGTATTTGTATAGATGGATTGTCTTCCGAATCCAGTTGAAGAAGTTATTGAAAGTGTTAACCCTAAATAACAAAGGTTACCAACTTCTAATCTTTAGGAATCATTTAGAAGTGAGAGTCACGCTCCAGCCGAGCTAAATGAAAAGAAAGTATAAGAAAGGTCATATGTAAAATATATGAAAAGAAAGGATTTGACATAGAACAGACAAAGTGCATAGTATGAATTTCGAGGACGAAATTCTTATAAGGATGGGAGAATTGTAACACCCCAAAATATACCCTAGTCGTTTTCGACATGTTTAGGGTATTTTGTGTTAGGCTAATTTAATTGTTTTGTGAGTTAATGCTAAATATTGAAACGAGACCCTGAAAAGTTACAAAACTTAAGGACAAAATTGTAATTTGTCCAAAAGGCCTAAAAGGCATGAATTGATGAGTTTGAGGCCAAAATGAAATAAAGGAACTTCCTAATACAAATAATAAGAATGGCTACTTAAAAGCAATTAATGAAACTTTAACCCAAAATGGGTTGGAGGGCCAAAACAAGGCCTTAGCAAACATGTGGGTTTTACAAGACCAAAGCTATCCATTTTGGGAGGAGAAAACGTAAAGGAGGAGGAGAAGAGAAGTATAAGAGGAAGAAGCATGGAGGAGCCAAGATCAAGCCAACAAGGTATGGAACTACTAACCTGAAAGCAAACTCGATTTGTGTATGATCTTTGGTTTTGTATGGTTATTATCTCGTCTAAAAACCTAGGGCTTGTTATAGGATGAAATCCTAACCAAAGATGTATTGAAATTAGGTTGTTAAAACTCTAAACGGCACAAGATAGTTGTAATCCTCTCTTAAGTTGATTCATGGTTAATTGTAAATGAGTTAGGTTTAGAGTAAACCCTAATTAATATTCATGTTTTTGTTGAGGATGGGTCATAACCTATATTAGAAGGGGTTTTGGAAGAAATTCAAGTGAATGAATTTTTGAAGAAACATATGAAATTGGAAGATGAATTATTTAGAAAGGAGATTACAAGGTGAATTAGAAGTGTTTTTGATGTGTGTTTGAAGAGTAGAGTTGATTGGGTATCAAAATATGGAAATATGGAACAAAAATACACATTTTGGGCACTTTCGGGTCACTTGTACTGGTACACTTTGAACTTGTAACGGTACATTGCCAATGTTTTTATTATCCTTGTACCCCGGTACATGTTAGACATGTACTCGGCACAACCTCGTTCGCTCCCAGCTTCGACTCAGATTGGCCATAACTTGCTCATTTCTTATCCGATTGAGGATTCCAAGTGGCTACGTAAAATAGACTTCGCTGAGAACAAAACCTAAAGAATAGGTATAGCCAAATTCTGGTTCCAGCTTTGAACATAGAGTAGTCCGGTTTTTTCTTGACGTAGAACTTGAGTTTCTGTTCGAATTGGGTGATTCCTAGTTGAATAGAACCCTAGCACCTTATCTTTAAAAGAATACAATGACCTAGAGTCAAACATGAAGTTAGGACTTGGAAAAAATTAGTAATACGAACTGCTCTAGTGTAACTGGTAAAATCGACTACTTGGCATATGAAATGCCATAACTTCGCCTCGATGATCCGATTGGATTGATTCCACTTGCTAAGTAAAGTAGATACATAGAGGAATAAGAATATATGAATGAGGTGTGATTCCACATACATCATACTTCACAAGAATATGAAGTGGCTATATGTAATAGGTATTATGAAACAAGGAAAATGTAGAAAATGAAAATGTAAAGATGTGTTCATGAAACATGAAAATGTTTATGGAAAATGAAAATGAAAATGAATTGAAACATGATTGTGAAATATGCGAGGCAATATGTCATGAACACATAATGTGGTTAAGGATATATTATTATTATCACATATAAACTTAAAATGATAAAATAAAATGAACGAGTATAATGTGAAATGAGCATATGAATGAGTACACATGAATGAGTATAGGAACGAGTATAATGGAGTGAATACATGAATGAGTATACATAAAATGAGGATATGTGAACGAGTATATAAACGAGTATGTCGTGAAGAGATATGAATGTGTGTACATAGATCGAGTATATCTTTGAAAAAATAATACGAGAGTGAAATTTGAATTGAAATGTAATTGTGATCTACTATGAATGCTATTTGCATTTAAATATATATAAGTATATATATATATGTTGATTTGAATCATCATATTCGAAATGTTTGTCATACATACTCATGTATGCGTGTATTTCGCACTACAAGTGAAATTATCGCATAAAAGTAACCGATTTGAAATGTGATATCAATGACCAACATAACTGATTCACCAACCGAATTGGGCTATGAAGGTAACTGCACTGTTAAATGCGAAATCACATTGGCTATCGAATGACAAAATGTACAGATTCAATAATCGAATTGGCTGCGGAATGCCTAATTCTATAGCTATATGTGAGACGGTGATATCAATGTGAGATCACATGGCTAATGACGATAAATGCATGTGATTCAATCAATCAGCCATGAATGTCAATTTATAGTCGCGAATCATATCATAACGCGAAATCACATCAAGCATCAATGACAAACGTATTGTGATTCAACAATCAACTGGTCGCGGAATGTCGAATTTATAGCCATATGTGAGACTAAGTGATAATGAATGTGAGATCACATTGCCATCGACGATTCCATCGCATGTGATTCAATAACCGACCGTCATGAAAGTTAACTATAGTCAAAGTGAATCATATCGGTTAAATGTGAAATCACATTGCTACCGAACGACAAACAGGCAGGATTCCCTAGTGAACTGTCGTGGATGCTCGACTCTATAGCTATATGTGAAATCACAAACCGATGTTTAAAAATGACATTAAAATTGTATTGTTTAAGCATTTTTTTACATTACACTCCGACATAAGAAAAGGCATCATTTTGTAAATGCATTTCGTTGAATGTAAAAGTTAAGGGTCTTTTTGAAATTATAAGTGTTTATGGATTGCCCGAAAAGAAGTGCTTTCGCTGCACTAAAAAGTCCGAATGGAATAACATAAACAAATGTTTTGGAAAGATAATCGAAATGTCTG
Organism: Tetrastigma voinierianum; assembly: GCA_016808115.1. Classification (NCBI taxonomy): domain Eukaryota; kingdom Viridiplantae; phylum Streptophyta; class Magnoliopsida; order Vitales; family Vitaceae; genus Tetrastigma; species Tetrastigma voinierianum. Next base: position 341,225 of record JAEQBH010002851.1, on the reverse strand, counting down.
AGTAAACCGGCCCACTTTGATCCGCTAACGTCAAGCCTGGGGATTCGTCGCGACATCTTTGAAAAGAAAAATTTAATAAGACGAAATAAATGTTTTGATTGAAAACGTCGGAGTAAACCGGGCTCCAGCTTGGATCCGCCAATCGGGTCAAGTAGGGGATTCGGGTCGCGACACTTTTGAAAATGAAAATTAATAAAACGAAAACTAAAAGGATTTAACGGGCATCCCACATCACGAAATGAAATTTCTAAAGGGAGTTGATTAATGGCTTCGACCGTGATAGTTATAAAGAGTCTAATATGTATTGGTATTAGTCCGATTCAACTCGATGAAATCGACACATTCGATTTGTCTAATCGCTATTGTATACTCTATAAGTTTATTTCTTTGAATATGATTCGATCTATCATACATGTAGTAGATATGAGTTACAACTTGTAAAATACATGACACAGAAAGTAATATGAACAAGATAATGATAAGGAACTAAAAGAATAAAATCTACATGTATAAATATGAGATGAGTTAGAAGTCACATAAGAATAGGCTTCGCGAGACATAAGTAAATGTAAAAAGATAGTACCCGCGATTATCATATCGGGTCATATCGCCTATATGTTCCCACTAAGCGTAAAGCTTAGCACGTATTCAATCCGTGTTGGTACCGAAGAGGAGATAAAGAGGACAGACATTCCACACCACGCAGACGGCCATCTTTGTAGATAAAAAGCTCACCAAAGACTTTTTTCCGCAATCTCCGATGTTCGTATTAGATATGTACATGTATAAGTAATTGTATAATTGGACTTAGCATATGTGTAGAAATTTAATGGATATCACTCCAAATGGTAACTCCTTTCAGATATGTGAATGACTTTTTGGTTATTACAAAATTATTTGCATACCCACGTGTATAAGTTAAGCTCGAAAAATATTGTTTGTATAAAAAAAAAAAAAAAAAATAAAGAGTCCTGAAGATATGGTTTCGCACTTAAACCGGTTCGATTGCCACCGCCTGAGACCCGACCGGGCGCAAAGTGACACCAAGTCGTATCAAAGCCTAGGTTTCAGCGTTTCCTAAAAGTTCCCATGCTTAGGCGATTCTGTATAGAGTATAAGATGTAAGATGGGAAAAGTGCATATGTATAGAAAAGTGTTGGCCCATTATGTGGATGTCCTGGTATTTGTATAGATGGATTGTCTTCCGAATCCAGTTGAAGAAGTTATTGAAAGTGTTAACCCCAAAGAACAAGGGTTACCAACTTCTAATCCTTAGGAATCATTTAGAAGTGAGAGTCACGCTCCAGCCGAGCTAAATACTTTAAGATAAATACTTTCATTTTTAAATACCATTCATTAAAATTATCAAAAATGAACTTTAATTTAAAATTTAAAATAAATTTGACTTAACTTTTAATTATTATTATATATATATATATATATATATATATATATATATATATATATATATAACTAAAGTAAATGTATACTTGTTTGTTAAATTAAAATTAAAGTCTAAAAATTAAAATTGAACTTAAAATTAAAATATTTAAAAAAGAAATTTAGCTTTTAGTTTTTTTTAATTAAATATTTTTATTTACATTTATTTTTAAATTAAATATTAATATATATATATATATATATATATATATATATATATATATATATATATATATATTTACTTATTTTTATTACTTCTAAATTTTAAATTTATCTTTAGCCTTTAAATTGAAATTGATGTCCAAAGCTTAAAATTAAATTGAAAATTTAAAGGTTGAAGATAAATTTGAATTTCAAAATTTATCTTTAATCTTTATCTTTCAAATTTTGAAAGATTAAAGATAAAGTTCAAAGCCCATGTGAGAGAGGGATAGAGGGAGACCCATGTGAGAGAGGGATAGAGAAGAGAGAGGAGGGGAGGTGTTTGAGAGAGAGAGAAAGAGAGAAAGAGTCAAAGAGAGGATGCATGGATGGGTCTGATGGGAAGTGGGAAAGTAGAAAAGAGAAAGGAGAGATAGAAAGAGGAGAGTGTATGGATGGGTCTGAGGGATCGGGAAAGGAGAAGAGAGAAATGAATAAAAAAATACATATATGTTTTAAAAAAGTGGGAAAAAGTCAAGAAGAATTCTCATTCGATTAATTTTGATGTTATTAAAGAAAGAAAAACAATAGATTTGGTGAGGTTGCAAGTGATGACTTATGGGAAAGGAGAAGATAGAGGTCACTTAGGATCTTTTGAATCGAGAAACCTTTACTAAATAAGAACGATTGACAAAAGGTGAACTTTACCAAATAAGAACGACTGACAAAAGGTGTGTGACAGAAAATTTAAGACTTTTGGCAGTCAATGGAGGACATTGAATTTTGCCACGTTGACTTAAAAAATAAAAATAAATAAAAATAAGAAAAAATAAAATCGATGATTAAGGTATAAAATAAAACTTGCTAGATATTAATAATATAAATTATGTTGTTTGGGATAAGTATGTGCACATAGATTATCATTATTAGTATTATTATTTTTGCTATTAATACTTATTTTCCTTTCTAATAATGATAATAATAAATAAATTATTTACTATGAGAAACATTATTTGAAAAATATATGTATAGTAATATGTATTTATATAATAGAAAACATTGTAAGGAAATAAATTGTATTGGGTTTTATAGTTATTTGTGTAAAATAATAATAATAATAATAAATAAATAAAATATTAAAACCGAATGGGAATGTGTAAAGATAAGACAAAAATGAGAAAAAATAAAAAAGAGTTGAAGAGGAGGAGTCGGGCTGGGAGCTTGTGGCGCAAAGAAAGAAAAGGGGAGAAATTCCCATACAGCTAGAGTTTATGATTTTGTAGCCAAACAACTTTCGATTAATTCCAAACTTTGAAGGGTTATCATATTCGATGTAAGGAACGATCGTGTGGTGACGGATTTTCATTCTAACGATTTGATTTTCTGGATTTGAGGTAGGGTGTTTTAACCCTAAAACTTTTATTTTGTAATTTTTGGAAAAACCATTGGTTAATATGCTTCATTCGGTTGATGTTTGTCATGCGATGGATGTTTTACATTGTATTGCAATTGGTGAGATTTTTATTTGTTAGTATTGATGTCTTGCTTTTGGGTTTTTGTGATATTTGTATAGTTAAGAGAAATTTTATTGCTTTGTGAGATTGTTGGATTATTAAAAACATTTTAATGTTGGAGTTAATTATTTGAAGCCTTGGTAGTATGTATTATTATGAATTTAATGTCCTTAAGTGTATCTTGGGGGTGATGAAGGTGCCTTGAAGATTTGAAACTTGTTTTGGGTTGAATGTGAATATTTATATTCATTATTTGGGTAACCTTGTAATGTGTTTGAATGTAAAATAAAGACTTTGGTACTAATATGGGGTTATGGATATCCCTTGAATGTTTGAAAAATTGTCTGAGTTAAATGTGAATATTTATATTAATTATTTGGGGATTGTGCAATGTGTCTATATATGGAAATAATGACTTTAGCATTGATGTAAAGTTATGGAATTTCCTTGAAGGATTGAAAAATTGTTTGGTTGTTTATGAGTTATTTGAAAATGTTGAAATGGATCATTTGAAATTGTTGTATGACATTTACATCATGCCTGTGAAAGAACGACAAAAAGGAAAGGCCCAGGAGAGGCAAATTAAGAAGGGAATGATATCCCTAGTGTGAAAGACACAAAACCTTACTCCAGGAAGACTTCGAATGGAGAGTGTATTAGGGTATGGATGCATATCCTTCGGTGAAAGCCCTAGAATAATAGTGCATTGCATAACATCTCAATTGAATTTCATTCACATTTTTTTTCTAAATCATGTTTGTTGTTAAATCATTAGGTGAATGATGTGAGTGTGTTGGCGATGAGTTGATGCTTGTGCTGCTTGACTTTATGTGAAACTATTTATCAAATATTTCCTTGTTCGGGGTATTTAAATAAATCCTGTATATATATTTATTTATGAATATTAACTATATTTCCCATAGCCCCTTAGTGGTTAGGCACTTACTAAGAATGCAAGAATGCCACCCCTTCCTTTATATGACTTTTAGATGCAGATGTAACTCCTAATGACCAACAACAGTACCAAAAAGGGTTCAAAATACCTTGGGAGGTCCTAGAGCAACATGAAGGGAGGATTGGTGTACTGCCTCACCTTGTAGTCGCATTTTGTTATAATACTAGTATTTTGGTTATCTATAATGGATTGTATGTAGAATGTATTTTTGATGGGTGTTTGATTGCCCTAAAACTGTCTTATGGACTTGGGAGATGATCCCCACTTTCTATTAGATGATGTTATGCCCTCTTGTTTGTTAAAGTAATGACGTAGCTTATGTAACGCCCCAAAATTACCCTATAATTTTTATAATAAATTTTTTTATATATTCCGGGTATAAATTGAGCCAACTTGGGTATTTTCCGAGAATTGTTAAATGAATATTGATTAAATGATTATATGGCTAAAAGCCAAATGCAAATATTATATGCTAAAATGAGAAATTAATTGAACCCGAAAATAAATCCAAGTGAAAAAGGGCAAATATAGAATTTGTAAAATGAGGACCTAAGGGTCAATTGTAAACAAGTTTATATGTCCAAGTGTAAATATGAGAGTTGAAGTGCAAATAAAATGAAATATGGGCTATAAAGCAAATAGGGAGAAACTTAAGTCAAAAGAATGCATTTTTTTTTTTTGTGGCCAAACAAGGCCTTATGAAAAATAAGTGACTTAAGACCAAAAAAATGAGAAAATGAGAATAGGTGTGGAAGGCCAAACATGGCCTTACACTTAAATGAGGATAAAGACCAAAATGTGGTCTTTGGGAGCTCATTCTTAAGCAATCCCGTTTTTGAGAAAATGATGCAAGGTTGGGACCGTGATGGATGATCCAGAAGTTTAGGTAAGTCAAAATATGGGTTTGGGGTAGTTTTCTTGGGCCAAAATAGGTTATGGACGAATTTTAGAGATTTTCTAAGTTAAGAAAGGTGAATTTATGGTATATAAGTGGAAAGCGGGTATTTAGGAAGGTTTTGGTAGTATGGAACAAGATTTGGTGAAGTTTTGGGTTGAGGTTGAAAATATGGTTATGGAAAGTTTAGAGAGAAAGATGAGATGGTGATGGGAAAGTAAATTGTGACAAGAGTGGTTACTTACCCGCTTAATGAAACGATCCACAATAAGATAGATGATGGAGTGAAGGCGCCCACAATCAACTATGGATCGTTGACTGATAAGCCAAACAAAGACTTCGCCACCAAGGAATCCACTTATGGCATGAGAAGCCACGAACTCGTCCCTAGCTAATCCACCTGCAAGAGATGCTATAACAAAGAGTAACTCTTAAAAAGAGAAATATGAAATATTATTAAACTTGAACTCGATATTTTAAAAGACTACATTACGGGGGTATATAGCCCCTTACTTAAATCAAATAAAGAAATTTTACTTTAATTAGGAAAAAGAAACTTTCTAAATTACAAAAAGCAACTCTTAAAAGCAAACTTTCTAAAAATAAATAAAGCAAACTTTCTAAAATAAATAAAGCAAACTTAAAATAAATAAAAGCAAATCTTCCTAAAATAAATAAAGCAAACTTAAAATAAAGCAAATCTTCCCAAAAGGGATAAACAAAATCTTGGAAAGCAAATCTCATAAAGAAATCTTTCTAAAATCAATATGGCGCCCACATCGTGGGCTCGTCTAACTCAATTAATGTTTGCCTTCCAAGGCCCAAATGAGGTCCAAAAAAGGAGTTTTCATATGTATTCAATGCGTCTTGACCTCCCCAATCCAATTCTTCAATAATTAGTGCTGAATTCCCAATGTTTGGTGTGTTTACAGATGCTCCGCATCAAACCCCTATAGTTGGGAAAAAGACTTGTCCTCAAGTCTTCTCACCATGATAAGACCTCAAATCCTTAACCTTGAATGTAGGCAAGATATCATAGCCACCGGCAATTTAACCTTGTAAGCATTCTTATGATCTTCTTAATAATCTTGAAGAACCATCTATTCTTGTGCACGATTTGGAACACCCTCTTTATCAATGTAACCGATCCATCCTCCCCGATCAAATACACCGCTGATAACCTTCATATCGCTCTTCATATCGCTCCAATTTTCGCCTTTGTCGAATCTTGCTCTCATGAATAAAAATGTTGTTGAAATCTTGGGCAATCAAAACACATCTCCAAGATCCATCTTTTTCATGCACCAACATAAAGGAACCACATAGGAACTTTCACTCTCTTGAACAAGCCTCACAAGAAAATCATCAACTCTGCTTTAAACTCTTCACGCCCTTGTATTCTTCATGAGGCTAGCTTATTAAGGAAAACCAAACCTGGTATGAGGCCTATTTGGTGTTGAATATCCTCATAGGTGGGAAAACTGCGTGGTATTTCTTCAGGCATTACATCAACAAATTCTATAATCGATTTTGCTTCTAGTGAGAATTCCTTTTCACTTTCGGTTTCTTCAACAACCAAAGTTGTCGCTTCAAACATCTTTGATTCAGAATCAAAATTCACTAAGAGGAACTCTTCTCCTCATCTTCTTGGATATGGTTAGGTTTGATCACTTGTTCAACATCTTCTTCCTTGGCTTCATCTTCCTCAGTTAAGGCAAACGCTTTTTGGTTAGGACATTTAGAATCAATATGCCCCAATCCTTGGCACTTAAAGCACGTCTGGTTTTAGAAGCCAATTCTTGTAAAGTGTTTTCACTTTACTGAAAGTGTGGGTAGTTTTCATACCACTAGGATTCCAAGAATTAGAACCTCAACAAACCTCTTCATTAGCCACACTCTTAGTTATAGTAGAGTTTCCATACTTTTTTTAGTCCCAACTTTCAAAGCAAGTTTCATCACATCTGGAAGACTATTATATGGTTGTAAAAAATAACTTAGCAATACTGCATCTCAAACCAAAGAATGTAGTGGTGGGCTATGCATATTTCCCGGCCTCTTGCAAGTCTCCTTGATAATCAAGTTTACAAACTTAGCCGAATACTCCTCCACACTCAAATCTCGTTGCTTTCCACTTTGGAGGGAAGATATCTCGCGATAGTTAAAGCGGAAGGTACTTCCTTGGGCTCTTTCTTCATCTTTCCCCAAGTTTGAATCTTCTTTTACCATCTCTTCACGTTGTCTCTTCATGTTTTTCCACCAAATAGAAGCATTCTTGCACATCTTTGTAGCCACCAACTTCACTTTTTCATGTTCAAGGGAATCATAATACTCAAAGACATGCTCCACCATATTAAGCCAATCCAAAAATTCATCAGGATCCATCCTTCCATCGAATTCTGGAATGTTAAATTTTGGATTGAATCTAAAGCCTTCATCATAGTTACCATGCCTCTTATAGTAATCTTCATTCTGGTAGTGTAATCATACTTCCCATGATAATCATAGTCCCGCATATTACATACCTTTAGCTTTCTCAGGCCCCAAGAAACCTTCAAGTTGACTAGGGCCGCAAAAAGCTCTTCATATAAAAATCATATTTTTCCTCCTCGCTAGTGAACGACTCAAACTCGTATTCAGAGATCTTGTCTCTAGCATCAAGCACACCGTTTCCGCCTTATGATCACCATAAATCCATGAGCTCATACCACTTTGATGCAAGGTCAGAACTGACGGACGCATCCGTAAGCTTGTAAGTCAAAATATTATGGGCTCGGGGGTAGTTTTCTTTGGGCCAAAATAGGTTATGGACGAATTTTAGAGATTTGGTTAAGAAAGGTGAATTTATGGTATATAAGGGGAAAGGGGTATTTAGAAGGTTTTGGTAGTATGGAACAAGATTTGGAAAGTTTTGGGTCGAGGTTGAAAAATATGGCTAAGGAAAGTTTAGAGAAGATGAGATGGTGATGGAAAGTAGGTTTGCACAAGAGTGGTTACGCACCGGCTTATATCGAAACGATCCACACAAGATAGATGATGGAGTGAAGGCGCCTACAATCAACTATGGACAGGTTGACTGATAAGTCGAACAGAGACTTCGCCACCAAGGAATCCACCTAGGTATGAGAAGCCACGAACTCGTCCCCAAGGGAATCCACCCAAGAGATAAGAGAACAAGAGAGAACTCTTAAAAAGAGAAATCTGAAATATTATTAAACTTGAACTGATATTTTAAAAGACTACATTATGGGGGTATATAAGCCCCTTACTTTCTAAATCAAATAAAGAAACTCCTACTTTAATTAGGAAAAGAAACTTTCTAAATTACAAAAAGCAACTCTTAAAAGCAAACTTTCTAAAATAAATAAAGCAAACTTTCTAAAATAAATAAAGGAAATCTTCCTAAAATAAATAAAGAAAATCTTCCTAAAATAAATAAAGCAAACTTTCTAAAATAAATAAAGCAAATCTTCCCAAAAGGGATAAACAAAATCTTGAGCAAATCTCACCAACAAATGCTCTAAAATCAATATGGGCGACTCCACGTTTTTGCCTTCCAAGGCCCAAATGAGGTCCAAAAGGAGTTTTCACATGTATTCAATCCTTCTGACCTCCCCAAATCAATTCTTCAATTAGTGCTTTGAATTCCCAATGTTTGGTGTGTTTATAGATGCTCCTGCATCAGAAAAGGAGATGAGAAAAGGGGGAGAAGAGGATAGGGCTTGGGAAAGATCAAGTTCAAGGTGGGGTTTCTTCCCACTTCTTGCTCCTTTGTGATCAAGCAACTTAGAAGTGGAGATTTGAAGAGGCTAAGGTAAGAAAACAAAACCCTAGCTTCATCATTTGTGATTTTGATTTTGGGAAAAAGGCCTAACTTGGGTAAAGAAGGGTTTTTTTTATTGATTCTAAACCGCTTTTGGAGTTGTTTTGGGTGGATTTCATGGTTGGTTTTGATGTTTGGATTGGTTTGGAGGACTATTTGTAAAAAGGGAAAAATGTTGGGTTTTTAAAGGAAATCTTTGTTAAAAATTTTGTCAAGACCCACATTCTTGTTTGGCTATAAAATTAAAGTTATAATCTTCAAATGAAGTGAGTCAAATTGTTAAAGAACCATAGAGATAGGTCTAAGAGATTTATAGAAGGGTCAGGAAAATTATGCTCTAAGGCTCCCAAATACGGACGGGCTTAAAGGTGGGCTCGGGTAGCTCAGAGTTATGCTCTATTTTTAGTATTGTTATAGTGTTTGACCATAAGTTGAGTTTCACTCATCCAAATTGAGTGATTCAAATTCTGAATTAAAATATGCTTCTAGAAATAATATACTTTAAGGAGTACATGCAAGTGTAACCCCAAAGTTCCCGAAAGTTAGAGTGGAGTTATGTGTAAGAATAGTGGAGTGCCTTTGCAAGTGGAAGAGAGTGATCTGGATGTAAATGCAATAACTTGAAGGTTTAGTGAGTTCCAGTTGGAGAGGAAACCTTAGAACCATAGCTACAAATTATTAGAAGGAATTATTACCAATTTATGGATTTAAGACCCTGAGGTGAATCTTGAGTAGGTAATCGAGTGAGCTAAGCATACTGACCAGTTTGACATTAAAATTCCGTAACTTGAGTTTGGATGATTCAAATGAGATGATTCAAATTCATACTAAAAATAGACTCATAGAGCTAAAATTTTCTTGAAGGAAGCATGAGCAAATTATGGCTCATGTGTCCCCATAAAATTTTGCAAGTGAAGGGGTATCGGGTAGACATAAACCTAACGAAAACTCATAGAATAACCTACTAATATGTGATTGTCATTGTATTTGAATAGGGGCTGACAAGGAGGAAAGCCCACATTGAAGTCGAGATTCTGAAGATCGAAATCAAAGTGACGATTTTTGTTTGTTCTATCTTCTCCTATTCTCGTTTCAAGATTTGAACTATTTGTTCTAAATGCATAAGAAAAACATATTGAATTGTTTTAATTGATTTGAAGAAATTTATTGTGAAATGTTTGCAAATGAAAATTGCATGAGTATTGAAAATGAACATTTATACAAATGTACATATTATGCTTGTATGTTGCTCAGATTTGAAACGCCCTTAATTGAATGTTAATCGTTTAGTTCGTATGAAGGATAGATTGGTATACCAATAGGGGTCAAAATAGCAGTACTGCGAATGATTGTATTGATGTGTCACTCCGATCAACAACCCAGCGGGACTGTATCGGTAGTGTTCACTAATTGATTTTTAATAACCCGGTCGGCGGCCACTTGGGACCGTACTATGTTATAAAGCTGTTTTTATCTTGCGACCCAGCTGGGGCTTGTCTTTAGTGATTGATATCTGTATATTGAAAACATAAGTTAAATTTGTTAAGGGCTGAACCGAATTGAATTGATTTGAGATTGTGACAAATTGGAATTGAAACGTATGATTGCAAATTGAAATTTAAAAGAGCATTGTGAAATGCATGATTTGGTTATAAATGATTTATAACATATGAAAGTGTATATTTGAAATGATCAATGAACCATAAATGTTTGAATATGAAACAAGTATATGTATTGTATTGACATTGATCATCCAAAAAGATTTGAAAGTATTGTTTAGCAAAATTGCATGATTTGACTTAAATTGAAACTGAAGAATGGAATTGTATAGAACCACTAAGCATGAAAATGCTTAGCGTATTGTTTTTATCAATGTACAGGTACCGAGTGATTGATAGTGATTGAAAGCGGACCGAAGGCAAGATTAAGGAGCGTCGAGTCATTCAGAAAGTTAACGGAGTATGCTCCGTCATATGCATTCATTCCATTTCTTGTGAACATTAACATTTTGTAAAAACAATTTCAACTCTGAATATCTATTTTGTAAATCATTTGAAAAGGCTTGATATGCCTTTATAGTAATTGAACTTTTGCATGAATGAAATGAAATGAGCTTACCCCTTTAAAAACACTTCCACATATTTGAAAAGGATTTTATGCCAACTGAAGTGTAACGCTACGGCGTGTTTTTGATAAATGACTTTGATAAGGTGATTGAGTGACAATAGAGCAACCTGGACTCGGTTCGGACCAGTCAAACGGGTTGAAATTTGGGAAAGAGGTGCTCTGATTTATAATTAATTATCGAGCCTGGGTTTAGGCGTTTCTAGAAAAGGCCTAAGCGATTTTTGTAAATGAGGATTTTGAAAATGGTATTTGACATACATTGCATTTGCATATAAAAGGATGACATGACTCTGACGCGGATCTTGTTGGTCTTAATAGGACAAACATGAGTGGTATAAGTCCCCTTAGGGTCGAGGGTGACCAAGGGAGAGTGTATTGAGATTGTCCCATCAAAATATGAGAATATGAATTTTAGGGGATTTGATCGAATTATCCTTTAAGGAGTTTGATATGATATTGGGGATGGACTGGTTGTCCTGACACCAAGCGATAGTTGATTGTAGAATGAAAAGAGTGACCTTAAGAACACCGAATGAGGATGAAGTAACTTTCATTGGCGAGAGGTCAAACCACCTCTCTAATGTGATATCATGATCCTTCTTTGAAAAATGGTGCGAAAAGGATGTGAAGCCTACTTGGCTTATGTTATTGATACGTAGTGAGGCAAGGCCTGAATTCTTAATCAATATCCCTCACAGATTAGTGACTTCCGGGACTTGTTTGAGAAGAGTTGCGGATTGCCTCCACAGAGGGAGATTGGAGTTTGCTATCGAAGTTGTACGGGTGCCACCGGCATCCATTACAAGTATCGAATGGCTCCGAGCGGAGTTAAAGGAGTGAAGCTTCGATTACAAGGCGCTAGAAAAGGGATTTATTCGACCAAGTGTATCACCATGGGGAGCTCCCGTGCTTTTGTTAAGAAGAAAGATGGTACACTTTGGCTATGTATTGATTATGAACAAGCGAACAAGTTATTAGTAAAGAAATAAGTATACGTTACCCAGAATTGATGATTTGTTTGACCAACTGAAAGGTGCAAGTATCTTTTCGAGAAGATTAAACTTTGTCGGAGTATCGATTGAGAATTAAAGATGTGGATGTGCATAAAACGGCTTTTAGAATGCGATATGGACATTATGAGTTCCTTGTAATGTCGTTTGGTTTGAAAAATGCTCTAGCGACTTTCATGGACCTAATGAATCGTATTTTCCGATCGTATGTGGATCAGTTTGTCATAGTGTTCATAGATGACATTCTTATGTATTCAAAAGATCGGGAAAATCAAGACACACACCTTCGGGTAGTGTTAGAGACTTTGAGAAAAGAGCGGTTGTATGCGAAACTGAGCAAGTGTGAGTTTTGGTTGAATGAAGTATCCTTTCTTAGGCACATTGTATCGAAAGAAAGAATCCGAGTGGATCCAAAGAAAATAAAAGTGGTTGTTGAATGGAAGCCGCAAAGTATTTACGAGTGCGTGGTTTTCTGGGGTGGCGGGTTACTACGAAGATTTGTTAAGGGTTTTACGATGATCGTAGCTGATAGCGAAATTTGCTCTAGAAAAATGTGAAATTTGAATGGGGTGAAGAATGTCAAAGAAGTTTTGATAAAATTTGAAAGCATACTTAGCAGGAAGCGGTTCTTATTCTGTCGACTGGAGTAAGAGATATGTGATCTTTAGTGAGCTTCACTAAGGACTTGGATGTGTCCTAATCACGAGAGGATAAAGTGGTAGCCTGGCAAGTGATTGAGCAACATGAAAATAACTACCCCACGCATGATTGGAATTAGCCGCAATTGTATTTACGCTAAAGATTTGGAGACATTATTTGTATGGAGAAAAGTGTTTTATCTACACTGATCATAAGAGTCTTAAGTATTTGCCCTCACAAAGAGAGCTTAACTTGAGACAACGTAGATGGATGGAGTTGATAAGATTATGAATCACGTGATTATCACCCGGGAAAGCCATGTAGTGGCCGCGCTTTGAGTAGAAAGTCAATACAAATCTGATGTTAAATGCCATTTAATCGGTGTGTCAGACGATGGTATAGTAATGGTAGAATTGATTGCGAGACCGAATATGTTAAACTAAGTGCTAGAGGCACAAAATGGATGATGAGAAAATTTATGCCATAGTGAAAACATATTGAAGATGGTAAAGAAACCGAGTTTGAGGTAAAGGAAGATGGATCCTTGTATTATAAGGATAGGGTTTGACTGTACCCGATGATTGTGAATTAAGGAGAAAGTCATTAAAGGAAGATATGCTAAGGAGTTGTGTAATCGACTATGAGGGTAGTTGGGATAGACACATCCCTTTAGTTGAAATTGTGTACAATAACAGTTTCCAATCGAGTATTAGAATGGCACCTTACGAGGCTTTATATGGAAGAAAATGTAGAACATCGTTGTGTTGGACAGAATTGAGTGAAAAGAAAGTGATTGGCCCCGACTTGATATATGAAATTTGAAGAAAAGTGAAATGATTAGAAAGATTGAAAGTGGCCATCGATGAGGCAAATCATTTGCCGACATGAAAAGAAAAAGATATTCGATATAGAATTCGCGAAAAAGTGTTTTAGAAAGTACTCGCCTTGGAAGAAAGGTGATGAGATTTGGGGAAAAAATAGCGAGTTGAGCCACTAGATTTATTGGTCCTATGAAGTGATCAAAAGTAGGTCGGTATCTGGATTTGGCCTTACGTCAGGGTGGAAAGATCCATAATGTGTTTCATGTGTCCATGCTACGGGGGTATCGATCAGACCCATCACATGTAGTCTCTTTGGAGACAATTGAGCTAAGACCATATTTGACCTATGAGGAAGAGCCAGTAGAGATTTTGGCTTGTGAGGTGAAAGAATTGTTGAACAAGAAGATTCCGTTAGTCAAAGTGTTGTGGAGAAACCACAAGGCTAAGGAAGCCACTTAGGAAAGTGAAGAAACGATGCGGCAACAATATCGCAAGCTGATTCAATGAAGAAGGTAATTCCGAGGAGACTGAGAATTTTATTAAGTGGGGAGAGTTATGCGCCCAAATTACCCTAAATTTTATAATAAAAATTATTATATATTCCGGGTATAAATTGAGCCAACTTGGGTATTTTTCAGAAATTGTTAAATGAATATTGATTAAATGATTATATGGCTAAAAGCCAAATGCAAATATTATATGCTAAAATGAGAAATTAATTGAACCCGAAAATAAACCCAAGTAAAAAAGGGCAAATATGAAATTTGTAAAATGAGGACCTAAGGGTCAATTGTAAATAAGTTTATATGTCTAAGTGTAAATATGAGAGTTAAAGTGCAAATAAAATGAAAAATGGGCTATAAAGCAAATAGGGAGAAACTTAAGTCAAAAGAATGCATTTTTTTTTGTGGTCAAACAAGGCCTTATGAAAAATAAGTGACTTAAGACCAAAAAAATGAGAAAATGAGAATAGGTGTGGAAGGCCAAACATGACTTTACACTTAAATGAGGATAAAGACCAAAATGTGGTCTTTGGGAGCTCATTCTTGAGCAATCCGGTTTTTTAGAGAAGGAGAGGAGAAAAAGGGGAGAAGAGGCTAGGGCTTGGGAAAGATCAAGTTCTAGGTGGGATTTCTTCCAACTTCTTGCTCCTTTGTGATCAAGCAACTTAGAAGTAAAGATTTGAAGAGGATAAGGTAAGAAAACAAAACCCTAGCTTCATCTTTTGTGATTTTGATTTTGGGAAAAAGCCCTAACTTGGGTAAGGAAGGGTTTTTTTTATTGATTCTAAACCACTTTTGGAGTTGTTTTGGGTGGATTCCATGGTGGGTTTTGACGTTTGGATTGGTTTTAGGAGTGTTGTAAAAGGGAAAATGTTGGGTTTTTCAAAGAAATCTTTGTCAAAAATTTTATCAAGACCCCTGTTTTTGGCTATAGATTAAGTTATAATCATCCAAATGAAGTGATTCAAATTGGTAAAGAACCATAAGCGATAGTTCTACAAATGTATAGAAGGGACCAGGAGCAAATTGTAGCTCTAAGGCTCCCAAATATGGGCTTAAAGGTGAGCTTGGGTAGCTCATGGGTTATGCTCTGTTTTGGGTATTGTTATAGTGTTTTGGCCATAAGTTGAGTTTCACTCATCCAAATTGAGTGATTCAAATTATGGGTAAAATATACTTCTATGGGAATAATTTACTGGAAGGAAGTGCATGCAAATTGTAACCCCAAAGTTCCCAGAAATTTGTCAAAGTGGATCTATGTGTAAGAACAGTCTGATTCTGCTTTGCAAATTGGAGTAGTCTGAATGTAAAATGCAATAACTTGAGTTTTGGTGGTCCAAATTGAATGATTCAAGTTGGAGAAGAAAGCTTAGAACCATAGCTTCAAATTAGTAGAAGGAACCATTACCAATTTATGGATTTAAGACCCCTGCAATTGGGAATAACGATGAGTAATAGAATTTAATTTGGGCATCTTTCGACCGGTTTAACATTAAAATTCCGTAACTTGAGTTTGGGTGATCCAAATGAGATTATTCAAATTCCTACTAAAAATATACTCATAGAGTTAAAATTTTCTTGAAGGAAGCATAAGCAAATTATGGCTCATGTATCCCCAGAAAATTTTGCAAGTGAAGGGGTATCGGTGAGCATAAACCACGACCAAACTCCTAGAATAACCTCTTGATATGTGATTGTCATTGTTGAATAGGGGCTGAGAGGAAAGCCCGCGTGAAAGTTGAATTCCAAAGATCGGAATCAAAGTGACGATTGTGGTTTGTTCTATCTTCTCCTATTCTCATTTCAAGATTTGAACTATTTGTTCTAAATGCATAAGAAAAGCATATTGAATTGTTTTAATTGATTTGAAGAAATTTATTGTGAAATGTTTGCAAATGAAAATTGCATGAGTATTGAAAATGAACCGTTTATACAAATGTACATATTATGTAGTGTGTTGCTATAAAGATTTCGTATAATTGAATGTTAACGTTTGGATTCATTATGAGATAGATTGGTATACCAATAGGAGTAAAATAGCAGTATTGCGAGAACGATTGTATTGATGTGTCACTCTGATTAGCAGCCTAGCGGGAGCGTATCGGTAGTGTTCACTAATTGATTTTTAATAAACGGTCGGCGGCCAGCGGGATTGTGCCGTGATTCAGATGCTATTATGCTCCCGAAAACATAGGTTAAATTTGTTAAGGGCAGAACCGAATTGAATTGATTTGAAATTGTGACAAATTGGAATTGAAAAGTATGATTGCAAATTGAAATTTAAAAGAGCATTGTGAAATGCATGATTTGGTTATAAATGATTTATAACATATGAAAGTGTATATTTGGGATGATCAATGAACCATAAATGTTTGAATATGAAATAAGTATATGTATTGTATTGACATTGATCATCCAAAAAGATTTGAAAGTATTGTTTAGCAAAATTGAATGATTTGACTTAAATTGAAACTGAAAAATGGAATTGTATAGAATCACTAAGCATGAAAATGCTTGACGTATTGTTTTTATCAATGCGCAGGTACCGAGTGATTGATAGTGATTGAAAGCGGACTGAAGGCAAGATCGAGGAGCGTCGAGTCATTCAGAAAGTTCACGGAGTATGCTCCGTCATAAGCATTCATTCCATTTCTTGTGAACATTAACATTTTGTAAAAACAATTTCAATTACGAATATCTATTTGTAAATCATTTGAAAAACGATCTTTATAGTAATTGTACTTTACATGAATGAAATGAAATGGGCTTACCTTTAAAAACGTTTCCAGCATGTTGAAAATGATTTTATACTTAAGCGAAGTGCTTCTGACATATTTTGATAAATGATTTTGATAAGGTGATTGTGTTATTGATAGAGCAACCGGACTGGTTGGATCCTCAAAGCTCGTCGGGTGGAAGGGTCTCTGCTTAAATAAGACTTAGTAAGTAATTGATAACCAGAAAAAAAAAAAAATAAGGATTGACTATCAGCTTGGAACAGGAGTATCCCTTAGGGTCAAACCTTTAACCTAGGGTCATGGGCCAAGTTTTGAATTGCCCAAAATCCGGGTTGTGACAGTAGGGGTCTCCAAAAAGTTCGGGGCATAAGGCCCCAGCCCAAGTGGGCGGCTCGGCCCCAGGCCGTGGAGCGAAGCTCGACTAAGCCACTAGTGGGCGGGTCAAACTCAAGCCCATTTTAAAGTGGACCACAAGTTTCATTTAGGCTTGGCTGGGCAGGGGCTGGCCCTACACGTAGGCTTTCTAGCTCGCCCGTAGACCCACCCATAAGCTTGCCCTCTGGTTTGAGTCTTTTTATTTTAAGCTGGATGCCCATGTTCTGTCTTTGTTGGCTTTGGAGTACGTTTATGTGACTCTGTATGATATGTATTTTGTTAAAAGTTTATTATATAAGTCAAATATAAGTACAATTTAGCTGGTGCATTAAATTTTAAGCAAGAAAAATGGGGTTCAAGTAAAAATATATATTTAATTTTAATTATTGGGCTTGTCAAGCATCCCCAGAGGCTGATAGGCCCGCGCCTTGGAGTCTAATAGGCCCCACCACTGGGCACCTTTAAGGGCTGGTTATCTAGTATAGGCTTGTAGGTTGCGAGCCTTAAAAATTCTGGTGACCGGCTTTGGCTTGTTGACCGATCAATGGGCCTATAGGCTCGATTCGAATTGGAGCATGAGCCTCATTTCTTGAATTCGACGGTAGCTGCTCGACCCTTTGGAGACCCTTAGAATAGAGAAACGAATAAAAAAATACATATATGTTTTTAAAAAATGGGATAAAAAGTCAAGAATTTTCCTTCTCGACAAATTTTGATGTTATTAAAGAAATATTAGATTTGGTGAGGTTGCAAGGGATGACTTGTGATATATTAAATATTCCAATAAGCAGCATAGGAATCCATTTTTAGTATTCTTGAATCTTAATGAGATGAAACACAGGATGAAGGAAGAAAATGGGTTGAGATAAAACAATTTTACGTGTTTACATTCTTAATGAGATGGGTGCGTGGCTTGAGAGATTTTCTTTACCCAAATTCCCAGGACCCAGACAATGATTAATAGAAATATAGACGTGTAAAATTAACTAATCAAGCAGTATACGTGCGATCTTAAGGCTGGGGCTGGGCACTACTCGTCCAATGTAACAAGGCATCGGGACTCGTGATTTAGCAGAATCACGAGTATAGGGTGATGATGCTTGAAAAGCATTAAAGAAACGAAAGACCTCTCTCTTCATTAGTGACCCAATAATCATGGCGGAAGAAGGTTCCGACCATGCGGGTTCGGCTCCCCGAGTTATCGGCGGAAGCAATGACCGGAAATCCAATTTTGAGTCTTAGGCCGGCCAAACACCATTGGAGAGTATCAGGTTTTTCCTCTGACGTTTGCTTTATATATTGTCACGCCCGATTCGGATCCGACCCGGAATTGGCGGAATCCCGAGCCGGGTTCGGGGTGCAGCTCTATAATGGGACTCTTTACCTTTTTTTTTTTTCGAGCTGAAATTATACTTTGTGGGTATCTGAAGATAATTTTACAATAACCAAATGTCATTTATATATCTGAAAGGAACTACCACTTGGAGTGGTATCCATTAAAATCTATACACATGTGCTAAGTCCCAATTACTTATACAAATACGTATACATGTACATTTTTTAATACACAAACATCGAAGTTGCGGAATGGAAATTTGAGTGAAATACATCTGAGATGACCCGTCTGCATTGGTGTGGAATGTCACAATCCTCTTTATCTCCTCTTGATTACACCTGGGGATTAGGGCACCGTGCTAAAACTGCAGCAGTATAGAACATATAGACAGATAACGACCAATAACAATAATGATCACTATCTTTTTACATTTACTTTTATTTATATATATGAAGCTATTCTTATGTGACTTAGCTTCATGCCATATTATACATGTAGATTTTATCCTTTTCAGATTCCATATCACTATCTCCATGTGTCATGTCTTTTACAAGTTTCAATTCATATCTTCTACATGTATGGCATATCATATCATATTCAAACAACTTATACATATACAATGGCAAATCAGAATATATCAAAGTCATAGAAAATGCATACAGGGTCAAATCAAACTGATAAACCGTTTAATTCATTTAGTTATCGTTTTATTAAAATTTTCATTTTTCCAAAAGTGTCGCGACTCGAATCCCAGACTTGACCCGATTGGTGGATCCAAGACAGAGCTCGGTTTACTCCGACATTTTCCATTATCTCCTCAAAACATTTTGTTTGGTTTATTCCATTATAGACTTTTTAATTACATGGGAACATTTCATTTTGGGCAAGCCCATAAACATTTACAATTATCAAAATGCATTTACAAATAATGCCTTTATATCCACATAAACTCATGCTATTCAATTTACACATTTCTGACGTATTCCATTTAATGAATCCCGCCCTTATTATCATTCGGTAATGTGCCTACACATTTTACAATCCGGTCTCCCATTATGACGAGGATCTTTGTTTAGTTTTTGAGCATGCAGTGTGCAATGGGGTCTCCCATCATGACGGATCTTGTTTGGTGCATCAGGTACATGGTATCACTTAATACATCTCCCATCATAATGGGATGCTGTTTGGAACATCCCAACGATCAGTATCACTTATTAGGTCTCCGTCATGATGGATGCTTTTGGTACATCAGGCCATTGAGGTATCACTTATTGGTCTCCCATCATGACGGATGCTGTTGGTGCATGACCGCGTGGTATTATGACCGGTCTCCCGTCATGACAGATCTTTGTTTTGGTGCATCCCGACCGCGTGGTATCACTTATTGTCTCCCATCGCGGCGGATCTTTGTTTGGTGCATCGACCGTGGTAGTATCAATTATTGGTTGATCTCCCGTCATGATGGATGTCGTTTGGTATCCGACCGCGTGGTGACGCCATTTATTGGTCTCCGTCATGACGGATGTTGTTTGGTGCATCCCGACACGTGATATTACTTATTTGGTCTCCCATCATGGCGGATCTTCATTTGAGATTTATCCCAGGCCGCGTGGTATCAATTAAATGCCATACGCCCGTGAGAGCGGATGCCGTTTGGTGCATCACTTGAGTGGGACATTTCTTGATATGCATCGCCCGTCGTGGATGCCGATTAGTGTATCCCGCCCAGTGGGGCGTTGGATAATTTAGGTGCCTTCATGGCGGATGCGGATTAGTGCATCCCGTGATGGACGTCGATATATCATTCAATTCACATTTACGGCCGGACTCAGTTTAATGAATCGATCTTTATTATTATTCACGTTCATTCGGTTTTCGAATATCACATTTCGATTTCATATTCACTCTCCTATTCACATTTATGACCGATTCCGTTTGATGAATCCCGTCCTTATTATCATTCACATCGATTTGGTTTTCAAATATCACATTTAAATTCCATATTCACTTTCGTATTATCATTTCAAAGATATACTCAATCCTATACTCGTTCATGTGATTATTTATATATACTCATTCACGTATACTCATTCACATACTCATTCATATACTTATTCACGTATACTCATTCATGTATACTCATTCATATACTAATTTACGTATACTCATTCACGTATACTCATTCATATACTCATTCACGTATACTCATTCATATTCTCATTCACATACTCATTCATATACTTATTCACGTATACTCATTCATGTATACTCATTCATGTAGACTTATTCATTTATTCATTCACGTATACTCATTCATGTATACTTATTCATATATTCATTCTCGTATACTCATTCCATTAGTACTCATTCCTTATGCTCATTTGCGTATATACTCATTCATATATACTCATTCTGTACTCATTCCATATACTTATTCCGCAGTATACTCATTCATGTATACTTATTCATATATTCATTCACGTATACTCATTCATGTATACTTATTCATATATTCATTCATGTATACTCATTCACGTGTACTCATTCATATGCTCATTTATATACTTATTCACGTATACTCATTCATGTATACTCATTCATATACTAATTTACGTATACTCATTCACGTATACTCATTCATATACTCATTCACATACTAATTTACGTATACTCATTCATATACTAGTTTACGTATACTCATTCACGTATACTCATTCATATACTCAATCATGTGCTCATTTCATATACTCATTCATGTATTCTTGTCCCTCAATGAATCTATTTTACTTAGAAATTGGAATCAATCCAATCGGATCATCGAAATGAAGTTATGGCGTTTTAAATGCCATTAGTGATTACCGATTACATTAGGGACGGTTGCATTACTCATTTTTCCGAGGGTTCTAACTTCATGTTTGACACTTTGTATCTTTAATACTCTTTTAAATCTAAGGTACTAAGGGTTCTATTCGACTGGAATCGCGATTTGGAAGCCTTTAGGAACTCAGTGTCAGGAACAACCCCGGGACTACTCTATGTTCAAGGTGAAACCGAATTGCGTATCTGGCCCCACTTTGAGGTAGATTTTGGGCCACTTAAAGTCAGGGCCACTTGAATCACTCAAATCGGATAAAAATATGATAAGTTATGACGAAATACAAAAGCGGTTGGGCGGGAAAGCTGACGAGCAGGGTGTACCGGTACGTCCAACATGTCTTAGGTACACCTTGGCAGCAATGACGAGAACCCAAAGTGTCTTGAGTACGGAGTTCAAGGTGTACGGTACATGTCCTGAAGTACCGGAATGTGTGTTTTTCACCAATTTTTCCATATTTTGATACCCAATTAACTCTACACTTCAAACACACATCAAAACCATTCCATATATCTCTTGTAAACTCTTTTCTACTCAATTCCTCTTTCATTACTTATCTTATTTCAAAAATCCATCATGAATTTCTCTCAAACCCACTCTAATATAGGTTATGACCCATACACAGCAATCATAAAGGTTAATTAGGAGTTTGTTCTAAGCCTATGTTCACTTACAATTTAACCATGAATCCAACCTAAAATGAAGGATTCTATAACCATCTTATTGCCATATATAGGGTTTTTACCACACTTACTTTCCATATTTTTGGGTTAAGATGGAGAGCCCTAGCAAAACCCTAAGTTTGGGTAAGATAATAATCATGCAAAACCAAAGATCCATACTCAAATTTGTAGTTCACTGTACCAACCTTCTTGAACCTCTTCTCTTCTTTGTGTCTTGCTCTTATTTAACTACTTCTTCTCTTTCTCTCCTCTCCTATGGTTTGTTCTCCCAAAAATGAGACCAATTTTGGGTCTTAAATTCCATGTTTTGCTAAGGCATGTTTGGCCAAGTAAAAATCCATTTTTGCTTTTAAGTTTTCATAATTGCATCTTAATTTTTATTTCTCTTCTATTTACATTCCATCTTTTCTCATTTGCCTTGAATCCCATAACTTCTTCTAAATTTTAGTTTGGCATATTATCTTTTGGCTTTATTACCCTTGGGTCCTCAAGTGAAGTAAGCCACTTTACCACTTGTCTCTAATATTGCTTCCGGGTCTCTCATTTTATTTCTGAAAATTCATATTTAGCTTATAATATACCATAAACAAGTCCGAAAACTGCTAGGGTATATTTCGATGTGTTACATATATGATGGCAATTTAGGAAGCACGGACACTGTCACAGGGATACGACACGACGGGACACTAAAACACGAAAAATTCTAAAAAAACTAGGACACGGATACGGCAAGGACACAACATAATAAAATAATCAAAAATAATTATCCTTACAAATATTATACTTAAAAAGCAATTTAGATAAATAAAAAACAAGTGTTCAAACATTATTCTTACAAATATTTAAATACTAACATAAGTAATACTAAAACTAAATACTAGTATTCCCTTTTGGATCAAATAAAGCGACTTCCAATTCAAGTTTATCAAGAGAAAAATCTACAATCTTTAAAAGTCCAGCATTCTCTATCCATTGAGTCAACCATCTCTTCCAACGTCCTACATTTTAGATTCACCTTCATTATAGTTTAGAGATTTCCTTGACAGAAGTCGAAGATTGCTATGGACAAAAACCAAGTTCTCAACTCTTTTTAGTTTCAACTTATTTCTCTTCATAGAGTGAATGAAATTATATGTGCTCCAATTTCTCTCATAACATGAGGATGAACAATGTTATCCTAGTAATTTCAATGCTATAAATTGAAGCATTGGTGCGAGAGTTCCATGAACAACCCACCATTTAAGAGGACTCGTGTACCAACTACCATATGTGCTCCACTATGTCACTACAAAAAAAAAAAGCCAATTTGAAGAAATTCCGTCGCTAAAATAGAATAGCGATGGATTTATGACGGAAATAATCTCTAGCTAAAATGCTTGTCGCAAAAAATTAACGAGAAAAATTTTTCCCTAGCTATTTTTAGCATTAAATTCAGCTAATTTATATATTTTAAACGCTAATTTTAGTGCCGTAATTCGAGGAGGACCAATTAATATTTTTCGATTGAATAGCGTGGAAGATTCCTAGCTAAGTGCTTCAGGAAGAAAATTCCGTCACTATTTTTGTCTAATTTTATAAACACATGTATGTTTGCTTAATTTAATCATTTTTAGATTTAAAAAAAAATTTCATCAAATTTTATATAATTTTTGTTTTACCAATATTTTTTGTAAAAATATCCTGTTATTCTTGAAATGAAAGAATGTAAAGTGAAAGAAAATAGTTAAAATAAATTGAAAAGGTTATGATTTTTTTAAGAATTATGACCGGGTAATGCTGTAAATGTCAACCCATGGTACATTATAAAAATAAAAACTCTATAAAATATGTCCATGTGACCCAAGCAGTGTTGAACCCTTGATTTTATAAGGCAGCGACACACCAAAGCGATAATGTCGACACGTATCCGACACATGGACACTTCACCCATAAAACGTGTCTGTGCTTCTTAGATGGCAATAACCAACCAAAAACAAAGTAGTGTTTTAAAAATTATGAATTCAATGAACTTGGCTTACTTGTTCTTAAGAATCAACGCGTATTTTATTGTTTTAAATGTAAGCTCAACGAAAACATGCTTACTTGTTCTTAAGAATCAACGGGTATGTTATTGTTTCTGATGTAGAAATTAAGCTCAACGAAAACATTTTTTTCTTCTTTAAAAATATAAAATTTGCTCATAGCCAAGTTGTGTCATATATCAATTCTAATTAAAAATCATTTTAAAGCTTTGAATAAACAAATAAACGTGAAGCAGAAGATGGAATCAATTATATCGGATAAAATTCATCTCTTTGTTATTACGAAATCACAGATCATCCACGGAAATTTCTAATAAATTTTCTGGAGAATACAGAGTTCAAGTATTACTTTTCAAGATTTTGATAGAAAACATAAATCATGTCTATTGTCCAAAAACAAATAAACGTCCATTTATCTACATTGGTATGATATTATTAACTTTGGATCAAAGACCCTCATTCTGGGTATTGTTCATGCTTATTAATTAACTCATGATCCTCTTTATTTCCAATCAATGTGGGATTTTGGGTGCACACTCAACACTTTAAAAAATTTGCTCATAGCCAAGTTGTGTCATATATCAATTCTAATTAAAAATCATTTTAAAGCTTTGAATAAACAAATAAACGTGAAGCAGAAGATGGAATCAATTATATCGGATAAAATTCATCTCTTTGTTATTACGAAATCACAGATCATCCATGGAAATTTCTAATAAATTTTACTTGCAGGAGAATCTACAGGAGATTCAAATATTACTTTTGAATTTTGATAAAAACATAAATCATGTCTATTGTCCAAAAACAAATAAACGTCCATTTATCGACATTGTTGGTATGATATTATTAACTTTGGATCAAAGACCTAGTGCAGGTATTGTTCATGCATTAGTGCTCACTGATCCTCTTTATTTCCAATCGTGTGGGATTTTGGGTGCACACTCAACACTTCCTCCTACATTGCCCCCCTAAAATTTTGAAAAAAATTGCTTATAATAGAAATTGATCACCTGAACTTGAGATTGAAAACAACATATCTAACCATTGTACTACAATGCTCCCCTTAAAAATATTTTAAACCCCACCACCTTTGATATATTTTTAAGTCGGCCGGTGTACACGGCAAAGGAAAAAACTAATTAGAGATTAGCCAACAAGCAACCAGAGGCTAGATTTGTCACAAGGGAAAATATAATCTTTCCCAACCTCTTCCCCCTTTTAGAAACACCATTCCTTGACCTTCACTAAGAGTAAAGAGGCTGGCTCGCACTATGTGGAATGAAACCAGGAGGATGTTCCCCATGAACATGAGCACCATAGGTAGGTGGCGTGGCACCATAAGAAGGTGGTGTTGATGAATGATAAGGATACTGTTGATAATAAGGTAAAGGATGTGATGTTGATGAATGATAAGGATACTGTACCCCGTGATGCCCAGGTGCCCATTGATAATAAGGTAAAGAATGTGGTGTTGATAAATGATAAGGATTCTGTACCCCGCAATGCCCATAATGAGTAGGCTCATAAGCATCATAATGGGTAGGCCTATCAGCTCCATAATGACCAGGCCAATAAGGACCATAATGAGTATCAAAATTAGGCCCATAAAAGTAGGCGGCGTGTGGAGTCGTCGTGGACACGTTGCAGCGTCTTAAGATGCACTTTCAAGATGAATATCAAAACTACAGATTATTTTTATCAGGTACCTCGTGAAGTGCACTTCGGTTCGCGAGACCTGTGATTGAATGACTTATGAAACATTAATTTATGATCGGGTGGAGGGCGTGGGGCACATACTCGACGATTGGGTGCGGGCGGGTGGATGTCGAAGTCATAAAATCTGCGGTAGAAACGGTCCCTCGGCGTTGTCGTTGCCGCAACCCGCGAAACTACGGTCATGGTTATTCGAGGCTGGCTTGGGGATGGGGTCAGTCGCTAGCTCGAGTGGTGTTGGTGGTGCATGAAGGTGGAAGGGTTGAAGGGCCGGCCCGTAGACGGTAGTCGTGGAAGTGAAATGCATTTATGGCATCGATATCTAGTGCCATTTCGGGGGTCTTGCGGCCCATCCTTGCGCGGAACTCTTCGCTCTCATTAACCTACGCTGAGCGGATGGCATAACTGGATCATATCTGATGAGTGTTCCATATTGGGATTATTCTTCACTCTTCGCTCAACCTATTTCTCCTTCCTTTAATTTGTGAATGATTTATATATAGCTAATAGCTTTGCTGCTTTTATATATTAGGAGGGAAGGCTTCTCTCACGGGTCTTCTTTGACATTTCAAACTTGCAAGTTGCATAAGCGTTCTATTTACTTGGAAAGTTGATTGAAGTTTAATTTTGTGGAATTTAAGGTCATCAATTAGGAAGCAGCAGTCCATTTAATTTATTGAATGAGTCTTTGCCCTTTAGTGCGTACCCAACTACCAAGGTGGGCCAATGAGGCTTGAATCATTGGTTAAAGGTTGGACGAGATCACAAGGAAAAACAAGGTTCGAGTTGAGAAAATCATAATCAAATGAGTTTCGTTTAATTCAATACTCTCAAGCTAATAGTGACTGTTGAAAGAGAGACCGAAAATAAACTAAGCCAAAACAACGACCAAAGGCCCACATGGCCAATACAAAAGAAAGGAGAAAGGAAAAAAATAAAGGGTTGTTCGAATAAGGACTATAATTCCATCCACGACCCCATAGCTAGAGTTTGGATAGGAATTAGCAGCTAAACCTGACTTGGAAACTATGCGGCGAAAATCAAGGCCATGTCAAAGACTTTGTAAGAATGTCAACCAATTGTGCAGCAGAAGAAATATGTAGAGGAAGTACAAAACCAACTTTGTATTGATCTCGGACCAAGTGGCAATTGATTTTGAGATGCTTAGTGCGTTCATGGAAAACATGATTTTTAGTGATGTGAAGGGCGACCTGATTATCACACTAAAGAGAGATAGGCACAGTGGAGGAAACACCAAAATCAAGGAGAAGGCTAGCACACTATTGAAGCTCACAAACAGTAGTTGCTAAACTGCGATATTCGGCCTCAACGGAAGAACGAGAAACTATTGCCTATTTCTTGGACTTCTAGGAGATAAGGGCATAGTCAAGATAAACACAATAGCCAGTGACAGAACACCTAGAGTCTAGGCACGAAGCCCAATCAACATCAACAAAAGCCTCAAGAGAAAAGGAAGTGTGAAAAAGAAAAAAAAGACCAAAAAAGATGAGACCTTAAGATAACTGATATACATTTTCTATGTTTTGTATTAAAATTACGTGAATAGATATGCAATTAATGCCTATTTGCTCAAAAGTATACACTGTCAGTAATACAATTATACTAAACATCACAGTCGATGCATAAAGAGGAACGAGGGTGCTAAATCACCAGAAATTAGACTACCTCTCTAATATCCAAACTAACAGTTGTGATGATTCTGAAGAAAAATCTTAATTAAATTACTAAATCGTAAAACTAACAATTTGATTACGCAAGTTGAGGGTTTCTTAAGATAAAGAGGTTATAAGGTTTCTGAACCAAAATCCTATTCTATTGTTTCATTGGAAAGTTCTTAAAGGCGATTCTTGACTATTTTAATTATGAGCCTCTCTTGAGGTCAAGTAACCTACTAACTAATACTAGGTTTCTTGCTTCACCGGCTCGACCACTAGCACTAGCGATTTTACATTAAGTCCCAAAAGAGCCTACAGCCTCCTAGTGCGATGATTTCTCGCCACCAAGCTAATTAGGTTGATTCACCTAAGTCTAATTCTCTACTCCCTTCTTAGATCTCGTAGAAAATCACGCACCATATTAATATTGTCTAGACATTAATATGCAAATAAAATCAAGCATGAATCAATAGAGGTTCAATCCCATGAAACAATAAAAGGAAGAATTCTAGCTATTAGATATAATAAGCTTCATGTCTAATACACAACCAAAACCCTAGATTTTGAGTTTAGAACATAATGAAATTCGTGTACATCATAAAATGCGGAAAATATGAGTAAAGGTAGAAGAACTCTAATCTTTGAAAGATTAGGTGGTGTAGTCTTCTTCCTCCGATTCTGGGATCTCCCAGATGGTCGATGGCCGTCTCTATGTATCAGTCTCCTCATTCATCGTCATTTAGCCACCTCTCGATGTACCATGGTTCCTTAGGTCATCTTTCCTTAAAAACCCTCGAAAAAGAGCACTCCCGAATGCCAAACTAAATTTGGACCCCATGGCAGGCCATGACGATGCGGCCGTTAGGATGTAGGATCTTGATTCTTCCCACTTTTAGCCTCCAAAATGCCTCAATTTGAGCTACAATGCAAAATGGAACTACACAATAGTGTATGAAGAGAAAAGGTCTAAAACATACCAAAACCCTAGTACGTAATGAGTGTTTTTGGACATTCATCACACCCCCAAACTTAGCTTCTTGCTTGTCCCTAAGCAAGAGACTGACTTAAGACATAATAAACAGACTGAAAATGACACGAACTAACACCAATGAGATGAGTATGGTAACATGATGCCAAAAAGAAGGATCAACATGAACACTAATTTGCAATATTGGCCTTTTCAACCAAAATTTGGGATCCTTAGACTGTTAAACTCTCTAAAGAACGTGGCAAAGCCAAGTAGGGCGAGCAAAGAAAATCAACCCCCCTAGGTCCTCAATGACTTTTCCTAAGGGCTCTAACTATGGGATATAGTATGATCTTCATTATATAGCAAGATCCTAGTACCCCCAAACTGATGCTCAACTCACCTTTTTGGAAGAAGCTAACTAAGAAAGGATAAGAACGCACCCCTTTTATTCATACCAAAATACCTATAACAAAATGACACAAATACACAAAAATGAAAACCGGAGTGCCTAGAAGTTTTTTAAGATAAGTGTCCTATAGTGAGGGGATCCATTGGAGACTCACTAGTTAGTTAAGAATGCAGGGCATTTAGTTTCCCTCGAACTTCTCCCCGAACACTTAACCAAACTCAAAGGCCCTAGGCTATGGGAAAGATCCATCTTCTATCCCATGTAGCGGGTAGTGAAGTCAATGATTCTTGACCAGTTGGCTTAGGGCATTAGACTTTGAAAGGACCCTCAGACTGTTCCTGGGATTCCAATTGGATGATCCCACTTATTCTTATTCATATACCTAATTTTGACCTTTTTCTTTATATTTTCTTTTTATCCTTATTTTTTTTCACCTTTTTTTTAATATTTTTGTATTTTTCTCTTTTTAGTTGGGGCTCAATGGAAATCTTCTTTTGAGTAGGTGTCCCACCACTTAGGTGGTTATAATTCCCCAAGGTTAGATGAATTCAAGGCAAAGGGTTCAGAACCAAGGTATACAAGGGAGATCAAAAGCATGTGTGTGATAGATTCCTTGAGAAATAGCTTCTTGACACACAAAGAGGATAACTAAGCTAAGTAGCACCCCTTTCCCGGCCCGACCCGTTTGGTGAGTCCGAACCGAGTCCGGGTTGCTCTAATGTCACTCAATCACCTTATCAAAATCATTTATCAAAAACACGTCGTAGCGTTACACTTCAGTTGGCATAAAATCCTTTTCAAATATGTAGAAGCGTTTTTAAAGGGGTAAGCCCATTTCATTTCATTCATGCAAAAGTACAATTATTATAAAGGTATATCAAGCCTTTTCAAATGATTTACAAAATAGATATTCAGAGTTGAAATAGTTTTTACAAAATATCAATGTTCAGAAAGAGATATGGGGTAGATACTATCTTGAACATACTCAGCCATTCTTTCTTAATGACTCGACGCTCCTCGATCTTGCTTTTCGCTCCTATTCAATCAGTACCTACGCATAGATGAAACTACACGCTAAACACATTTTCATGCTTAGTGGTTCTATCTGAATTCCATTCTCGGTTTGATTTAAATCAAATCATGCGAGTTTACTAAACAAACTTTGAATCTTTTTGGATGATCAATGTATTACAATACATATACTTATTTCATATACAATCATTTATGGTTCATTGATCAAATCCGAAATTACACTTCATATGCAATAAGTCATTGATAATCAAATCATGCATTTCACAATACTCTTTTCATTTCAATTCGTAATCATGCTTTTCAATTCCAATTTGTCACAATCTCCGTCGATTCAATTTTGGTTACTGCCTTAACAAATTTAACATATGTTTTTCGATATACGAGGATAACTCGAATCACCGGCACGTCATTGAGCTACGAGACGGTATAAAAACGGTTTTATAACCAGTAAGGTCCCGTTGGAGCTCTTGTGAAGTTATAAAAAAATCAATTAGTGAACACTACCCGATATAGTCCCGCTAAGTTTGCTGATCGGAGTGACATCAATACAATCGTTCGCGATGCTTTGCTATTTTGACCCTATTGGTATCACCGTCATCATACATCTGAACTAAACGGTTAACATTCAATTAAGGGCATTCAAATCTTTTATAACAGCTTATACGAGTACAATATGTACACTTTGTATAAACGGTTCATTTTCAATACTCATGCAATTTTCATTTGCAAACATTTCACAATCAATTTCTTCAAATCCAATTAAAACAATTCAATATTCATTCTTATGCATTTTAGAACAAATAGTTCAAATCTTGAAAGCGAGAATAAGAAGATATAACAAACCAAAACCGTCGATTTGATTCAGATCTTCGGAATCCTCGACTTAATCATGAACTTTCCTCTCGTCGACCCTTCAAATACAATGACAATCACATATTAGTAGGTTATTCTAGCAGGTTTTGGTGGAGGTTTATGTCTGCAGATACCTCTTCACTTGAACAATTTTAAGGGACATGATCCATAATTTGCTCATGCTTCCTTGAGAAAATTTTAGTTCTATGAGTCTATTTTTATTAGAATTAGAATCATCTCATTTGGATCATCAAAGCTCAAGGGATTACGACATTTTAATGCCAGTGAGTCGGTATGCCCGGCTCGCTCGATTACTCTTGTTATTCAAAATTTCGGGGGTTTTAAGCTGTAAATTAGTAATGGTTCTTTCTACTCATTTGAAGCTATAGTTACAGGAGTTCTTCTCAAACTGGAATCATCCAATTTGGATACCAAAACTCAAAGTTATTGCATTTTACCCACACGCCAGCTACGATTTCAAACGAGATCAGACTGTTCTTACACATAGCTCACTTTGGCAAATTTAAAGGCACTTTTGGGGTTACAATTTGCACACTTCCTTCAAATTACATTATTCATCTAGAGAGTCTATTTCACCACAGAATCACTCAATTTGGATGAGTGAACTCAACTTATGGCCAAAACACTATAGCAATACTAAACAGAGGCATAACCGTGAGCTACCCGAGCTCACTTTTAAGCCCATATTTGGGAGACTTAGAGCTACAATTTGCTCCTGGTCTCTTCTATACATTTGTAGACCTATCTCTTATGGTTCTTTACCAATTATAATCACTTCATTTGGATGATTATAACTTAATCTATAGCCAAAACAAGAACAGGGGTCTTGACAAAATTTTGACAGCATTTCCTTTGAAAACCCAATATTTTCCTTTTTACAAACATTCCTCCAAACCAATCCAAACCAATCTAAACAATGCAAAACAATCTCAAACTGAACTAAAACCATCCAAGAACACTTTTATACCACATTTGGGGTTTTATTAAACCCAAACACAAGTAGAAAGGGGTTAGGGTTTGGTTTTTCTTACCTTAAATCCTTTCCAATCTTCAATGTCAAGCTTTCTTCTTCAACTTGATCTCTTAAACTCTTGCTTTAATGGAGCAAAGTCACAACCTCTCTTTTTGACACTAGCTCTCCTTTCTCTCTCTCTCAAACCGTTTAAGCTCAAAATGAGCTTCAAGACCACTTTTGGTCTTAAATATCCCATGTCACATAAGGCCTTGTTTGACCTTCTTTAAAAATCCATTTTGGGTTTAAAGTTCTCTAATTGCTAAGCTTGCCCACTATTTGTCTCTCTATTTGCATTTTAAATTCTCATTAATCACACTTAAACATTTCTTCTTTCTAACTTATGACCCTTAGGTCCTTATTTCACAATTTCCAATTTTTTTCCTTTTTCACTTGGGTTTATTTCCGGGTTCAATTAATTTCTCATTTTAGCATTTAATATTTGTATTTGGCTTTTAGCCATATAATAATTTAATCAACATTCATTTAACAATTCCCGGAAAATACGCAAGTTGGCTCAAATATACCCGGAATATATAATAAAATTATAAAAAAAAATTCTATGGTATTTTTGGGGCATTACAAGCTATGTCACCTATACCCTACAAGCACACAATTCCATATCATTCAAAAACCTAAGGGTTCAATTCCATTTTATACTTGGTCTTTTTCAATATTTGTGTTCAACATGACATTCTAATAGCAATCAATGGCATCAAACTCACTCAAGACACACTAAACACACACAAGACACAAGTAGCAAGACGCATGAAACAAACAAAAACATACCTAAAGCAAGATTATCCTAAAACATGTAAATTACTCTAAAATAGACTACCTAATAGAGCTCCATCTGATCATGGTAGGCATTGAATGACAATAATTAAGCAATCAAGAATTTTATATAAGAACACCAAACAAATCTTTACCCCAATTGGAAATGGACATTGTCCTCAATGGCATGAAGTATAAATAAGGGTGCAGAAAACTCCCCTAGTGATCTATATGATCACTGTGGTGGCGGTGGTGGCGTGTGTTAGGCAAGGAGCTAGGCGAGTTATTGCTTGATGATCTCCTGATTACTTAGAAATGTGCTCATTTTGCGCTTTAGCTCGTCTATCTATTAGCTCATCGAGACATGATGTTCTTGTGTTCATCCTAGAATGCATCGAACCTCATTGTGAGGTCTTGAACCTGATCCTCAATATGGTGAGTAGGAGTGGGATCGTCCTCCTCTTAGGCTGAGGGTGGTGGAGGTTGGGTAGAAGATTATCCCACTTCTCCTCTTTCGTCATGTCTCCCCCCATATAGGTCTTGATAAGCCCTCAACTCTTCCTCATTCGAAGGCTCATTCCCGAAGTCATACAACCCCTCCGGTCTGGGTACACCCGGTTTGTGTTTCTTCACTACTATTTCTTTGATCAGGTGTATCCATGCTTCATTACTTTCCAAGGGCACCCCAACATTCTTGCATAATCTGTAAATGAGGAAAGGGTGTCAGGGTTCCCATTATCGAAAGTGTTGGCGGGAGGTTACATCCTTTATGACTAACCATCAAGGGATGTCTTGAATAATAGCATAATATAACAAGGTGCGCTTGGTAATCACTTCACATACATTGGTAGTAGGAATGAGGCGGGAAGTGATGAAGTGATGCCACACTTTAGGGATATAGGCGAATCTTGGCATATGATACAGCTATGGGGCCCTGCTATTGGTCTTCACTCACGCCTGACCATTAATGAGCATTCTAAGCATATCGGTAGTTAGGGGTCTTGCGAAGAATATTATCGTAGCTTAAAAGTCGATGTCGATTCAGGTTATAAAACTTCGTTGATGAACCTCTCATTGAAATACCTGCCGGCTTACGAAAGCCCTCATAATGCTTGTTTACACATGGGAATTAAGTTGTGGTGGCAGAATTCCCATACAACCATCGTGGCAGCCGGCCTAGGGGGTTGGCAAAGTGCCTTCCACCCTTTCTTTGCTATGGTTGTTCGAAAGAAATCCTCAAGGTGGTGGATGTAAGACCTGAGAAAATTCATTTTACGGAAAAATGTAAAATTGTCATTGGTAGAAAGCAATTTCACAGATCTGGATGATGAAGCAGTTTCTGCTTGTTGGAATTGTCTCACGAAATCTAGCTACCGGCAATTTCATCCGAGATGCGGGGCAGATTAAAAATTTGCGTTTTCGAGGCAACGATTGTCGGGTCTTGAGTAAAAGCGACATGTTATGTGAAAAAGTCACCCGCTACATGTACTCATGAGCACATGTTGCATGGTAGAGATGTCGTGGGCCCGGCCGAGATAGTGCCCAAATTGTCGAAATCAAGAGAAGGGACACAAGGAATTTAGATTACATTAATGAGGAAGGGACAAAATTGCAATAGTGTTGTCTTCTCCAAATTAAAAGACCAAAAATGGGTAGTGGGCTAGAAACAGTTTTACAGTGGCTGGACATTTGGATTTTTAGAGAGAGAGAGAGTGTGTCTTCTCTCTAGGATTTATTTGATCGGATAGTGGGGTTTCGATGGAGTAAGGAAATGCAAAGTTGCTGCGAGGAGGTCTGGCGTGGGCACCGTTGATGGGGTTGACAGCTCCAAGAGGTAAGGATCGCTCCTACTAGCGTTGTCTTTGTTAGAGCCAAAACAAATGGTTAGAGATGTTTCTAAGGCTTATATTAGCCGTAAACCGATCTGGCTGAGCCAGAGTGGAAGTTCCTGTTTGCGTGGTCGTGAAGGCAGTGGCGCCACGAGTTTACAGCGTTCCCGCGTAAATAGTGACAAATGGGGTACATTTGTGAAATACGTTTGGTTGAGTGATTGAATGAATTGCTGGTGTTTGTTAATTAGCCCATGTAGGCTAATTTTGGTGTAATTGATTGTGACTTTGCATAACGTGTTTGCTTAATTTAATTATGTTAATATATATGCATGTGAGCGAATATCTTAGCATGAATGTGTTGAGTGGCATATTATGTTTCATGTGCCTTACCACAGGAGATAGCCTAGAGTGGGTGTGAGTGCATGACGCTGAAGAAGAAGAAACTGAACATGGTTGCGAGAAAGGAATTTCAATGGATGATTTTAAAGTGTGTGTTGGGAGATGGTCCAACAATTACCGTCGGAGGGGGCCATGAATTGTTCGGAGGGACATAACACATTCGCCTCGGAGGGTAGTCAATGCTTTTACCGAGAATTCGGTGGTGTGTTTTTCGAGAACAACAGAGTTTTGTTTTGAAAACGGTGTTTTTCTCATACATGGCTTAGGCAAGTGTGAGGGAGTCGGTGAGGACTCGAGACATGGGTTGGGCATGTAGACATTCGAGTAGGTTCATGAAATTGCTTGAATGTGATTGTTTGTCATGCATGTGCACTTAGGTGGGAGTGTTGTGCAGGGTATCTCTCTTGAGCTGCTCACCTGTCGGGGATCACCATTTAGTCTGAGGAGCGATCGGGAGGCGGCACTCATTAGAGGCCGTTTTAGAGCAGTTTGTGTGTTGAAATGCTATTAGATTTATAGGCCTGCATGTAATTGAATGATGGAAATAATGTATTAACTCTTGAACTATGAATTATATAGTTTTGTATATTTTTATGGTATGGGGGGCCCAAAGTGGCCGGTATTTTACTCGCATGTAGACCTGTGTGGTCATTGTTGATTATTGGGACCGAGGGTTATGTACACTTTGGGTGAGAGCTCATTTCGAGAGACTCTGCTCGATTTTCGTGAGTGTCGAGTTGCAGGCATTCACGGGCGTTACGCCAGGTGTGGTTAATCAACGAGACACCCCAAATTTGGGATGTAACAGTGAAAACCCTTTTCTTTGATAAAGGAACGGTTCTTCGATATGAGGGTGAACTTCTCGTAGGCTCCCAAATTCACAAATTTACGATGATCATAATCCTCAGGCTGCTCTTCCATTTTACGGCTCCTCTTTGAGCTCACTTTTTACTTCTTGGGAGACATGGGGTACCTTAGTCGTTTATGGTGGAGGATGGGAGGTGTTTTATATCTTTGAATCCACACACTATTGACATGTAACCCTAAGGTGATCATAAGACTCTTTATGTGACGATTCTTGTTTGTCACTTTCGGGTAATGTATTGAGCAGGTTGGTGGGTCTTATTTTGAGTAAAGTTTTCAAAGAGGCTGAACCTTCTGAAACAACTATCCTAATTTCTTCTTGTCAATGTAAAACAATACCAAAGACACAACAAAATTGACATTGAATACCTTGAATTGCCCTTGATCTGAAAATCTCTAGTAGCGCGAAGTAACTTTGGTGAATGGAGGGAGCCAACTGATTATTGACCTAGTGTTGTTCTTGGGCCCTCTAGGGCAGTTGAAAACCACTTGGATTGCCTTAGAAAGACCAGTGATGGAGTAATCTGTAAGGAAGATTGATAGAGAGTGTTAGGTCTGAATTGAAGAGTGCTCAAGAACAAAGAAGAAAATGATCGTTATTGACTTAAAAGCAGGGCAATGTCGCGACGTTCGGGCCAATGTCGCGACTATCTAGAGAGTGATAAAAAAATTTTCAGTCAACGTCACAACGTTGAAATCCAACATCGTGACGTTACAGAGGGGTGAATATCCAACGTCATGACGTTATTAAAAGTTTCATTATAGGTCTGAAACCAACGTCGTGACGTTGAAATCCAACATTGCGATGTTGAGGGAACATTTTTGAAAAAGTTTGTCTAAGTGTTTGAAAACTCCCTCAACATGACATCCCACATTTTTCGAGGCTGTGTCGGTTTATCGACTGCCCCTCTATGCTTACCGTAACCTCGAAACGAAAGCACGACAAAACCAACCCAGAATTAGAGCTATAATCTAAGAGTCCGAGAACACTTAAATTTCTAAAAGCTTTATCAAAACACAAACAAAACAACTAAAACTGAAAAGATTTGAAATCACAACTTCAAAGGCTTAAGTTGCCTCCCAGTAAGTAGCTTTGTTTAATGTCGTTAAGCAGAAATTTGCATCTTAATGATAGATTGCCTACCAACAGGAATTGATTAAGGATCTGATTAATGTTTCCTCAATACTTTGACATACTACTCATGATGGATGGAATATGCTGTCTCCCACACCATCAACTCCCTTAGTTTCTCTCTATATATTTATCTTTTTCCTTCTTTACTGCACTGATCATATCCTTACAGTTTACCAAGTCGCCATACATGCTCTCCTCATGCCTAGACTCAATGATGTCATCATTTGTGTCATCATCCAGATGCTTCATAGCTTGAAATACATGGAACGTGACCTCATCTCCTTGAACTCTCAATTTAAGCTCACCCCGTTGAACATTAATTCGTGCTTTTCTGGTAGCTAAGAAAGGTCTACTAAGTATGATGGGGACCTTAACATCTTCTTCCATGTCTAAGAGGACAAAGTCTATTGGGAAGAGGAACTTATCCACTTTTACCAAGACATTTTCAATTACGCCTCGTGGATGTTTGTAAGACCGGTTAGCCATTTGTAACATGATTGTAGTCGATTTTGCTTCCCCTAAATTCAACCTTTTAAACATTGATAGCGACATCAAATTGATACTTGCCCCTAAATCACAAAGAGCTTTACTTGATAACGAGTTCCTAGATAGAGAATGGTATAGCAAAACTACCTGGATCTTGAAGTTTTAGTGGGAGCTTCTTTTGGAGGATTGCTCTGCATTCCTCAGTAAGCAAAATGGTCTCATAATCACGAACTTCTTAACATTTGAGATCTTTTCATAGACTACGTAAACTTGACATATTTCTCAAATTCTGCATCCATGAAGGGTATATTTATGTGAAATTTTTTGAAGATATCAAGAAACTTGACAAATTGCTTCTCCAACTTACCTTTCTTTAACTTATGGGATGCATGGAGTGGGTACTTGGACAGAATGCTTCTCCGTTTGTATCTCCTTATTATCCTCCTTCTTCTTTTCCTTATTTTGGGAGAGCTTTTTGCCTTGTAGCCTTCACGGTCTTTGAGGAAAAGGTACTTCTGTGAGATTTGGGAGTGGGTTATACGAAGGCACCTTAGACTTTGGTTCTTTCCCTTTCTCAGCTAGATTTTGTGTTATCTCAGGCCTCGAGGATTGACTTGCCTCCATGTCCTCTTCCTTGGCTTTTCCTGCTCCCTTAAGCTCTTTTCCACTTCTCAAGGTTATCGCCTTGCTGTGTTCTATACCCTCTCTCCTTAGGTTGACTTTCGAGGTACTCAGAAGATTGTCTTGCCTCTCGTTGAGTAATGAAGTCATTTAACCCATATACACTACCAAATTCCTAAGTTGAGTGGCATGATTGGTTAAGGAAGTTCTCATCTCATTTTCAAACTAGTGCTGAGATTTCTACATCTTATCTGCATATCCACTAGCTGCTCCAGTTTCACTTCTAAGTTGGACTTCTTCTCCTAAGGTAGTGGAGAGGGTTTCATTTGCTCCATAGAATTTCCAGCATTAGAGTTCTTCCATGAGAAGTTTGGGTGACTCTTCCAACCTAGATTGTAATTTGAGCATAAGGGTTGAAGTTCTGATTGGGAGGGAATTTGTCAGGGAAATCTTGAGCTTCTCAATTTACATGATATTCATCATCTACTGAAGATTCAAGAGTAAGCAGGTGGGGGCCCATGGCAACTCTCACATGACGAAGGGCTAGCTTGGACAATATGAGCTGATGCTTGAGAATTCTGTAATTGAGCGACTTACAACTGCTTAGAGAGTGAAGAAATTTGGGCTGCCAAGTTTGTAACTACAGCTAGATCGTTGATTCGCGTGTACTTATGTATAGCCTGTAGATGATGAGAATCGTTATCAGCTGAACTGGGTGAGGTTTCTAGAAAGATTCATTGTACTCATGGAAAATTTATATTCGGGAGGTTATAAAACCTGGAGAAACTCATTCTGTTTCATTTCAAAGCGTTCATTACTATTTGATTCGAGTCGCTTTTTATTTTTTGTAGTGGTTTATTCCTCCAAGTCGCGTAGAAGTCGGCCATTTACTCTAGAGTGTAGCTTTGCTAGTCAAATAGAAAGTCGCTATTTCCCCTGCCAGAAAAATACTCTCAGATCTGGCGTTGATTTCACGCTGATCTGTTCCTCGACGTCGCTATTTAGGAGCCTGATTTGCCTTCGATTTGCCGCCATTTTCTGAGTTGACGGCCCGATTTTTGTTCATTCGTGCCACTTGGTGTTGATTTATTCCCGATATGCCGATTTGATCATCAAGCCTGTTCCAGAATTGTCTGCTCCTTTTTTAGTGTGCTTTAAGAGTGTGTTAGTTCTCCTTTTCAGCCTGGGCCAGATTATTTTCCTTCCAATATTTAGCTTATTCTTCATATGCTTATTTTAAAGGTTTGTTATCCCTACATTTGAGCTTTAGCATTTATAAATTGAGAGTTGGGTTTTCTTTGTTTCTTAAAAAGAACTCTTTGAACTTATCGGTTATCTGCGGCGTTTATCGAGACTTATCAATCTGGATCTCCATCACCGGATTGTGGTGTCCTCACATACCAAGGTTCTGCTTCATAAGCAAATCTGGTCGAGGTCATCTATCCAAGCCAAATACTAGAACAGTTCTTCCGAGCTAATCCGATCATGGGCTCCCCACAAGTTGACAGGTTCGTATCATTTGCATCGTGAGCAATGTGTTCTATTTTTCATTCAACACAATTTAGTCACCACTTCCATCCGCTCTTCTAAATTTCACTAATCCCCACTTTAGTCACAACCTAATATCCAAGTGATATGAACCCCGTCAACTTGTGAGGAGACCCGTGATCGGATTAGCTCGGAAGAACCGCTCTAGTATTTGGCTTGGATCGAAGACCTTGACCCGTTGCTTATTGAGAAGCAAGAACCGTGAGGACGCTACACCTGATGGAGATCCGATTGATAAGGATGAACGCCTACGTATCAACTCCATAAGTTCAAAGAGTTCTTTAAGAACCAAAGAGAAATTTAAATCCTCAATTTTATAAATGCTTAAAACTTCTTAGAATGTAGGGATAATAAGCCTTTAAATAGGCCAAAATATGAAGAATAGAAACTAAATATTCGGCCACAAGGAAAGTAAATATTTGGCCAAAAACAAGAAAGGAAACTAACACACTTTTTCCTAAAGTAACACACTAAAAAAAAGGAAACTAGATAATTCTAGGATAAGGCTTGGTAATCAAATCAGCCGCATATCAGGAATAAATCAACACCAAATTAGCACCAAATCAGGAACAAAACAGAACACAATCAGCTCCAAAATAGCAGCAAATTAGGAACAAATCAGCTCTAAAATAGCATCAAATCAGGAACAAATCATCACCAAATCAGCAACAAATCAACACCAAATCTGAAGTAAATATTTTCTAACAAAAGAAATAGCAACTCCTATTTGACTAGAAAAACACACTTTTTAAAGTAAATAAAGCAACTTTTACTTTGACTTGGAGAATAAATCTTTCTAAAATAAAACAACTCCAAATCAAAATAGTAATAAAACTCAAAACACTTGGAAATAGAAATATATTAGGTGTCTCCAAGGTTTCACAGCCTCCCGAATCTGAATTTTCCATAATTAAGATTGAATTCCATGAATCTTCTAGAAGCCTCGTGATCACTCTGATCCTCAGGCTTTAATTTACTATTCCCCCTTCCGAAAAGATTCGTCCTCTAATCTTAACCATAATGTTGTGGATGGCATGAAAATAAATACAAATCCTCCGCGGTCCATCCTTTTTGGGAACCAAAATCACTGGAACGGCGCATGGACTCAAGCTCTCCCTTACATATCCCTTTTCCATCAATTCACCAACTTGCTTTTGGAGTTCCTTTGTCTCATCGGGATTATGCCTATAAGCGGGTCGATTCATAATGGTAGCACCAGGCACAAAATCAATTTGATGTTCGATCCCTCGGATAGGAGGTAACCCTTTCGGAATTTCCTCAGGAAAGACATCTTCAAACTTCTGCAAAAGAGAGACAATAGAACTAAGCAAAGAAGTGTCAAGTTGGTTAGTATTAAAAAGTGCCTCTTTGTACAAAAGTATAATCATAGGCTTGTTTAATAACAATGCTCTTTAACCTCTCTCGTTTCTTGCATAGAAATTTGGTTTTTCTCATTTTTCTTAAATTTCTCAAACACTGCTTTTGTCACTTCTTTCTTTGCTCACTCTCTTTTTCACACATTTTCTTTGTTTGGCTCTCTTTCACTCTTTTTCTTTTGTTCACTCTTTTTCAGTTAAATTTTTCTTTTTGTTCACTCTCTTTTGGGTAACCTCACTTGATCTTCATAAACTTGACTTGGTTTCAAAGGAACAAAAGTGACGGTCCGGTTATTGTGCATGAACGAGTACTCTATTGGGTAGCTTCATGCTTAACTTTCCTATCAAATTTCCATGGTCTTCCTAATAACAAGTGCTCGGCTAGCATCGGAACTTCATCACACAAAACTTCATCTTCGTACTTCCCAATGCTAAAAGAGACTAAAACTTGTTTATTTACCCTTACCTCCCCACTATCATTCAACCATTGCAATTTATAAGGTCGGGGATGCTTACTTGTTGGCATTCCTAGTTTCTCCACCATGGTTGTCCTAGGGACATTAGTGCAACTTCCCCCATCAATGAACACACTACATACCTTGTTTTGGACGTGGTACCTAGTGTGAAAAATGTTATTCCTTTGCATCTCGTCATCTTCCTTAGCTTGCACACTTAAGGCCCTCCTGGCCACCATTAGTTCTCCTTGGACAAAGTACTCCTCATCATCGGCATCCTCTAAAGATGGCATATAATCACAATCTGACTATTGTTCGTTTTTAATCTCACCATCATTCCACATCACCATGACTCTTTGTTCGAACATTGGCTTGCTATAAGGACCATGCTTTGCATTTAAACACATAATATCACGATTCTGAGTAGTGAAAGAATCGGGTTTACCTTGATTTCCTTGGTTGTTCCCCTCTTGTTTTAGTTTTGTTTTATGATTGACGTTGGGTGGCTTCTCTTCCTTCCTCCATTGATTCGATTTCCAAGTAGATGAACTTAGACCTGGTGTAGAACGTGTGTTGCTACTGCCCCTCCTCTTGACTTGATTCTCAATCTTGATGGCCATATGCACCATATCCTCCAACTCCACATAATGTTGCAATTCCACCACATTTTGAATCTCCCGGTTTAAACCCGTTAGAAACCTCGTCATGGTAGCCTCTTGATCTTCTTCAATATTCGCTCTAGCCATTGCAATCTCCATATCCTTATAATACTCCTCCACACTTCGGTTACCTTGCCTAAGGTTTTGCAACTTGTTGTACAACTCCCTGTAGTAGTAAGTTGAAACAAATCTCTTTCGCATCACCTTCTTCATCTCTTCCCATGTTTCCACTGTTGGCTCCCTATTTCATCTCATATTCAAAACAAATTAGTCCCACCACACTGTTGCATAGTCCGAGAACCCTATGGTAGCAAGTTTAACCTTCTTATTTTCAGAATAATTTTGAATATCAAAAACCAACTCCACCTTCCTCCCACTCAAGATATACCTCACAGCTCTTCTCGAAAAAGATGGAATCTTCATCTTAATGTTTCCTAAATTATTACCTTCCCAATTCCTAGTTTCTCTAAGTCTCCCTCATACCTCCTATCACCAACAACTGAATCATGATCAATCTCACCTCAAAACCTCCTCACATATTCTTATTCTTCTACCGCACCCCTTTTCTCTCTCTTGGTAGTCTCTCCTCTCTACGCCCGTTAGGAGGGTTTCGTGACGTCAAGCCATTTCCACCATCTCATGGAATTGTTCCAATTCAGCCCTAAATATCCTCTTTACTTCACTAGTTAAGGCCTCCATAATAAACTTCAGGTCAACTCCTCCCGTCACACCTTCAAATGCGTTGTTAATTGACATATTACTGCAAAAACAGGTTAGAGAAAAAAATAGGACCTCACAAATCACTCTCTCACGTGTTTTCACTCAAAGAATGATTCACTGGTTCCATCATACTGCTGCCAATATATTTGGTTTTTTCTCTTCACTCTAATATTCTTACCACTCTTGTGTTTTTCCACTAAGAATTTCTCTTCACTCTTTTGGAACTAATCAAGCAAATCGATTTTTTTCCGCAAAATTCAACTTAAAACCTATCAAAGGACGTTGGTGGCATTAACTAATATTCAAGCTCATTTAAAGCAAATAAAAAAAAAGGACACAAAATTTCTCCGCTTGCCACCGATTTTTTTTCCCGCCTAGCATTTTTTTTCTTTTTTTTTTTACCAAATCCTTTCCCTTTACTTTCCATTTTTGCTAACTGAATGGACTCACCGTTAAAAAGTTAAGAAACAAACCAAAGTTATATCTGATCAAGAATGAAGAAAATCGGACTTGGGATGGAGTAGATATTAGGTTGTGACTAAAATTGGGGATTTAACAAAATTTAGAAGGAACGGATGGAAGTGGTGACTAAGTTGGGTTCGGACAAAGAAGAAAAGAAAAAAACGTAAAAGATAAAGTAAACCGTAAAAATAGAACCTCGTTGCTCGATACCAAATGATACGAACCCCGCCAACTTGTGAGGAGATCCGTGATCAGATTAGCTCGGAAGAACCGCTCTAGTATTTGGCTTAGATGGAAGACCTCGACCCATTGCTTATGGAAGCAAGAAACCTTGGTATGTGAGGACACCACAACCCATGATGGAGATCCGATCATAAGTCTTTAAAGAACTCCTCAACTTACCTGCTATTCCGCGGGCGCTCATCAAGACTTATCAATCGGATCTCCATCACCGATTGTGGCGTCCTCACATACCAAGGTTCTTGCTTCCATATAAGCAACGGGTCAAGGTTTTCCATCCAAGCGAAATACTAGAGCGGTTCTTCTGAGCTAATCCGATCACTGGTCTCCTCACAAGTTGACGAGGTTCGTATCAGTAGAGTATTTTGAATCAACAATATTTACAACCTAACACCTTGTACTGGCGTAGCATAACTACTATAGCACAGTGGTTCTAGGATCGTCCATAGGGATGGGTCTTCTTCGTGTAAAATACTCACACTAAAGTTTAAACTGGTGAATTCATTTTTTGGATTTCGGGTTGTTCTAAGAAGCGAGTAGTTTTGTGTTGAAAACTAAAAGTAAAATAAGTTAAAATGTAAAAGAGAATTCCTTGAAGTGTTTGGTCACTGGGCTTAGGTTCCTAGGGAAAATGAGGGTTTCCCGGGTCTTTTCCTCGTGTTGGGGAGGATGACCTATAGTCATCTCCCGAACCAGTTCTTCATTTAGCTATGAAAGCTTACCCAAAATAACTATCCTTTGAAAATGGTATTCACTGAGCATTAATGGTCTGAGACAGTGAAAAACAAGTCTCCTTGACTCACCTTCCAATAGCTCATAAAAGATAACTAACGAACATCATTGGATCT
The DNA here is from genome assembly GCA_016808115.1 of Tetrastigma voinierianum. NCBI lineage: Eukaryota > Viridiplantae > Streptophyta > Magnoliopsida > Vitales > Vitaceae > Tetrastigma > Tetrastigma voinierianum. The sequence goes on along the minus strand of JAEQBH010002851.1, from coordinate 297,228 downwards.
AGCAATAAGCATCAAATGAGCCCAGAAAGCTTACCAAGTACTTGCCATTCAAGGTGACTCGAAGGGATCTAACCTAGAGTTTAAGAAAGAGCATTAATAACAGTGAATACCTGTGTGAAAACCATGAAACCCCTCAGCTTGCCTTAGATCCTTTGCCCAGTGGCCTTCCACCTCAAGGATGAAGGGGTTTTAGCGGCTCATCCTCTGAGTTGTCATCCTCAGAGGCTATTTGGCTACTGAGAAAGTTGAAAGAAAATGAGAACCGGGAGCTTGCCCTGTAAGCTTCCCAAAAACCAAAAATTACAATAATGAAAAGCTGTCTACAATGTCTTATCTTGGGGCTTTTATAACCAAACCCCATTACAAATTACCAAAATAACAAAATAAATAACTATTACAAGGGGACAATCGGGAAGAAACTAGTGGGGTGACAAAAGTCAAAAGTCGCGCAACAATAGTGGCGCGTGAAACTCGACAAGGCAGGCAATTTCGCAGTTGCAAAAAATTCAAGAACCCTCGTGAAATTTCGCAACCCTTGCGAAATGGCCAAGGGCTACTGCATCTCTCTGTTGTACTTCTGATTATGCCTTTTTCTGCTCTAATTCCAATTGATTTCTTCATGCTTGAGTTGAATCCCTATCTATGGTATAAATAGCCTGTAAAAACAACAAAACTTGCCATAACATTTGATCAATAGCATTGCAAGGTCCTTAACATGCCAACTGGGTTAATTAGGCTGATTAATATGCAAAAAGTGCTCAAAACACGTAGTAATAAGAGTGTAAAACAACACTATTTGGGTAGTAATCAATCCTGCACCCCAGCAACTTTCTTTGGTACTACTCTCTCACTTGGCCATTGACAATTGTTCAGTGCTATATTCTCTAGAATCTGGTACACTTCTACCTCATTCTTGCCTAGAATAGCTCCTCCCGCAGAAACATCAATCAGAGTTCTTAAAGGTACACTTAGCCCATTATAAAAATGATTCACTTGCATCAATTTAGGTAAATTATGATTAGGGCATTTCCTTAAGAGATCTTTGTACCACTCCCAAGCTTCATAAAAGGACTCACCATCTAGTTGGTAGAAATTGTGGATGTAACTTTGCTGCCTTGGCTGGTGGGAAGAATTGAGTCAGAAACTTATTAACTAGCTCATCCAATGATGTGATGGAATTTTGAGGCTTCGTGGTAAGCCAATGTTTTGCCTTGTTTTTCAAAGAGAATGGGAACAATCGAAGGAGGATAGCATCATCACTAAATCCATTGTACTTCACCATATCGCATACCTCTAAGAAGTTTAGGATGTGCATTTGGTTCTATGAGGAAGTCCAAAGAAATTGCACCTTGTAAGAGTTGAAGGGTGATGGACTTTAGCTCAAAGTTATTAGCCTGTATAGCCGGTCTCCTTATCACAGTTGAGTATGGATGGCGGATCCAGCATAATTCGATGGGTCTTAGGACATTGTCCATCTGTGTAGTATCCGGTGTCACACCATCTCCCATTCTAGAATCAACTTCTTCTCTAAAATCCTCCATATTTTTCATAGGCTGATGTTCCAACTGACTATTTGCTCTCTTATCTCTCCAAATTCTTCTCAAAGTCTCTTTGATTTCAAGATCTAACAGTATAAGATTTTCAGCTCTCACTCTTCACATGCAACCTAATGGTATTTGAAAATTCAAAGAAGAAAACTAAATGTCAAGAATTTAAAAAAAAATTGAAAATTGAAAATAAGAAATTTAAAAGAGATGTTTGAAGTACTAGAGTTGTACTTAGTATCGATATTAGAATAAAACACCATAAACTCCTCGGCAACAACGCCAAAAACTTGATAGACATTTTCTGTGTTTTGTATTAAAATTACGTGAACAGTTATGCAATTAATACCTATTCATGCAAGTATAAGCATGCCAAGTAATACATTATACTAAACGTCTGAAGATGATCCATAAGGGAGGGAATGGGATGCTAAATGCAGGAGGTGGACTACCCTCTCCTAATATCCAAATGAATAGTTGTGATGATTTTGAACAAACATATGAATTGAATTACTAAATCGTAAAACTAAAAATTTGACTACGCAAGTTGAGGGTTTCTTAAGATAAAGAGGTTCTAGTGTTTTTGGTGTGATTAGACAATCCACCTATATTTGAACCAGAATCCTATTCTATTGTTTCATTAGAAAGTTCTCGAGAGCCAATTCTTCGGCTATTTTAATTACGAGCCTAGGGTCGAGTAACCTACTAACTAATGCTAGGTTTCTTGCTTCTCCAGCTCAGCCCCCAAGCACTAGCGGTCGTGGGGTCCTAAGAACCCTACACCTCCTAATTGCGGTAGTTTCTACACATGACTCTAGGTGGGTTCACCTAGTCACAATTTTCCTCTTTCTTCTCGGATCTAAGTGAAAATCACGCACCCTGATAATATTGTCCAGACATTAATATGCAAATAAAATCAAGAATGAATCAATAGAGGTTCAATCCTATGAAATAATAAAAGGAAGAATTCTAGCAACTAGATATAAACTTCATGTCTAATACACAACCAAAACCCTAGATTTTGAGTTTAGAACATAATGAAATTCGTGTACATCATAAAATCTAGAGAAAACATGAATGTAAAATAGAAGAACTCTGATGCTGAAAGATTGGGTGATGCTCAGTCTTCTTCCTCTGATTCACAGATCTCCCGATGGTCGATGTTGATCTCTATATGCATCTCCTCCATTATAGTCCATATGCCTCAATGTATTCCACAGTTCCTTGGTCATCTTTCATAAAACCCTTGGAAAATAGCACTCCTAAATGCTAAATTGGCCTGGACCCGCAAACAAGCCCAGCGACGTCATGACGTTAGGAGCAGGATCTTGATTATTCCCTCTTTTAGCCTCCAAAATGCCTTAATTTGACCTACAATGCAAAATGGAACTACATATTTGTGTATGAAGAACAAATGCTACTAAATTAATTATTGAAAAGGTCTTAAAAGATGCAAAACCAAATCACATCGTGAGTAATTTTTGAGATACTCATCAATAATAAGAAAGAGGTGAATGGCGCGTCAGTAGAAGCCCGACGAGGTGTCTTAGACAAATTAACTAAGTTGATGAACCGTAAAGGTAATATCCGGACGAGTCAAATTTAAGTAGAGAAGACGACCGAGGAGGCAAGCCCCTTAGGAAGAGGGGTGGAAGTAGAAAGGGCACCAATAAGGCCAACATCAGAAATAAGATCAACAATGTACTTGTGTTGAGTGAGATAGAGGTTATGAGAGCTCCGGGGAAGCTCAACGCCCAAGAAATAACGAGCATGGCCAAGGTCCTTGACCGAGAAAGTATGATTAAGGAAAGCACATGCCTTGTGTAGAAGAGTCTCATCAGTCCCAATCATGAGGAGAATATCATTAACATAAACCAAGAGGGCCATGAAGGAGGAGCTAGAGCGAAATAAGAAGAGGCATGAATCAAACAGGGACTGCTCAATACCAAATTTGAGAAGCTATGTATAAAGTTCAGTATTATATTGTTGGGAGTCCTGCTTGAGGCCATATAGCGAGCGACAAAGACGACAAACATGTCCGAGAAGAACATCCAATAGACCTACAGGGGGGACCATATAAAGCTCTTGATTACTGCCCCGAATAATTGTTTGTGACAATGCATGAAAGCAACTCATCATTTTTTGGCTTTTTGTGTAGTAACCGGCTAATTGACCTAGTTGACATGTGGGACCCTAGCAAGGCTACTAATCCAAAATTTAACCAAGTTTTATTTGTTTCAAAGGTTATATATTGAAGATAGGGATGCGGCAAGCACGAAGAACCGATTGCGGGTTCAAAGCTAAGGCTAGAAGAAGCGAAGCGGTGATCGTAGACTGAAGCAACCTTGCCAAATTCACAAGGGTTGCGAATTTTCTCAACCCCTGCGAAATTGCCTGCTACATTTGACTTTTTGAGTTCTTTTTGTTTTCTTCCCAATATCTCCCCGTATAATAGTGTTTAAGTTGTATATTTTGGTAATTTGTATTGATTTTGGGTCGTACTGTGATTGATTTCAAAGTGGTATGGTCATCTCGCGACTTAGTGTACAAATGCACTATTTTTTTATTGAAGTGGTTTTTGGGAAGCTTGTTGGAGAAGCTCCTGTTTTCTCTCATTTTCTTTCTCTTTTTTTCACTAGCCAAACACCCTATGAGGATGATTTCTCAGCTGATGAGTGGCTAAAACCCCTCCCTCCTTGAGTAAGGGGCCTTTAGGCGAAGGAACCTACGAACCAAGGGTTTTCATGTTTTTAAAGCAGGTATTCACTGTCATTAATGTTCTTTCCTTCAACTCTAGGTTTCGATCCCTTCGAGTTACCTTGAATGGTTGATATTTGGTAAGCTTTTAGGGCTCATTGGATACTTAATGCTAGATTAAGTGATGTTCGTTAGTTATCACTTATGAGCCATTGGAAGTTGAGTCAAGGAGACAGGTTTTTACTGATTGAGACCATTAATGAGAAGTGAATCCCAAGGGGAATTTATGGATTATTAGTTTTTATAACTAAATGAAGAAACCCAGGTCGAGATAACTATGTTATCCTCCCCGATGTGAGAAAAGACACGGAAATACGCGTTTGCCTAAGGAACCTAAGCCTAGTGACATGACGCTTCAAGGATTTCTTTCCATATTTTAGTCCATTTTACTTTCAGTTTTAATCACTAAAATCCATCATTTTTATCATAACCCAAATATCCAAAATGAAATCACTAGTTTAAGCCTCATTGTCAGTCATTTCCATGAAGAAAACCCATCTACATGGAGCGATCCCTCTGACAACATACTACTAGTAGCTATGCTACGCTAGTATGAGGTATTAGGTTATAAATTTTGTTGATTAGTACCCCTACTGGGCAGGGCAAATGATGGCATTTGCAGCTTGATAATATCAAAAAGGTCTACCGCCATTCCAACCCTAATGGCTTGAAATGAAGCTAGGGGGGGGTAGTGGAATGGGATCGGACGTGGCATTCATGCGAGATAAGCTACATCTTGCGTGGAATTTGTGCGAGATAAGCTACAACGCATGTGGCATTTGTGCAAGTGACTCGAACATTCATGTAGTTGACCCGAACTCGATCACATGGCCATCATGTGAGCAAACTTGAACTCAACAGGCAGGAAGATCGGGCATGACCTGGCTTCAGCTTACCTCGAGGCGCTCAGTGGATGGAATCGGATATACATGAAGCGGATTGCCTCGGGCATGGGAGTCAAGATGATTATGCGTTACATTCCACCTCGACAGGTGTTATGACGTAATTAATAGGAAACGTAAGGGTGATAGGACACTCATAATTGCCGGATCTCATAGCGATCCACCCATTACTGACCCACGATGGGTATATAATGTATGAGGATGCACCCGAAAAAAGGGGTGGTTCAGCTTTTTGAGAAGTAATAAACAAATTATTATGGAAGGAAATTCGAGGCCTTTCTAGAAGAGAAGGGCCTTCACATCCAAATTTGTTTATTCTCTCTCTTTCTATATTTTTTTTTCATTTTAATGGTTGTAATTCCTTTTCTAGAGATGTTTTAGTTTACTTTCTTAGTCCTTAGATGTAGCCAAGACTTGAATGTATGAATTCTCCTAATCTCTGATTAATACTTGCTTATTTCATATCTAATGTTGAGTATTTCATTTTACTCTTATTTATTGTTTGGGGGTATTTGGCGATATTTACGAATTGTGGTTGATTCGAGATCACGAGAAAGTGAAGTTAGTTAGACCATGGATGAAATGTCATCTAATTATCATGAGATAGAAATATAAATGAAATTAGGTGTGGTATTGGGGTTTCTTAAGTGTATTGCATTCCTAGGGTTTTAGGGTTGAGTAGAGATGCAAAATACCTAAATCCTAAGGGTAGGTTGTGAGTTATCGAGAGAGATTCACAATTGCATTAGTGAAATCGCCATCAATATATTGAAATGAATATTGTGAGTTAGGAGGTTTATATAGGATTGTGTTGGTGAAATCTTTGCCGTAGGGTTTTAAGTCTTAAGTCTTTGTTAATTTAGGATTCTTGCATGCTAGTTTAGTGTAAATTAAGTCTTCCACATATTTTTCATCATCTAAATAGAAATTACAAAGCTAAACTAGAATCGGTGCCAGCCGTGAAATCCTCGTGGGACGATACTCTTACTTTCACTTTATTACTTAAACACGACGTGTGCACTTGTGCACTTAGGCATTCTTAATTTCATACACACATTTATTGCCTATCAATATTTGATTTTGTTTGAGATTTTTCATTAGACATCCAAGCATAAGAAAATCATTTTTCTTAACATTTTTATTTCCTTAGTGCTTTTGTAGACAGCGTAACCTTAGGCTCCATTTGGAACTTGAAAAGTACTAGGGAAAGAAAAAAAATATTAAGGAAAATTATTTTCTCATGTTCTGATGGAAAAATATAAAATAAAATCAAAATATAGTAAAAATTCTTCAAAATTTTACATATTTTTGTCGTACCTTCACGTGGAGAGTCAAACAGACTAAATAGAGTTATTCATGAACTTACAAAGAACTAAATTGGAATAGATTGCAAATAGGCGGTGTTAGACCAAGCTCTGATGCCATGTTAAATGATAACTTCTCCTAAAAGCTCAAATATGTAGGGTTTAGGTTTAATATGAATATCTGGTCTTTAACCATATAAACAAATAATATGAGTTTAAATGAATATATATAATTAATTTATTGGATTTAAACTTTTTTTTCGTCCAAATTTTATTTATTTCCACTTTTCCTACTATTTTTTGGGTTCCAAATGTAGCTTTAGTGTTTTTGGCCCCATCAACTTATTTTTTTGGCTTCGCCACTTGTAAAACCCGGGTAAATTTGAATTTTTTCGAAAAATGGCAAAACGATAAATTACCGCTATAGTATAAGTTGCAAAACTGGAATTTTTCTAGATCTCGGATGAAAAAACGGACCTCACTGTTGGATTCGTCTCGCAAAATCTAGTTACCAGGCAATTTTGTTAAGTGCGAGAACGTAGGATTTTCATGATTTTCGAAGTGTCGGTGCACAGTGAATTACAAAAAAATAGGATTTTAAGAAAAAAAAAAATCTAGAAAGTGGAAAATTAATTAAGTAAAGCTCATTTAAAATAAATTGAACTTGAAACGTAATGAAATAAATTGTTTGGAGACGAAACAGATCGGACAGTCGGACACATTGCGATGTGGGCTGAGTCTTTAAGATATGGTCAAGTAGAAAATCGGATTTTGAGGAAATGGCGGATTTCTGGCTGGAAAAAAAAAAAAAGAAAAAGAAAATACGTAGAGAGAGGGGAGAGAAAGAAGAAATTCAAACTTCTGCTTTGATTTATAGAGTTAAAGGTCGGTCGAATTCATTGGGCCCGAGCAGTTCATCTGCTCGGCCAGGGGCTACGTGTGGGTACCAAAAACATGGGATTTCGCCGAGGATTCAAGCGAGGAGTTCGGGAAATCAAAGGTTTCGGGTTTAGGAAGTGTCCACGGGACTTTCTAGACTTTCTATTACGCTCCAAGAGGTAGGGATTCTTCCTACTATGGTTTATTTTCCTTTCTAGGGGCTGTATTGTTGAGTTTTAATGCCTTAAGGGGCTGTTTGGCAAAATAATGGGTTATGAGAATGATGCCTGTTTTGACCTATCTGATCTTAGTTTTGGGGCTGATTTTCGGTTAGAAAAAGTTAGAATTTGGACTAGTATTCTTCAAGAAAATTGTAGCTCTATCTGAGAACTTGATGTTGGGCTTTTGAATCACCTAAATTGGACCTCTATAACCCAAGTTATAGTCCATTTTAAAGGACGCCATAATTTACTTTGTTTAAAACCTCTTGTCCAGATTTTTAGGATGAATTTACTGATTGGTAAAAAGTAAGAATTTAGATTAGTATCCTTCAAGGAAATTGTATCTATATCTGAGAACTTGATGTTAGGCTTTTGAATCACCCAAATCGGACCTCTATAACTCAAGTTATAGTAGTTTTTACAGCCTTCTGACTTAGAGTACATTTAATGGTTTGTGTCAGTTTTTGGAAATTTGTTAAGGAAATTTGGATTTTCTTAGCGGTCAGAACTATCCTATGATCTGTTATGGCTTGTTGTGTGGAATGTTTTGTGGGCATCTACATGCCCTGATTGATGCTGGGACGGGTTGTCTGGCAGGTTTGAATGACATGCTTGAAGTAGTGGTGGTTGGATGTCAATATGTGTGTCCTAATGTATTGACATGTGATAAATGACATGTGTAGACATGGCCATTACATGGCATGTTGTAGGCTATTTTGTGGACATGTTATGTCATAATTTAGTCTAGAGGATAAAGTGCGTTGTGACTAAGTAATGATTTGATTGTGATATTGATATGTGCGTGTATGATATATTGACATGAATGAAATTTTGTGGAGATTAAATGTATGTTTGATATAATTTTCCCTAATGCATGGGTGATATGCATGAGTAGAATTGTTTATATAGCATTCATCATATATGTGACATGGTATAGGCATGAAATGGCACGACGCGTGCATATCTAACGAGGTTGTTCATGAAATGGGTGTGAGTGCATGGTTATAATCAACACTGTGTTTGGTGTTTGATTGGGTGGGCTCGGTACGGTGGGACAACATCCAATAGGGTCGCACGGTCAAAATGGAAACGAAAAATGAAAATATGTGTCGGGTATTAGCAAATAGGGATGAAACCTTTTTCCGAGTGGCAGATTAGTTTTAGTTATACATTATGTGTCCCGGCAGTGAAAGCTTGTGAAAGTATAGAGAGGCACTGACCTATGCGTGCAGGACCACGTTAGCTATCCACGAGGCCACATGATTTTTGAATATAAATGATCATTGAGATGTAATATCCAAAAAGCTTTTGGTTTGAAAAACAAATTAAATTTGTTTTGTAAAATGATCATTTGGTGTAATCCAAGAATGATGGATTTTATCATGCATGGGTTTCGACATTGTATAATAGGAGTCGGTGGGGACTCGGGTTTGATGGAGTCGGTGAGGACTCGGTACATGGGACATGGTGAGTCACATTTCATTCATGGCATGTAGAATTCCATTCTGGAAGATAATCTGATTGGAATGTGTATTTTTTTTTTTTTTTGTGACATGACGATTCGTGCGCCCAGGTGGGAAGTAAGCGCATGTAGGGTTCTTTACGTGGGCGTTCTTTCATACTGTCGTGTGACCCCCTTTCGGTCTGAGGTGTCTGCGGAGACGGTGCTCCTCTGATTAGCCATTGTGAAGAAAGCTGGGTTGTGGCTTTGGTTCTTACTTTTGTAAAATATATTAGAACAAACTGTTTTGATATATGTTTTTGTGTAAAGAGTATTGTAATTAAACTCTTAAGGACTATGGTATTATAGCCTTGTGGATTATGTTTGAGTATGGATAAATGGACCCTATGTGGTCATTTTTACTCGTAAATGGACCCGAAGAGGTCATGATATGATAATTGGCCCCGGATGGCCATGCTATTATCTGTTGTACAGGTTGTATTTTTGGGTAGAGATCCCTGTACAAAGAAGACTCTGTCCTATTTTTTTTAAATTATGGGTCCCGGTAAAGGGGACATAATAGTGTGGTATCGGGTTACCCGACATCCACAAGTTTTCCGTTGGTTGACGGTTGGTCAACGAACCCCCGAGTTTTAGGGCGTCACACCACTGACGGTGGTGGTGCAGTCCATAAGAAGGTGGTGGTGGTGTAGAGCGTCAAGGTAGCGGTGGTGCAGCACCATAAGAAGGTGGTGGCGGAGCATATGCATAAGGTTGAACGTAGGTAGCAAAGTGAGTTGGTGATGGATGACCATAGGCACCAAAGTGAGCTGGTGCTAGCATCGATTTATAATAAGGAGATGCAACTGATGAACAATAAGGATATTGTAGCCTATAGGATCCATAATTGGCCCATAAGCACCATTATTGTCATTATGATGGACTAAATTGGAAATAATAAATGACAAGTCATGAATCTTCATAAAGAGGAATGTATCATGAATCCTCTTAAGATGATGTATCATAAATGGGATGTACCATGAGTCTTTTTGTATGTATCATGACTATTCTATAAATAGGTTGTCGTTCCCAAGTCATATGCACAATTTTTCTTTCTATTATCTCATCATAAGAGAGAAGAAACTCTTGAATAATTAAAGGAGTTGTGCGTACAAGACTTGGAATATCATAACCAATCACTTGAGTTCTGCTTATAAGGTTTGAAGATCAAGATCTATGTATTTTCACCATCATATCCATTATGGATTCAGGCACATGTCCATATTACATTTGTATGTATCAAACTACTAATTTCAAAATAATTAGACATCCATCACCAATGTTTGGATATCCATGATTCAGGCTATCCACATAAAAAATAATTATGATTCTACCAATGTACTATCATAACTAGCGAATGTACTACCATAGTAGTCAATGTATAGTAGTACATTGACTAGTTATGATATTATATTGGCATAATCTTAATTACTTTTTATAGGAGTAGCATGAATCATGAATCTGATACCAATGATAAATGTCCAATTATTTTCAAATTGATAGCCTAATACCTACTTTTCCATTTTACATATACTTTTGATGATTTAACATTAAGATCTTTATTTTCAAATTGATAACCTGATACCTACTTTTCCTTTTTACATATGCTTTTAATGATTTGACATAAAAGATCTTTTGATGATATTTTTTATCTATAATATATATATATATACTTCCTTTATAACAAAATTTACTCATAGCCATGTCGTATAATATATTAATTCTAATTAAAAATCATTTAAAGCTCTGAATAAGCAAACAAAGGTAAAGTAGAAGATGAAATTAACATGGGATAAAATTCATCTCTTTTCTTTAGTTATTCGAATCCCTCAACCATGATTTACCTAGTCGAAGTTATTATGAAATCACCGATCATCCATGGAAATTTCTAATATCCGGTGGTAGAAAACAATGAGACCTCCGCTGTAGTCTGAAATTCCACGACAAGGGAGAACTTCAAGTTCGAAGATTACACCGAAAGCAGCCCGGCAATTGAAGGCTCGTGACAGGGAAAATATAATCTCTCCCGGCCCCTTCTCCATTTTGACGGCTTGCCTTCCTTGAGCTTCGCGAAACGGTAACACAGTGGTTCGCACTATGTGGAATGAAACCAGGCGTTCCTTTGTGATCATAGGCACCACCATATGTGGGTGGCGATGGTGGTGGCGGCGTTGAGAACCATAAGGAAGGTGGTGGCGGAGCATATGCGCAGGATGAACATAGGCGACAAAATGATTTGGTGATGGATGAACATTGCGTGAGGCACCCAAAGCCGAGTCGGTGATGGTATTGATGAACAATAAGGATAATGTAGCCCATAAGCGACAGGAATGAGTAGGCCCGATTATAATAGAACCGTAATGAGTGAGGACCCCAGCACAGGCTTTTGGTGGTTCTGCACCCGCGAGCATGATAGCTTGGAGGGATGGCGGCATTCACGGCGTGTAAGATACTTTTCAGATGAATGTCGAACTTCGAGTCTTACATTCGTACCTACCTCCATGAATGCAGACCTTGTACCAGCTGGGGGACGTATTATGAAGCTTTAATTAACTTATGCTCCACCGGGTGAGGACGTGGGGCACATACTCAGGCAATTTGGTGTAGAACGGATGGATGTTGAAGTTGCAAAGCTTGCACCGGTAGAACAGCCCCTCGATCATTTCTCACTGAATCAACCTTCATTTTTTCGTCTTTTCCACTTCAGCTCCGATCACGGTACTTAAACAACCCATTCCTTGGATGTTGCTAAATCAACCTTCCCCTTGCCTAGCTTACTATGTTAAGCGCCACCTACGACTTTGATGTTAAGAGAACACTTGGAAGGAAATAACTCTTATTGATAGAAGAACTTTATACAATGCTTGAGAAGCTCTCAACTCTTGGTTGGTTGGGTTGGGTGGTGCCTTGGCCAAATGAGGGCCTCCTCTATTTATAGGCACCTTAAGAATTCTCTAGAACTTAGGATTGGTTCCTTACACTTCAAGAATATTCTAGAACATCCTAGTATGTACAAGTATATATAAGACTACTATGGAAGACTCTAGATCACTCTCCCACATTCTATAGTCTTCCACATCCTTCCATGCACTTCCATATCCTTCCACACCCTTCCACTACCTTCCACATCCTTCCACATCCTTCCACATCCTTCATCCTTCCATATCCTTCCACGTTCTTCCACACACTTTCACATCCTTCCATATCCTTCCACAGCCTTGCACATCCTTCCACATATATATGGACATCTCCAACATCTTCTACACCTGTGTGGACTTTTCCATGGTCTTCTAGAACCTTCCACACACTTTTGGTCGAAGAAGTATCCACAAGTCTCTAGAATGTTCCCTCTTATATATAGCCTTGAGGGGCTCACTTGTGCCCATGGAGAGATCCTTCCACAATGATGAGGTGAGACTGTAGAGAATGAGCCGTGACAACTGGCTGGGGCTTGGGCTAGGCTCTGTCGGTGGATTCGAGGGGTGGGGGGCGTGAGTGGAGGCGATTGCGCGATGTCGTGAAAATTGAAATTGCATGTGTGGCATCGAGATCTAGGGCCACACTCTCCCATGGGTCTATCTTATAGCCATCGCACTAGACCTCTTCGCTCCCATAAACCTGATTAGTGCTAAAATAGTGATGTTTTAAGCCTTAATACATTGCGGGTTTAAGCAACTTTTTTGTGTCTTGTCGACTTAAATAACCCAATTGATACACTAAGGTCCCGATTATACTATTGATCATATTTTGTGGATATTTTTTTGTAGTTTTTCATACCAATTACGCTATATTCTTCATGTCGATTCAAATACGATGAACCCGAGCCAAACTCGAAGCTGCATGTGCAAATCAAAAAGCAATTGGAGCTAAAATGCAGAGGAGAGAAGAGCGGTAAATTTTGCGGTGTTGCGAAAATTTCGCAACTCTTGAATTTCGCGGGTTGCGAGGGGTACCTACGAGGCCTCTAATATCTTTGTCAGTGACTACTTTTGACCGTGTTTATGGCTTTGTGCCAAAAATACCTTAATATAATTTTGTTTGCTGCACTTTATGTAATTTCCTTGACTCACGAGCCTTATATAGCTCAGTCAAGCTCATGTAAGAGGGGTCTTTTAGTCGATCAATATAAATTGACGTGCAAGCTTCGACTCCCGCCTAATAAATTTTACGTCACTTTCTCTCCTTTCTATTTCTCACACATCAGGCACCTTGAGGATAATGACTCAAGGGATCTTGGCTAAACCTCCTAAATCCTTGAAGATGAGGGCCGTGGGTTAAAGGTTTTTAGGTAATACTTGTCCCCTCTTGCAATAGCATGCTTCTACTATCATTGTTTTTCATCTCACACGTGGGTTTGAATCCTGTGATGTGCCACAGTGGCTAGTATAGCAAAAGCACCAAGGCTTTCGGTGGATACTTATTGCTAGATCACTGATGCTCGAATAATTTCCATTTATTAGCTCTGATTAGATCCGATTGATGGTTCTAGCGCTGTGATAATGGGTAATAAATGTTGTATACTAGGAATGAAACTTTTAGGGTTCAGTTTTTATAGCCAAACCTAGATCTGACTCGAGAAATGACTATATGTCATCCTCCTCAGCACGGAAAGGACCGAGGACATTACGGTTGCCTTGCCAGGACCACTGACGGTGGTGCGAGGCTTCAAGGTTCTTTTACACTTTATTTCTCTGATTGCGGTTTCAAACCATGACCTCCTTATTTTATCAAAACCCCAATCCAAAGTGAAACACCAATTTCAATCAAGCGTGACTCATTTAGTATGAAAAGCCATCCACTGAAGGATTCGACCTTGAGCCCTTATCTTTGCCAGTAGTTTTGCTACGGCAATAGGAACCCTAGGATATAAATTTTGTTGATTCCGGATCACCCTACTGTGGCATGAATTAAATGGTGTTGTTGCCGAGGATGGTGCCTTAGAGCAGGTGAGAAGCTTTTGAACTTGTGATCTTCATCACAAGTATTGGTGAATTCTGGCTCCTTTTTGTATTTATTTAGATCTTTCCTAGGAGTTCATTAACATTGGTGATTAATTTATCTTGTCCATACTCAAATTTCCCTACTTATATATATATATATATATATATATATATATATATATATATATATATATATATATATATATATATATATATATATATATATATATATATATATATATATATTTTGCTTCTTGATAAGATTTCTAGGTAGCCTGTTTTGCTTTGTTCTTTGCCTTGTCTTGTTTTTTCATAGGGCTTTATGCAATCTTGGGATAGAACAACTGCGGGCCGGATTAGAGAGAACCGAGTGTCCACGGGGCTTGGGGGTTGTGAGAGTGAGTCTAAACAACGAGCGGTCAGACCCACTTTCGAAGAAGTGAGTAGAGCGACGGGGGTCAAAGAAATCCCAATGCATATAAGACAATGAGGGACCATATACACCCACAAAGAGTGAGTGCACCCTTATGTATTGTACCTCCTACAAAGAATGCGAACGTCAGGCCTTATCTGGTGCCCCTGCTCCCAACTTTCCATAGTATGGAGAATGAAAATCCATACACACACATCAGGGAGTTTGAGGAAGTTTGCATGACTTTCAAGGAAGGAGTGGCCCGACGTAAATTCTTGAAATTGAAAGCGCTTCCCTTAACACGAAAGACAAAGTAGATTTAGCTCAACTTCGCCAAGAGCCAAGAACAGCCAAAGACTAGGGGATATGCGGGGCGAATTTTTTGATAAAGTTTTCAGCACCCTTAAAACAATAACTGAAGAGGGAAATATACACGCTACTGACCACGGATAATGAGAAATTCTTTCGGTGTTTGGAAAGGTACCCTAGAGATATCGATGCTTGCGCCCTCACCATGGCTTTGATACTTGGATCTTTGGTTAACCACTTATATAATGGAATGTCCTAGCCTATGAAGTAGTTATTGTGGAAACCATGTCTTGGGGGGGACTTCATGAGCAAACATCCAGAGGAAGCCATGGATTTCTTGAACTATGTGGCTGAGACATCTAGGCATGGGATGAACTGACCCGGGAGGCGGGGAGGATGAGACCCGACCAACCAACAAATTGAGGGAGGCATGTACTCAATCACAGAGGACATGGAAATGAAGGCAAAGTTATCCACCTTAACTAGGAGATTGGAAGAGCTTGAAATGAGGAATCATGCGTAAGATACGACTGATGATGGAGGCTTCGTGCCCTGGCCCGACCATGCTTATTTGTCGATCCATTGAGAACGAGGGGGCATTGCGAATGTTCCTTGAGTGAGGGACTTTGTGGTGAACAAGCCAATGCGGAGTGAGCCCAATACAAACCACCAGCCACAACCCCATGCAATACCTACAAGCTGACTAGAGAACCACTGAGCCTCTCACGGACACGAAACATCCTCACATGTGCTTTCTCTTTGCCGCAAACCTTGACATGGGTCTGAAGTGACCACCGCCACAACCATCCTCATCTCTAGTTAGGCGGTATTATAGACGGAGAGCAAGGTGGTGACAACTTTATGTAGAGGAACATAAGGTAGTTAATGCCCAGGCTAACGAGATTGTTGATTCGTGCCACGATGGGAATCTTAGGAATCAACAATATTTATATCTTAAATTCGCCTATTAGTAGCAAGCGCTCTTGCAGTATGTGTTTGGTGAACTCAGGATGGGTTTTCTTTCTACAAATGATTTGCAGTGAAGGCAAAAAATGGCGAATTCAATTTGGATTTAAGGAATTTAAAAACAGTGAGTTGAATTGTTTGGAAACTGAAAATAAAACAAGTAAAAATATAAAAGAGAACTCCTTGAAGTGTTAGGTC
The DNA here is from genome assembly GCA_016808115.1 of Tetrastigma voinierianum. Classification (NCBI taxonomy): domain Eukaryota; kingdom Viridiplantae; phylum Streptophyta; class Magnoliopsida; order Vitales; family Vitaceae; genus Tetrastigma; species Tetrastigma voinierianum. Next base: position 281,295 of record JAEQBH010002851.1, on the reverse strand, counting down.
ACCATGGTTGGATTCCTAGGGCAACTGAGGGTTTCTAGGGTCCTTTCCTCGCTTTGGGGAAGATGACCTATAGTCATTTCCCGAACCGGATCTTCATTTAGCTATACAAATTGAACCTTAATAAATATCCTTTAAAAAATGGCTTCCAGTGACCATCAGTGCTCTCGGTCATTAAAACACAAATCACCTTAACTCACCTTACAATGGATCATAAATGATAACTAACAAACATCAATGGATCTAACATTAAGCATCCAATGAGCCCAAAAGATTACCAAGTAATAACCATGCACCAAAAGGGATGAAAACCTAAAGTTAAACAGGGAGAACAGTGATGGCAGTGGATACCTGCGTGAAAACGGGGAGCACCTGAAGCATAGGATCGACACTGGTAGCCTCTTCTTCAAAGGAAGAGGAGGTTACATCATTCATCCTCAAAGTTGTCGTCGCTTGGAGGTGTTCTTTCCCTTGAGGAGAAAATGAGAGAAAGTGAGAAACTGGGAGCTAAGGGCTTTAAGCCCGATATTTACAATAAAATGAAAAAGTCCCACTTTCGAAGTCAGTTGGGTTGATTTGTACCCGAGCCTCATTACAAATTACCAAAGACTTGAATCTCACGCTTATCACAAGGAGAATTTGGGAAGAATTACAAAAAAAAAAAAGAGAACAAAAAGGTCAAATGGGCAGTAGGAATTCAGGGCAGGATGAACAGTGCACATGATGAATAGTGTCATGAGCATGAACAGTGCGCGTAGGAATTTCCTGCAGCTCCATTTTTCTTCACATTTTGTCTACCTTTCCATGCAGGATCGATCTGTGATGAGTTCAACTCTTGGGTTCTTCGTGTTTCAGATTGACTCGATAATTTTGGCGATTATCTTGCAAAAACTATAAAATTAGCCCTGAAGTGCGTCGAGTAGAATAGTAGGGACCTTAATGTAATCGGGTTAATTAGGATGATTAGTACACACAAAAGCACTCGAAACCATAATAAATGGTTCAATAGCACTTTTTGGGCACCCTAACCTACACATTGCTAGTCCTTAGCAATGAAAGAAAGAAAAGAAAGAGAGACCATACAAAATGATAACAAAATGATGTTCACAAAAATAGTTATATTTGAAAGTTGTGAATATGAGTAATGCCTAACCCTCGTGAGAATCAACTGAAACCCTTGCTGATAACTATCTACAAGAAAGAATGCCATACAAAATTGGTATCAAAAGAGCCTCCTTCTTGGTGATCAACCGAGACTTCTAAAAACCTAAGTGTTTGTTTGATCACGGTTCTCAACAATAAGCGCTAGCGCACTACCCCAGCAAACTCTTGCCTCCACCTGGCCCACTAACCAGCCTAGAAGATCAGGACCCACACTCTTGTTCTGCACTCTTTTTGTGTTGCGGGGTGCAATCTTTGAGGAATCGACCTCACCAAAGTCCATGTAGCGGGGATCTACCGATGACTCCTGACGATTAAGGCAGGGCACCCAGTCGCCAGGATCTTTGACCACTGCTCTTCGGGTTTCACCGGACTCGAATGATTTCGAAACTCCAGCACTACAACGCTGACTCCCACCCATCCACCCATGCTTGAGCAGTCGGTGAAACCCAACCCGGTTGGCTTAGGGCACTGGGCTTTAAGGGCTTTTGCCATATACCCCTCGGACCATGCTCGGGTTTAATGGCGTTGCAATTTTCTTCTTTTTCTTTCTTTTCTTTTCTTTTATTTTGGAAGACACATTGGCCTTCTATTCATGGGGTCATAACTTATTACAAGTGGTCGACGAAACTAGGGTAGGTTTAACAATGTTTAGGAGGTTGGTGGTTTCGACTTATTGAAGAAACTGATGTGCACGGAGTGTGTGGTTAGCTAAGAGTGGAAGAAAAAGAGAAGAGATTAAAAAGCAACAAGAATTCAACTAATCATCCACTCAACTAGGCATGAAATCAATCTAACATCAACAGAATTGGACAAAGTTTCAATTTTTTCAAACTACAGGCTAGGCCAAACCACAAAAAAATGGGTGCAAAAATGGGTTGAAAAAGTAAGCTGTATAGTATAACAGCTTCACAAAAAGGAAAATCATCAAGCCACAGATCATAAAAAAAATGGGTTTGCTCAAAATAGTAACAAAAACATAAATACATGCCACTTCCTTCGCTAACTCTCCCCCCAACCAAATGTCACATTGTCCGCAATGGGTCTCGGATTGGAAAGTTAGAGAAGGAAGTGTTACCTCCTTGATGAAATGTACTCGTTTTAGGATGAGGAGGCCCATGAGCTTTCCATCGACACCTTTTCCTCCGTTTGGGCTTCAAATAAACAGTTAGGAGAAGAAAAGGGGAAAGATTACAAGTTGAAGAAATTTTGAAAATTACACTTTTATAATAATTTCAAAATGTTCTTTTGGCTATATTTGGATTCTACACTCTCTAAGCTTTCAACGGTGCAAGGTCGACGGGTTCGGATAAAATTATAGGCGAAACAAAGTGGAACACAGAAATTGGACCAAGTTGCGAAAGTCGCGGGTTGCGAAATTTGGCAATTTGTTGAAAATTCTCTAACATACGAATTTTTTTTTAAATAAATAAAAAAAAAACAATTTTTATTTTTATTTTATTTTTAAAAATTTTTTGTGTGAGAGAAAAATTTATATATATATATATATATATATATATATATATATATATATATATATATATATATATATATATAATAATAATAATAATAATAATAATAATAATAATATAAATATCATAAAAGACAAATAATTTTACAGTGCCCAAAAATCAAGCAGTGAAAATGGTGCAGTGCGCGAAAATCAAACCTTCTCTGGTGCAAGTTGCGAATTTTTCGCGACTGTGAAATTTTCTTATTTTCCATCTGCACGGACGAAACTGTAAAAATAAACATAAGAGAAAATTACCCAAAAAATGCAGAGAAAAATAAAAATTAATCTAAAAACAAAGGTCGCTAAAATAAAGAAAATCGAAGAAAAATTAAAGAAATCAAAATAAAATAATAAGACAAGAAAAATAGTAAATGGGGGCGTGCTCCCCAGGCCAATTTCTCAAGCCCTTGGAGGTTACTAGGCGGTGGATCTTGAAATGCAGGTTGGTGCTCGAATCCGAACCCGATTACCCGAACCATCCATTTATGCCATGCGGTATGAAGCGTGCCATCTTTTTTGAGGTAGTGGCAAAATACGCGTGTACAAACTTCTTGAAGTTTTTCAGCATAGATAGTGATGGGGTGGCCTTTATGGTGGGTGCTTCAGGGGTTGGCAAAATGTACACTTGGTCAGTGGAGGGGGCTACTGGTAGTGGGTTGTTGGTGGGAAATGGATTCAAAACAAGCTCTTGGGGCTCTTCAGCTGTTTCTTTTCCCACTTTGCCCTCCTCAGTTATAAGGAAGGATTTCTTCTCTCTTCTCCTTGGAAAAACAACGGCTACATGTCGGATTCGAGACAACCCTTGATGATTAATAAAATCCTCTATAAGCCCACAGTATGGCATTATTGACTCTGCTCTCTACCATGGTGTCACTTTGGCACTCTTCCTGCAGTGGACATTCTTCTTGATCGATGAAGTTTTCAATGGAGTCTTCTTGAGGTTGTCCCATTTATGCTCAAAGTCATTTTCAGCCATCTAATTTCTTGTTCAAAATTGTCTTACAGTGTGATTCTTTTATTCGAATGGCGTTAATCATACGCGCTCTGCCCTGAAAGTCATCCCTTATCTGGGTAAAGGTCGAAATGGCTGGATTGAAATGGAGGGATTGGCGTAGTGGTAGTGGCTTAGTGGATTGAAGCATAATATGGAGGTTTCGGGGAGGTGCATCTTTGTGGAGGTCTTGGTTCCCATGAGAATTTGTGTGATTCCCCTGACTATGGTTGTAAGTACTACCATGGTGAACTCATCCATTGGTTTTTCTATAGTCCCTCATGGACCTATATTCATTTGGATTCCTCTCCACGGGTTCTTTGACTTTGCCATGGTGGTTCTGTAATCCCTCATGGTTATATATGCACTAGGGTTACCCACTACATCTTTGGCCGTCTTGTCCCTATTTCCATTGGGTTCAAATTCCATGAGTTAAGAGAGCTCTATCCTAATGGAACACAGACACCACAGCAAGAACAAAAAGTAAAACGCAAACAAGGAAAAAAACAACTCTACCAAAAGGGGTAAAGTTAGCTAAAAACAAAAATAAAATACAAAGAGCAAAAATTAAACATCTTGAAAACACTAAAGATATATATATAAGAAAATTCACCAAAACTTGTGATGAGGATCTGATGTTCAACTAAGTCATCTATTCGCGCTTGACTTATCCCCGACAGCGGCTGCCATTTTGATTCGGTGCCCGCAGTAGAAGTGCCCTGGAATCAACAATATTTATATCTTTAAAATTACTTGCTACTGGTAGCAAAGCTCTTCTTGGTATAAGCGGCTCTAAGTGAACTTCAGGGGATAGGTTTTCTTTAGCACAAATGATTTTGCGATGAAGGTAAAAATGGTGAATTCAATTTGGGTTTAAGGAATTTAAAAGCAGTGAGTTGAATTGTTGAGCGAAAATAAACAGTAAAAATATAAAGAGAACTCCTTGAAGTGTTAGGTCAACGGGGTTGGATTCCTAGAATAGTACGAGGTTTCTGCGAGGTCCTTTCTCGCGTTGGGAGATGACCTATAGTCATTTCGAACCCGGATCTTTGTTTAACTACTACAGGTATTCGCCAATAAATATCCTTTAAAAAATGGCTTCAATGACCATGATTGCTCTCGGTCATTAAAAACACAAAAATCCCACCTTGACTCACCTTCTGATGGATCATAAATGATAACTTACAAACATCAATGGATCTAACATTAAGCATCGAGCAGGCCCCGAATTACCAAGTAATAACCATTCCAGGTGATTGAAAGGGGATGAAAACCTAAAGTTAAGCAGGGGAGCATTGATGGCGGTGGATACTGCGTGAAAAGCGAGGGGGCTCTAGAGCACCGAGGATCCAACACCAAGAACCCCCTCTTCTTCCAAAGGAGAAAGAGGTTCCTAGCCACTCATCCTCGAGTTGTCATCCTTGGAGGTGTTTGTCTCAAAGAAAGGGATAGATATAAAGAGAGAAGTGAGGAAACAAGAGCTTCTTGGAAGCTTTACAGACGATATTTTACAATAAATGAAAAAGTCCCTTTGAGAGTCTTGGTTGGGTTGGTTATACCCTGACATCATTACAATTACCAAAAGAAACTACAAATCTCTGCCTTATCACAAGGAAATTTGGGGAAGAATTACAAAAAAAAAAAAAAAAAAAGGAGAACAAAAGGTCGACAGACTGGCGATTCAATTAGGATGAATAGTGCACATGATGAATAGTGTCGGTAGCATGAGCGGTGCGTAGGATTTCTGCATCTCCATTTTTCTTCACCTTTATTCTTTCATGCGGGATCTGATGCAATGATGGAGTTCCAACTCGGGTTCTTTGTGTTTTGAATTGACTCGATAATTTTGGCTGATTATCTTTGCAAAAACTACAAAATTAGCCACAAAATCAGATCATTAGAATGTAGTAGGGACCTTAATGTACCATCCGGGTTAATTAGGATGATTAGTACACAAAAAGCACTCAAAACCTATAATAAATAGGGTTCAAAATAGCACTTTTTGGGCACTAATCATTGACATAGTGGAAAGCACACTCAACAAGAAAATGGATAACCTGCAGGTCGAGATTTCCCAAAAATATGACAACCTACAGTATTCTATATCAAGACTAACCAACTTGACGAGTGCGGGAAAGGAAATTTCTCTCCAAACATAATCAAAATCTGAGGTGCATGAGTGAGCTCCTCAGTGAGCCAAATTCTAGGATGGATGAAGTTAAGGCAATCATCACATTGAAGTGGCAAAGAGCTCGAAACGGCCATCACCCCAGTAGTAGAACAAGGCCGGAGGCTAAAGAAATGAACGAGGAGGAGGTGGTGATCAAGCGATTGAAAAAGAAATAGCACACTCCACCTTTTCCTCGACACTAGAAATAAAGAAGGCTACAATGTCAGGCTGAAATGCTGAAGTGATCAGAGACAAGTAAAGTCGGCATCCGCACTTGACATGATCAAACAAGTCCCCACATCACGAGTTTTTAGAGGACTTATGTCTGATGAAAGAGGTTGAGATGTTGACAAGAGACGGCCTTCAGACTGAACAAGAGTCGGTGCTATCATCAATGCAAGACTCGGTGAAGTACAAGATCGGGGTTGACCATCTCGGTTAATATTGGAGGCACTTGCGTAGAAAACATTTCTTTGAATGCGGGTGCGAGTGTGAGATCCTCCCACACATTCGATGTATAAGCAGCTCGGGTTAGGAGAACTAAAGCCCACCTCTATCACATTGTCTCTTGTAGATAGATCCATCAAGATACCAAAGGGGACAGTGGAAGATGTTCTCATCCAGTGAATGAAGTCACTATCAGGTGGATTTTGTTGCTTGATACAAAACCGGTGGCAGCAGGGATGACTAGCTATCATCTAGGAGACCATTCTTTGTACCTCCAATGCGATTATCAATTGCGAGAAATGGTGTTATACAACTCTTGGAAACATGACCTATAACTCTAGCGTTTTCCACTTGAGTAAAGCACATGCAACGATTAAGGAAGATGGCCGAAGAAGTTTTGCATCATTGACTGATCACGGAGGGCGAAGTGACCAACGGAGGATGCGAGGTTTCTTCGACTAAGGCGCTGGTGTTCAGAAGAGCGGCAAGCTGAGGCATGAAACGTGCAAGGGTAATGGGAGAAAAAAGCAAGAAGTGCATTTGATAATTGAGGAAGGAACGGTGAACTAGAAATTTAGAGCTCGAGCCAACTGCACGTGGAGTTGAAATATGCCTATTTGGAAGAGAAGGAACAGTGTACAGTTGTCATTTCATCCCTGCTCAACACCTCACAGGAAGGTAGTCTACTACACATCCTAAGGGAGAACAAGCGAGCTGCTTAAAGGTGGAGGATGCGATCTGAAGGGTATTAGCCAGAGAGTTGCCATCCACATCTACCTAGAGGAGGAGGGAAAGTCGGTAGCGATCTGAAGGCTGAACACACATATGCAAGGAAGTGGTTGAAATTTGAGTACTAAAGATCTTTGTGAGAATTTTGGTATCATCTACCCGGCATCGGATAGCACACGGGTGAGTCGGCCCGAGGTGGTGCTAAGTCGGGGTAACATGGTGCATAACGAAAAGGAGAGGAGATGCCCACCTGCCTTACCATGGGTTGGAGGGTATGTATTGATTATAGAAGGCTAAATGAAGTGACTAGGAAGGATCACTTCCCTCACCTTCATGGATCAGCTTCTTGAGAGGGATTTAAATTCGACCCTTCTCTTTGTTTCTTGGATGACTATTTAGGATACTTTCAAATTGAAGTCTTTGCGAGAAGACAGGAAAAGACCACTTTACCATGTCCATTTGGCACATATGCATCTGGGGAGAATGCCCTTTGGCACGTGTAATGCCTAATCAACCTAGAAAGCGTGGGTGTATAGAGAAAAACACAGTTTTGAACTAGGAGAAATGCCATTTATGGTCGATGAGGGAATAATCTTGGGGCATATTATTTCATAAAAGGGATCGAAGTTGATAAGGCAAAATCGACTTGATTTCCAAAGCGCCCCACCCACCAATATCAGATTGTAAGGCAATTCTTGGGGCATCTGAGGCTTCTGAGGAGGTTCATCATGGACTTCTCAAAATTGCCAAGCCTACATGTGATGGAAAAGATGTCAAATTTATTTAGGATCACGAGCCAAGAGCTTTGAGAACTTAAAGCCTGTTGACCACTACCTGTCAGGCCCACCCCAGCGCGATTACCCTTGAGAAGTGTTGTAAGTCACGAGCGATATGGCCATTAGGCGGAGTTCTCAGAGACAAAGGGAAGGAGGAAGCCTTGTGGAGGTGTGTAGCAAGCAAGACGCTGGAATAGTGCGGGAAAGAGTCTGCAAACTACGAGAAAAGGAGCGTGGCGGTGAATTTTATGCAGCAGAAGCATAAATTTCGAGCTTATTTGGTTGAGTGGAGATATGTAGTATTCACGGATCTCGGTCTTGAAATACTGCTCACCAAACAAAATGCTAAGGCTAGGCTTGCTCCCGAGTGGGTTCTGCTGTATGAGTTTAACTGAAAATGTCGAGGGACAAAAAGCGTGTGGAAAATGTTGTGGTTGATCACCTATCGAGATTAACAATCTTGCAACACTCAACCCTAGATGTGACAGGTTCCACGAGAGTCACGCTCTGGTTGAGGAGAGGCACCTGAGTAGTGCTCACATTTGCAAGATGCCAGCTCTGGGGGAGCCTTCTGTGAGGGTGGAAGCCTGAGGCAAGAAATTCTTCTTTGTAACAATTTACTCCTATTATTGGGAGGAACCATTCTTGTACAAATACTATCGCGACGGATAATCGGAAGGTGTGTGCACAGTAGAGCAACCCAGGAATCCCTCGATCCTTGTGAGAATGCTGTAGGCCACTTTGCTTCTGAAGCGCGGAGGTGCTCCGGTCTGGATTTCCATGGCCCTCTCTTTCAAGGATGCCCGGCCATGTCACGAGAATGTGTTCGTCTGCCAAAGGTTGGAGAAGATTTCTCGCCTTCACATGATGCTTTTAAACACGATTTTGGTAGTTGACCTTTTCGACGTATGGGGGATCGATTTCATGGGACCATTCCCTTCCTCCCTTGGATACCTCTACATTTTTATGGGAGTTGACTATGTGTCCCGAGTGGGTTAGACGGTTCCCTTGCGACGGCGGACCACAGGTGTATGAAATTCTTGAAGGGGAATATATTCTCTAGATTTTGGGGTCCCCAAGCCATAATTAGTGACAGAGAGTTAGCATTTACGTAACAAACCTTTTGAGAGCCTCTACTGAAGTATGGTGTCAAGCATAAAGTAGCCACCCATACCACCTGGGGACCCGATGGCTAGTTGGATTGCTTGACGGAGAGATGAATATGCCGAGTGAAGTGGTGAGATTCTTAAGCGGATTGGTCTCGAGCTAGACTCTCTGCAGGCATACGGGACAACCTATAGAACCATTCTGGGCATATCTCATAAACTATGGTTTTATGGTAAAGCTGCCACACTGGAAGTGAATACAAGGCATGGTGGGCGTACGTGAGCTGGACATGGGCGGAAATTTGGTCTCAAAGGCTCCTCGATATCAACGAGCTAGAAGAGGCGAGAAATGATTCCTACCTCAACTCAAGAATTGCAAAATGGGCCGGAAGAGGTGCGCGATCAGGTTGATAGCTCACAAACATTTCAAGAGGACGAGAGAAGTATTGCTCTACGACTCAGCTCCTTTCTTTCTAGGCAAGCTAAATCAGATGGACTCAGGCCATTCTACCATCAAGAAGTTTACCTCAGTGGTTGGTATACGCTCAATGCAGATAATCAAGTGTTCAAGGTCAATGGCCGAGGTGAAGCCGTATGCAACCTGACTCAATGACGGAGGAAATCCCTTTCGCCGACCCTCCATGAAACCTCTGGCCGCCCACATTTGGGAGTGACTTCTCCGGTATCTCAGAAGTCACTAGAATTTAGCCACGCTATTTTTGTAATCTTTTGTGTCCCTTGTTGTTTGGTTTGTTTTCCTTTTGCAAGATTTACGTGGGGTGAGAGATGCGAGTTTTGAGCACCGGAATTTCTAGGTTTCTCTTGAAATTTTAACTTCTTGAGAAATCGCGAGTTCACGTATTCATTCCTACCCTTTCATCTTCCTCTAATGCTGCAGGTTCTTTACAACCTTCTAAATTTTGCATTTGCCCCAGTCGACCGTTTAGTGGCACTTAATGTGGTGAGCAAGACCTTTCACTTACCCCTTACCTATATAAACCTCCACCTTCCCTTTTCATTTCAAATCTCCATTTCCATTTAGAAATTCCCTCTCATCTATACCCACCTCTAGCCCGACAATGGTGAAGAATTTATGGTGGACATACTTTCAGGCCTACAGAAGTGCGCGAGTTCCAACTCTTGTAGCCATGGCACTATCCGCCCGCTACGGTTGTCGCCGCCGCGCCTCCTGTCGCTCCAGTAGCCGCCATGATGTGTTGCTCCGCGGCTCGGCCATTGCGCTATTGCTCAAGCAGCTCCGGCCCTTAGTTGTTGCTCTAAATGGCTCAGCCGCCACCACCACCTTGTTCACCTTTGCACCAGGCCCGATCCTGCTTTGTCTGGGATCCTCTTATGATGCCCCTGCCCCGAGGAGATACCACACTCGGGCTCCTCTTCTGATGCCCCACCTTCAAAGAGAGCCAGGACCTCGAGCCTAGGGAGTCCTCGGTCAGAGGCTGTAGGCCACGATCACCGCCCCAGTCGGGCATTCTTGGAGGTCCTCGTCTGGACTTGTCCGTCTCTATCGTCGGTGACCACTCTTCCCACTAATTATTCAGGAATCTGCGATTATAGTGAGAGGGATCTACATGCGAGGTTCATTATGATCCCGGACTTTCCCAGACCGGTGCTCAGAGACTAATGCTCTTGATGCGAAGTACTCCTGGAGTAGTTCGTGACACCTCGTCAGTTTTTCTACGCTCGGGTGGTCATCGAGTTCTACCATACGATGACATCCAAGCGCGAAGCCAAACCTATGACTCTTCATTCTCCATCGACGGCATTGAGGATACTCGGAGTACCTCGACATCCACGACTACTTTTAATCGCTGGTGGTCTCGCGACTCACGGCCGGCTGCCGGCCGGTGGCTGGCCCTCGGCCCGGGGAGATGGTCAGGCTTTTCGCCGGGGACATGTGGGACGGTGCAACCAGGAGGAAGCTCCACAGCGCATCGTCATATAGATCACATTCTGCAGTCTAATATTTTCCCACTCCGACGTTTAGTCGGAGGAGAGGCCATCTTGGAGGCCCATCACATATTAGAAGGCTTTTAGTTCGGCCATCGGAGCTTATGACATCCTTGTTCCAACGAGACCAAAGTCCATCATGAGGGATTTACCTGTTTGAGTCACGCTCTGTATTCAGAGACTCTTTGCGGTGTTAGACATATCGGCTTCCCGGAGGCCTAGATTGGAGCGTCATTGAGACCTACAGGCCAGTATAAGGCTGATCGGGTGGCACATTATGCCCCCGTTTCTATCATCTGTAGCCTCAGGACCAGTCGGATCGGCCCGACTTTCAGATGTTCCACTGGGGGCCTTGACTCCGGCCCCCCGGCTCAGGCATGCCTCAGGCTCAGGCTACCACTACTCTGGTGCCTCTGAAACTCCTTTGCCTCTGTCCCTCTGTGCCTTGAAGCCACCATGCCGGATGTTGTTGGGCGAAACACCTCGCGTAGCCTCGCGCGGTCATCACCATCTCCACGGGACTTTTTGACCATCATGGATCACGGTCGCGCATTCTCAGCCTCCGACATCATTCTGCATTGCCATAAAATACGCGATAGGATGGCTCCTTGGCGCCATGGCTCGAGACCAGCGCCATACTGGCATAGAATCAGGCCATCCTCATGCGGATCAGAGTCTTAGGTCTCCACTGCCGATCTCCCGTATGTACTGCTCGTTCTTTTCGCTCCTACTCTAGTAGGATAGCCCCTCCTCGCGGCCACTGCGGCCCCACTGGATGTGCTCTTGAGGCTGGCGGTCTAAACCACTCCGTGGCGGCACCTCGACAGTCAATGAGACGCCTCTTCACACTCTTGGCGGGGAGGTAGCACTTCCTCCGCTACAACACCCTGCTCCACACACCCCATTGCGGTCAATGAATTACGGTTGGTTGGGGAAGTTAGTGAAGGAAGTGATTTTCTTATACTATAGATTTCAGTTTGTTTTACTTTGGATCTCTTTGCATGTATGTAGAAGCCCATTTGTACATCTTTAATTGGCTTTCTTTTTTGCTTCTTTTTGGCTTGAACTGGAATTGGTAATACTGTATTTGTGGATGGATTGAGTTCTTAACTCGATTGCAACATTTTGATTTTTTTTTGTGGTTTTACTTTATCTTTTAAGTTGAAAGTGGAAACCTTTATGATACCATTGATACTAGATTAGTTCCATGCATGATTAAGTGGTTGGTCGAGTTGGGAATCCCACTGGTATTCAATCTTTTCTTACTTTATTATTTTCTTGTACATCAGGTTCGTATTAGTAGGAAGCGCAGAATTCTATCATGCAAATCCGTTCCGTGTGCTGTGTTCCCTAGGTGGGTCGTGCAAATCGGGAGAAAAGGGAGAAATCTGCATTTTGCCTGACGACGTGTGGGGGTTTGGGATCTTAAAACTGATCTAAGTACCAGTGAGTGATCTGAATACAGTCTTCACCATGGGTGTGATTAAGTGAGGGTGTAGTCGCGAATGCGAATTGATTCTTCCGATTGGGACAAAGATGTGGGTCTCCCATGATACTGCAAGTACTAAGCCTTAGTTGGTTGGGAGTCATCGGTGGACCCAGATTACGGACTGGTAGAGGTCGATTTCACCGACATTGCATCCTCTGATACAAAAAGAAATATGACAAAAAAGTGGAACGAGTTATTTAGGTTGAGTCGAGTCTTTGGGATTTAGCGTGTAACTTGGTTGGGAGGAGACGGTTTAGCAAGTTATCGGTTGGCCCGATCCACGCCAAACATAGATTTCGGTGGAAGTTTCAGGTCGATCCCCTTGGGATAAATACTCTTATGAAACTTGGCCCTGTATGGCATTTATTCTCCTAAGCTGGTTATTATGCAGGGTCTCAATCATTCACACTGACGGGAGGGCATTACTTATCCATACACTTTTTGAAAATACCATCCCCTTTTGCATTAGCATAACTTATCTGCTCTTCCTTCTTTTTGTCATTGCTAAGGGACTAGCAATGTGTCGGTTGGGGGGAGTGATTAGTGCCCAAATAGTGTTGTTTTAAGCCCTGTCTATTGCAGGTTTTAAGCACTTTTTGTGTGCTAATAAACTTAAATAACCTAATTGATACACTAAGGTCCCGACTATACTATTGATCATATTTTGTGGATATTTTTTTGTAGTTTGCATACAGGTACCATATTCTTCATATCAGTTCAATCGATGAACCCAGAATGAACTCGAAGCTCCATGCAAATCGAAGGCAATTAATTCAAATGCGAAGGAGAAAAGCGTTTGGAATTTTGCGGAGTGTTGTGAAAATTGCCCAACCTCTGCGAATTTGTGGGTTCACGAAATTTTCAACTCTTGAAAATTCATGATTTATACATTATCTTTGTCTTGTTGCTTTTTGGCTTAGTATTTTGTGGCTTTATTACCAAAATACCCTTAATATAATTTTAATTCTTTAATACTTTTATAATTTTCCTTGACTCGAGGCATTATATAAAGCTAAATTCGAGCTCATGTAAGAGGGTCGTTTGGTCGATCTAATAAAAAATTGGAGGCGAAAGCTTTTCGGTTTTCCCTTTTGTGCAATTTGCAATACTTTCTCTCCCTTTCTCGCATTTTCTCACCTGTCAAACACCCCTTGAGGATGACAACTCAAGGGATGCTTGGCTAAACCTCCCTCATTCTTGAAGATGAGGGCCCCTTTGGAGTTAAGGTTTGAGGGTAATAACGTCACTCTTACAGCCTTGGGCATCTACTATCGTTTATGTTTTGCATCTCACCGCGTGGGTTTGAATCCTGTGATGTACACCTGACGGTGGCTAATACTTGGCAAGCTTTCAGGCTCGGTGGATACTTATTGCTAGATCGCGATGCTCGATTAGTTGTCATTTATTAGCTCTGAGTTAGATCAAATGGATGGTTCCTACTTCTTTAAAACATTAGTGGGTAATAAATCTTTGTATCTTAGGAATGAAACTTTTAGGGTTCAGTTTTTATAGCCAAACCTAGATCCGGCTCGAGAAATGACTATATGTCATCCTCCTGTGTGAGGGAAAGGACTAGAGGACATTACGATTTACCTTAGGACCCCTAAGCGGTGGTAGAAACTTGAGTTAGTTTACACATTATTTCTCTACGATTCATGGTTCCTGACCGCCGACCTCTTTGTTTTTACTAAAACCCCAAATCGAAATTAAAACACCAATTTCGTAACTATGACTCATTAGCACAGAAGAAAACCATCCGAGTTCGGCCTTAGGCCCTTTATCTTTGTAGTAACTGCTACGGCAGTAGGAACCCTAAGATATAAGTTTTGTTGATTCCGGATCACCCTACTGTGGCATGAATCAAAACCTCTGCTAGCGGATGGCCTGGATGTATATGATGTTCCATGTTGGGTCTGAAGGGTGCATTAAGCTCACCATTGCCTCTTTGGATAATCAAACATGAACAAAGGGGTGACTTCATAGAACATGTGGCAATGGAAGCGAGGCAAGCTACGTAAAAACAATCTCTTTGACCCCTAAAGTAGCCCCTAGTATGTAGCATTCTCAATATCTATCAGGCACCCTTCGTAAGCAGCGACTAGTGCCATTAATGACGCCTCTTTGCTTGTGACGGGATGACAAAGTGAGAGGCGTCATGCACTTAAAGCAGAGGCTCTGAATTGATAAGGGATTAACCCGGGTGCTTTCGCCTAGTCGCTTGACATGTAGGCCCCATGAGATCGCTTGTTAGAGCAATGATGCATCGACATAACCTCTTGTAAAGCAAACCAGGTGTCAACACGTGGTACTTGTATAACTCTATATAAATAAGCTAGAAATCAGGAACCTAAAGATAAGAAAAAGAATGTAAAGTAAGCAAAGATCAAAGTCTATCAACAGGGGATTACCAGCAAGTTCTTGGATCTTCATTGACGTCGTCTGTGGGAATCGGTCATGAACTAAAGCCATTCCCTAAAAAAAAAAAAAACAAACACAAGAAACATGGTGGAAAACTTGATGATCGATGGGGGCAAGTGGACGCAAAGATCTCTGTGTTAGAGCAACACATGAAGGGGCAGGGAGAGGAGATACGAAAAGAGCTCGAAACGCTCACCGAAGAAAACCAGGCATTGACCCGAGAAAATGAGGCCTTGAGTACGGAAGCCTTGACACCAACGACACTACTACACAATGTCATTCCCGTGGGATTCACCAACCTAACATTGGCACCAATAGAATATGGTGTGGAAACCGAAGTCGCGAGTCCAAGACAAGCTGATAAGAGAAAGCGTGTTGAGCAACTAAAACGTGCTAACATTAGCAAGTCTAAAGAAGTGGCCATTTGGGACCAGTGCAGGTCGTACCCTCCGGTAAGAAAACCGTTTTTCCCTATAACCAAACCTTGCAGGTTCCAACGACATAGCAACCTTCCCATACACACGGATGATCCTCTCACAAGAACTGCCTTAAGGCTTCACCATGCCAAAATTCTAGATGTTTGATGGCTTGAGCGACCCATTCGACCACTTGATGCACTTTAGACAAGTCATGACACTCCAATGTGAAAATGACCTGCTACTTTGCAAGGTGTTCCCGTCGAGCCTTGGTGGACCCGCCCTTATGTGGTTCCACTGCCTACCCCTAGGGTCAGTGTCCTCATTCCATGAGCTGTTGGAGACATTCACCACCATATATTTGTGCTCAATTAGATAGAAATGAAGTTTGGCAAACCTAATCAGAACTAAGATGGAAAGAGGAGAATCCTTGAGAGACTTCATGAAGGGCTTTGGATTGAGAATTCACTAATTAGAAGCAGTGAGCATAGACTCTATGATGCAAACCGTAAAGCAAGTAGTAAACCCAACTTGTAATTCTTCTTCTCCATCACTCTTAAGCCATCGATATCGATCGACGAGCTTTTCCAACGAGCAAATAAATACTCCATCTACGAGGACGACCTCGCCGCAGCATCCAAGACAACCATGGCTGTCGATGAAGGAATACCCCAATGTGCCCGTACTTCTCCTCAATAGAGACAGATGATTCACAATGACCACCACCCTACTCCAAGCATGGAAACATGCGGCACAGCCTCCGAGACAGAGGTCCTTTGGGTAAAGGGCAAGAAATAAGATTCACGCTCCCCGTTAGGCCAGCTCTTACTGCAAGCACGATGGGAGGAAGGGCTTGAATGGCTACCTTGTTAAGGAAGCCTACGGACTAAAGAGACATGGAAAAGTTCTATGAATACCATAGAGATCATGGTCACCTCACCAGCATATGCCGGAATCTTCGATCTCTCCTAGAGTCCATGACGAGGGCTAGGACGTTAAGGCATTTTGTGAAGCAAGCCTGGCAACAAGCAAAAGAAAAGGTGTCAAAAGACCCCATCAACCCCCTCTCTGTCATCGCCATGATTTTGTCGTCAAAGCCAACCAGACCAATGGCCCGGTAAGAACCAATGTCACAAGGACTGGTGGCCTGGATCCAATACTCGTTTACCTCCACCAGTACGCGACCGATCGATGGAGTAATCTCCTTCTTCGATGAGGACAACAAGGAATAAGACCATCCGCATGAAAACACCCTCGTCTTGTCCCTCGAAGTCAGAAGCTTCTCTGTAAGACGGGTACTGGTCGGCACTGAGAGTGCTATAGACTTGATGCATCAGTCGGTACTCATTCAAATAGGGTACTAATTGTCATTACTACAATCGCCATGTGGAATCCTCATAGGCTTCAACGGATTTCGGACGACCTCGTTGAGCGAAATTTCCCTCTCGATCACCGCTGGTCCTATAACTATATTCGTCCTATTCTAAGTAATCGAAGACCCCTGCCCGTTCAATGTTATTCTCAGGAGGTCTTGGATACATGCCATGAAGGTTGTTCCCTCCACTTATCATCAGACCCTTACTTTTCTCACACCTCACAAGCAAGTTAACCTAAGGGGCAGCCAGGACACGCCCCACTTATGTAGCATAGTGGAAATAGCTAAGAAAGACGTTGCCAAATAGAAATTACAGCCAGAGGTCCGCGATGAGGAGTCCAATGTCGCGGAGCCTCTGAAAGAGCATACGCTCCAAGGGGAGCAAACAATTTTTCTGGGAGTAGGACTGACCGATAAAGAAGCTAAGGAATAACGGGGACTTCTTTTCTTGGAAGCACAACGATATGTTTAGGGTAGATCCCTGCACGGCCTAGCACCATCTAATGAAGGATGTTGCCATGTGAAGTAGAAACTATGTTGTTTCCACCTTGAAAGGCACATGATCGTTAAATCCAAAGTTAAACCATTGTTAGCGGCATGATTTATTCGGGAAGTACAATACCTAGAATGGTTGTCAAACGTCGTGGTACTGCTAAAGAAATATAGCAAATGACGAGTGTGCGTCGACTACTCGGACCTCAACGAGGCGTGTCCAAAGGATAGCTTATCGCTTCATTGGATAGACCACAGCGTGGACGTGACTTCCAGCTACGAGCTTCTTTCTTTCATGGATGCTTATTCTGGATACAACCGAATACCAATGTTCCCGTTGAAAAAGTAAAAATTGTGTTCATCACAAGTAACCACTTAGAAAAACGATGGAAGCCTCCATCGACGATATGTTGGTTAAGTGGCTAATAAGGAGTCAACACACCACTCATCTCTAGGAAGCCTTCGATTTATTAAGGCAACATCACTTAAAACTCAATCTCGTTAAATGTGCCTTCGGGGTCAGCTCCAGGAAGTTTTTAGGTTACCTGGTTACTAAGAGAGGATTCAAAGTCTGCCCGACTTAAGCTCTCGTCATAATAGAGACATCGGTTCCAAAGACGACGAGACAAATATAGATGTTTATGGGCAAATTGGCAGCCCTGAATTGATTCATCTTTAAATCATCTGACCGTTTGCAACCACTCTTCTTGGTGTTAAAGGGAGCAAATCAAAAAGGGTGGAACAACAAGTGTGACCACGTCCTAGAAGGAATATCAAAGCATACTTTTCCTCCCCACCCATCTTATGCCAACCGGTTTTGGGAGAAGAGTTTTTTTTGTATTTGGCCACATCCCATGTTGTTGTTAATTCGGTCATCGTTAAGTCTAGTGAGAACGGGGAACAAAAACCGGTCTACTTCACTAGCAAAATGTTGACTAAGAGCCAGGCTTGGTACAAAAAGATAACATTCTCCCTACGGGTGGCAGCGAAAAAACTATGGCCATACTACCAAGCGCACCAGATCACCATTCTCACAACATACCCGATGAAAGCAGTGTTATAGAAACCTGATTTGTAAGGACCATCATTGAAATGGGTAGTCGAACTCAGCAAATACGAGATTCGATTCCAGCCTAGAACAACCATAAAAGCTCAAGCACTCGC
The DNA here is from genome assembly GCA_016808115.1 of Tetrastigma voinierianum. Lineage (NCBI taxonomy): Eukaryota > Viridiplantae > Streptophyta > Magnoliopsida > Vitales > Vitaceae > Tetrastigma > Tetrastigma voinierianum. Next base: position 263,083 of record JAEQBH010002851.1, on the reverse strand, counting down.
TGACTTTGTCAAGGAACTTGGCCTAGCTAAACCTTCAGAAAATGCAGAAGAATGGTGGCAGCTGAAGACTGATTGATCAACTAGAAAGACGGGAGCAAGCGCTGGTATAATTTTACGGTCACCAGATGACATCATCATCACCCGTACTTTTCGCATTCCCAATAATGAATAATAAAGCTGAATATGAAGCATTGATTTTGGTACTCATGCTATCCTTGGCAATATCAACTGAGAAAGTCAAGGCAATGAGCGACTCTCAACTTGTTGTGTCCTAAGTAAATGGTAGCTACGAGGCTAAAGAGGGAAAAATGCTGAATTATATGCTAGCCATCAGAGAATTGATATCAAAGTTGTGAAACTTCAAGATAATTCAAATCTCCAAATGAGATAATGAATTGGCCAACTCTGCTGTCACCTTTGCGTCGGTAGTGCCGCTCTATCTGTGTAATATAAAACTTGGAATTCTCAGGCAACCTTCAGCACAACAAAACATCGTATCCGTAATAGAAGCAGTCGATCTTCAAACATAGGCAACACCGATCCAGCGCTACCCAAAAGACAGTCAACTCCCAGATGAAGCAAAAGAAGCTTACAAGATCCAAAATCAGTCCGCCTGCTACACCTTGATAAACGACCAGCTATACAAGAGAATGTACACCGGTCCATACTTACACATCCTGGAACCATAATAGGCTGAAAATGTCATACAAGAGATCCACGATGGAACATGTGGAACCCACATTAGCAGGCGTACCTTGGCGCACAAGATCAGATCCTAAGGATACGTAATGCCCACTTTGAGATGCAACACTGACACTTATGTGAAAACCTGTGATACCTTTTAACGCTTCAACGACATCATCCACATCTCGGTAGAAAGTCTCAACCCAAATATTAGCTCGTGGCCATTTGCAATTTGGGTCATTCACATAGTTGGACCTCTGCCTCCGGCCCCAGCATAAAAAAATAAATAAATAAATAAATAAATAAAATTTGCTAGTAGAAACGACTACACAAAATGGGTCGAGAAGGAAGCGTTCGCCCTAATCAAATCCCACCAGCTGATTAAATTCGTATGGAAAAATATAATTTGTCGATTCGGGCTGCCCCTCTCTATCTTCTCGGACAATGGCCCCCAATTCATTAGCGACGCTTTTAAATTTTTCTACCTAAAATATGGGATAAAGAACACCTTCTCATCCTCCGATATTCGTAGACAAACGGGTAAGTAGAGATCACAAAATAAACCATATTGTCATACTTAAAGAAGCAAGTGGATTTTAGGGGTAATTGGACAAAGGAACTCCCGTCAATGTTATTGGCCTATCGAAAAACCCTATGACGTCCGACGGGAGAAATACCTTTTCCCTTGTATTCGGAATGGAAGCAGTCATACTTGTTGAAGCTAGAATCACCTAAACCTGCAGCCACGATGACGAGGCAATTCTCGAAGCCTTGGACGAAGGCAGAGAATGTGCATCCATCCGTGTCGCCACCTACCAGCAATTGGCGGTCTCCGAAAGAGAAAAGTCTACGAAAAGGTGAACCTTCGAGCCGAGGGATCTCATCCTATGAAGAATATTTTTTGAGGAGAAGTTAAAACCCAACTGGGAAGGGTCATTCCATGTCGCGTCACGCAACATGAAGGGCGCCAACCGCCTCGAGAGGCTCGATAGAATGCTTAAACCACACTCTTGGAATGTAGTCCACTTAAAGAAATATTATCAATGAAACATCAAAGGACGAACCTTTTTTACCTTAAAAAGATGATGCAAGGGAACAACAATCCATTAAGGCCATAATCTTGAAGAGATTATGGACCCAACCGAGTCGACCGAGAGCGATGGTGCTAGGCGTAACCATATGACAGTCACATACCTAAACCTTAGACCTACTGAGGCGATAATTTGCTAAGGCCATAGCCTTAGCGAGAAGGGTCACATACGAACCGACCTTAGGCGACAATCGCTAAGGCCATAACCTTAAGCGAGGTCACTGGACCCGAACCATTTACGCCAGGCGGCGTCTGCTAAGGCCATAATCTTAGTGAAGGTTATGAACCCAAACCAGCCTGCTAAGGCAACAATTCGCTAAGGCTATAGCCTTAGTGAAGGGGTTAGGAACTCAAACTAGCCTGCCAAGGCAACAATACACTAAGACCATGACCTTATCGAAGGGTCGCGAACCAGCCCGAACTAAGCGGTAACTTATAAAGAATATAAAATTGCAAAGAGGATTTACGCAAGCAATACCAAGTAAAGCAAAAACTATATATATAAACGAAGCCACATGAATGAAATAAGAACTTCCCGGTAAATAAAATAGCATCTGACAAAAGTTGCTTCAGTTAAAGTTTTTAAAAAAAAAAACTAGTAAATTGCACGTTCTAACTCTCTCCATACCCCTAAACCTCGACAACATCTTTCTTCGCTTCTCATTACGTACGACACAGCCGTTCTTTGCCACTAGTAGCGACCATTTGAAGCTCTCTAAGCACGAACTCAAATCTCCGACACTTCCCCATCTTTTCCTTAGTTAGGGTAATTCCCCTCTAGAATGCTTGCTTGTAGAGCACGTCCGATTGGGCATGGAACACTATAGGTCTCCTCCGACTCCTTGTGATCTGTTAAGTTGAAGCACGAGGAGTTCCTCGAGGGCCTTCTTCCTTCCTCGATGCTTCTTGGGACACGTTGCGCGAAATTCTTCTCGGGTATCAGAAGCAGCGGAAAGAACTCTTGACTCTTCAATAGTTTGAGCTTTTACCTGATGATTCGATAGTAGCCGCCACTAGGCTATTGCTTTCCTTCACCTTATCTAGTAGAAGCACAACCTCCTTCTTAGCACGATAGCCAATGTCAATTTGACTCCACATTTCAGCAAAGGTCGCGAAATACTAAAGCATAACACAAACAAAAAAAAAAAGGCAAAACAAAGGTAACGAGACACAAATAAAAATGCGAAAAAAAAAATACTAACCTAGGACTTGAGCTCTTCGAAGCCCATATCTCTAGCCGCAACCACCGTCTTCTCAATCTACCTCTTATCTGCTCCACGACTAAATAAAAGAGGCAAAACATCGGGAGCCAAAGGGTTCACGTGAGGAAATCCAAGAGGAATAGCCACATAAATTATGTAATGACAACTCCAGGTCGGTCCACGGAAGACAAAGGCGGCACCACTTCCACAGGGGCCGGTGGGGCAGCCTCCGGAAGCTTAAGAGGGGCCTCAATCCTTGAAGTATAGTAGATGCACATATGAAGCTGGACTGACCTCCTTACTCGTTTGGTGGAAACATCAAGCGAGCAGGCCCGATAAGTCGGCAATCTGCTCTCATCCAGTAAAATCAAACTCCTAAATGGACAATTTCAGGATGAGTTTCTTCCTCATCTCCGGATTCCTATCTAATCGCTCTTTCTCCCTCTTTCTTTTCCCTTCTCGCTTAGTTACAGAGCGAGAGATCCTCACAAAGGCCTACTCGGAAGGCTGATTCCTTCTCCTTCACCATTTCCCCCTAGAACGTCGTCAAGGTGCTTGTACAGCTTATGCACTTTTCAATCGTAGTTGTAGCTTGCATATTTCAAACAAGGTAGAACTTAAAGGGAGAATTTTTTGGGACGTTGGCGGACATCAAGAAAATTCTCTTTAGGAAGAAGAACCTTGTAATTTCAGGAACTTGCCAGCAAAGTCAACCACACCTGATTACACTTTCCAGGTGGTAGCCACTCAACCTGTCTCTTCCTATCTCCCTTGTTTGAACAAAAACCAAAGAACTATAAGTAACGGTAAGTGGTACAAATGTAAGAGCTTCGATCATGGCCCACAACTTGGGCAGGCGAACCTAATTGGCGGTCAGAGCCATATGCGGGAAGCAGATCCCCACTTTCATTTCCAATCCAAATACAAAAAAAAAAAAAAAAATTTCAATACAAATGTGAATACATTTTCAATACCAAACACATTTCAAATACTCATCGGATATACGTAAAAATATACATTAAACATTTTTGCGGAAACTAAATATTTACAAAAGGCCCATCATTTTTGGGACAACTCCACATTTGTACCATCATTTTACAAAATTTATTAGGTTTTCCAGTATCAAAAACATTTACAAAATAGAATCAGAGTTTAACTTTCTAGATACTTTGCCACAAAGAGTCAATTCAATTTCCATGTGCATGCGTCTTGAGTTTTACTTCTCCTTAGAATGGCTTTGACGTTGGTTCTATGCTTATGCGGTCTTCACTCTTGTACCTATTCACTCGGTACATGCGCGTTGATAAAAACAACACACTAAGCATTTTCATGCTTAGTGGTTCTATACAATTCCATTCTCTCTTCATTTCATTTTAAATCAAAACATGTAATATTTATAAAACAATGCTTTTGTACAATTGTTAATAATGCAGTACAATACATATCCATATATTTATTCAATAAATCAATTACTATTCATTGGTCATCTCAAGCTATGCATTTTCATAGGTAGAAAAAAAAAATCATTCAAAGCACAAATCGTGCACTTTTCAATCTCATTGTCATTTTACCCTTATCGAATTTAACATATGCTTTAGTTGCCTGAATGAATCAGAGTGCGATGCCGTGTGCGGGCGATATATATATATATATATATATATATATATATATATATATATATATATATATATATATATATACTACTCACCTCTACCTATATATATATAAAAATATTGCTCGATTGGTGTACACGTGTATTAATTACCGATATCGTTCCGTTGGCTGTGACGGCATGCTACACTAGTACGTTTGTTCACTTTACTGTATACCAATCTATCCTTAACTAGAATTTAACTGCTAACATTCTTTAAGAGCACTAAAATCATTCAATACAATTTTACACAGTATATATATACATTTGTATGCAATAGAACATTTTCACTTTCATGCAATTTTCTTAAGGAATTGCTTCACAAGCAATCATTCAAATCACTTTAAAAACAAATCATTTAAAACACAAATCAATATGCACTTTTGTCAATCATTTCCAAAATTCAAATCATTTCGTACCATTCAAATATTTGTAATAGAAGCCTGAGAACAAAACCAAAAAATCGCTGCCGATTTCAATTCTAATCTCGACTTGAACGCGGTTTTCCTCCCCGTCGCCCCTATTCAAATACAATAACAATCACATATTAGCCGGCTTATTTTAGGATTTTTTAATTAGGTTGATGTCTACCTAATACTTTCACTTGTAAATTTTCCGGGGACACATAGTCATATTTTGCTCATGCTTCAAGATAAATTTATAGTCATGAGTCTATTTTTATTATGAATTTGAATCATCTCATTTGGATCACCCAAACTCAAGTTACGACATTTTAATGCTAAACTCGGGCTCAGAAGCCTAGCTCACTCTGCTACCTATCATATTCTCAATTTCGTGGGTCTTAACTCCATAAATCGTAATTGTCTTTCGCCATTTGAAGCTATGGTTCTAAGGTTTATTCTCAATTTGAAACTATCCAATTTGGATTACAAAAACTCAAGTTATTGCATTTTACATCCAAACTACTCCAATTTGCAAGGAAGAATCAGACCGTTCTTACACATAGCTCCACTTTGACGATTTCGCACTTCGGTAACACCTGCGTGACACTTCTCAAGTAACTTATTCTCCTAGAAGTATATTTTACCCAAAATTTTAAATCACTCAATTTGTATCCCTATCTCTTATGTTTCTTTACCAATTGGAATCACTTCATTTGGATGATTATAACTTAACCTATAACCAAAACCAGAACAGGGGTTTTGACAAATTTTTGATAGCATTCCCTTTGAAAACCCAACATTCTCCTTTTTACAACCATTCCTCAAAATCAATCAAAACCAATCAAAACAATGCAAAACAACCTCAAACCGAACTAAAAACCTCATCCAAGAACACTTTATACCACATTCGGGGGCTTTATTAAAAACCCAAACACAAGTAGAAAGGGGGTTGTGGCTCTTGGTTTTTCATATACCTTAAATCTTGATTCTCTTCCTTTCTTCTTCCTTTCTTCTTCTTGGATCAAATCTGTCCCTGATTACATGGAGGAGAACGCAATCCCTTCCTCTTTCTCCCAACCGATGTGCCCTAGCCTTTCTCCTCTTTCCCCTTTTGCTAATGTGAGAAATGGCATTTACAAGACCAAATTCGGGTCTTAAGTCTTAATTTCCTTCATAAGGCCTTGTTCGCCTTCTCATTAAATCCACTTTTCTCATTTTTTTCCATTTTAACACTTCATTTCACTTCATTTTCATTTCATTCCACTTCATTTACATTTTGGCAATTACATTCTTCATTTACGAATTCTTGGGGTCCCCATTCGACATTTTTACCAAATTTATTCGCTTCCTACAATTCTTCCATTGTATATTTTTTTCTGCTCTAGATTTAAACTCCTGAAAATTTTCGTACATGATTTTATACCCTAAACATGTTCAAACCGGTTAGGTATTTTTAAGGCTACAAACAAAAGATAAAGAAGAAAACACCGGCCGGCTGCGTAAAAGTAGTCGAGGGCAAGGGATACCAAGTTGTTCTCAAGATAGATTAATAAGGTACAAGGAAAGCTCGAGGTCATCATTATAGCCCTAGTTACCCTGATTAGAACGCGAGATCACCCCATGTGTAGCAAAGAAAGAACGAGCTATCAGGCACTCTTCTTCGCTATAAAAAAGAACTTCCCTTCCTCAACCCACTTCATATAATAGAGAAAGAAAATCTCTTCCAAACCTAGGCTCAACCGATGAACAAAGTTGAGAGCTAACACTCCCTGGGTCAGTGAATCTACGATGCTTCGTATAGCATCCACAGTGAATAAGGGTATAATAGAAGAATTGGTGAGCAAAGGTTGGAAGGGGGAAGCATAGGCCCATCGAAAAGTGAGCCTCAGGCCAATAAGCCAAGTTAGAAACCCTAAGAGAAGAATTCATGTCCTTCACTTCCATAAGGTCAATAGGAATTTCAACGTCGATCCCTTTCGGGAACAAGTAATCCTGCCTAAACTTTTTTGCCCTTTGCTCGAGTCCTTAAGGCCGCCACACCTCAAGGGACCCGCTATATGTTTCCCAGGGTCTCTAATGACCTCTGCTAAAGCCACTTACCCGTAAACATCCACCTCCCTCTCTCGACTAGCGTCAGAGATAGATGACACCCAAGAGTCAAGACTTCGTAGAGGATCGTGAGTCATAAGAAGCTAACACTCGCGGCGATGGGGTTTCCTGTGAATTCGATCATGTGCCCGACATCTACACAAAAGAAGAGATCATAAATGATGAGTGTAAAACTCATCTATGTTTTGAGTTCATTTCACATGCTATTTTGAGCATTTTATATCCATATTCATGTAAAACTCATAACATTTCCTCCAAAATTGGTTTTGTAGGATTATTGATGAAAAGCAAGAGATTTGGTAAGAAATGAGCGATATATATACAAAGAAGAGTCAACCTGGGTCTCTATAGACAACGACTGGAAGTGATGAATTCTTGAATTATGGAACATCAAATGGATCAAATTCCCCCATGGTTACATTCTTCATTCAAAGATCTTTCCAAAGACACCTCACATGCCCAAATCCGAGCTCAAACGAAGAAGTTATGTCATCAACAAGTTGGAGAAGAAAACAAGTCCCTTAGCAGTTTTTGTCGCGATAAAGCCAACGACAAAACCCAGATTTTATCGCAACAAAGTTAGCAACAAACTCTGTCGCAACAAACCCAGATTTTTTCGCGACAAAGTTTTAGCAACATACTCTACTGCGACAAAACCAAATTTTATCGCGACAGAGTTAGCAACAAACTCTGTCGAGACAAAACCAAATTTTGTCACGACAGAGTTAAGAATAAATTGCCGCGACAAACCAAATTTTTGTCGCACAGAGCTTAAGACAAAAAGTCGCCTTTTTGGGGTTCCTCAAAACCGGCTGTTGACTATTTTCAAGCCCACTTCACCCTGCGACTATAAATACTCGTTTATTAGGTTTTTAGACAACAAGTGGCAAGGAGAACACCTCTCATGGTTTCTCTCCCAACTACCCATTTTCATGGTTCGCATTTGATTTTTAATGAGATCTTAGGAGTAGTTTTATTTATTTTATTTCTATTAAAGATAATTTCGTCAGATAACGTAGAGATTCGGGGATTTCATTACTATTCGTGACAAAGATTGAAACTAAAATCGAATTTTTCTTCTCACCCTTGTCTCTTGATTTTTCTTTCATTTTCACTTTTTGTTTGATTAAGATGATTTGAATCCAAGAACGAACATTAAACACCCTTTAAGGTGGAATTAATTGTTGAATATTCACTTATGCATTCTCGCTATTTTGTGGGTTTGAAGACTGAATTTATATAATTGGTACTGTTCATATAATTAGTTGTTCGGGATATTAGTAGCTTATACCCAAAAAAAAGTTGTATCTTGCTCTTATTTCTAGGAGGCCCTTTGAGTGACACAAAGATGGAGATTCCTAAGAGTAAAGAGCAGTAACTTGGGGGTATGTTAGACTAATATTATGGAACTAAAGAACTCTAAAAGATTACTTTGATAGATCACTAATTTACTCATGGTGTGAGGATTAATTAGGACGATGTATCGCTTAATGCTTGGGTGTCTCACTCAATCCGATGTAATGACCTTCATCCCGTGTTAGCATAAATCTAATCAAGGAGAGAGAGAACTTTATTATATTCGATGGTCGTAGATACCAATTACATCGGGAGCAGAAGGCTTGCATTATCATGTCTGCAAAGCACTCTTCATCCCAAGATTCACAGCGGCACGCGCGCCAGAAAAACATCCGCATCTTGGTGAGATTATATTCTACAAGTGAATCGATGACTCATGTATCTTAAAGGAACATGGATATCTAATTAGTGAAATGTATGGTGTATGGAGAAATCTAAGCTATACTACATTGCTCTTTGACAAATCCAGCATTCAACTCACAAATGTTGCACTTTCAAGGAAATGCAAATTATTTTGTAAATAATTATCCCCATCCCTAGTGCCTCTCTTCATACCTTTTAGAATTAAGTAGTTGTTTATTTGGTAGATTTTAGGATTAGTTTTCAATTAGTTTTGTTTCAATTAAATTGATTTTATTCCACATCCTATTTGGTCGCCGAAATAGTGAAGAGCCCTTGTAATCGGAGTGATCATATTCCAATTAGAGAGAACTTCCAATCCTCGTGAGTACGATATCCGGACTTTTAGAGTCCACTTTATTACTTGTATGACCCGTGCACTTGAGGAAAGGGGTGAGTGTTGATAATACTTTTCATTTCAGATTTTGAGTACACTTACTTTTGTTTCAAATCAGTTTTTGAGTATTTACCACATTCACTTCCTTGACCATATTTTCATATTTACATCATTTGGTCTTAACAAGTTTTTGGCATTGTTGCTAGGGACTTTAGTTGGTCTTTGGTAGAGTATTTAGTTAGTCTTCAAATACCATTCATTAAAATTATCAAAAATGAACTTTAATATTAAATTTAAAATAAAATTGACTTAACTTTTTTAAAAAAAATTTATTATATATATAACTAAAGTAAATGTATACTTGTTTCTTAAATTTAATTTAATTAAATTTTAATTTTAGACTCTACAAATTAAAATTAAAGTCTAAAAATTAAAATTGAAGATAAAATTAAAATATTTAAAAGAAATTTAGTTTTAGTTTTTTTAATTAAATATTTTTTATTTACATTTATTTTAAATTAAATACTAATATATATATATATATATATATATATATATATATATATATATATATATATATATATATATATATATATATATATACTTATTTTTATTAATTTCAAATTTAAATTTATCTTTAGCCTTTGAACGAAATTGATGTCCAAAACTTAAAATTATTAAATTGAAAATTTAAAGGTTGAAGATAAATTTAAATTTGTAATTATCTTAATCTTTATCTTTCAAAATTTGAAAGATTAAAGATAAAGTTCAAAGCCCATGTGAGAGAGGGATGGAGGGAGACGCATGTGTATAAGAGAAGAGAGAGGAGGGGAGGCGTTTGAGAGAGAAAGAGAGAGAGAAAGAGTCAAAGAGAGGATGCATGGATGGGTTTGATGAGAAGTAGGAAAGGAGAAGAGAGAAACGAGAGAGAGAGAGAGAGAGAGAGAGAGAGAGAGAGAGAGAGAGAGAGAGAGAGAGAGAGAGAGAGAGAGAGAGAGAGAGAGAGAGAGAGAGAGAGAGAGAGAGAGAGAGAGAGAGAGAATCAAAGAGAGAGGATGCATGAGGTCTGATAGGAAGTGGGAAAGGAGAAGAGATAAACGAATTAAAAAAATACATATATGTTTTAAAAAAGTGGGAAAAAAAGTCAAGAATTTCATTCTCGATTAATTTTGATGTTATTAAAAAAAGAAAAACAATAGATTTGGTGAGGTTGCAAATGATGACTTATGGGAAAGAAGAAGATAAAGGTCACTTAGGATCTTTAAACTCAGAAACTTTTACTCAAAAGAACGATTGGAGGTGCAGAACTTTACCAAATAAGAACGGTTGACAAAAGGTGAGTGACAGAAAATTTAAGACTTTTAGCAGTCAATGGAGGACATTGAATTTTGCCACGTTGACTTAAAAATAAAATAAATAAAAAATAAGAAAAAATAAAATTGATGATTAAGGTATAAAATTAAAAACTTGCTAGATATTAATAATATAAATTATGTTGTTTGGGATAAGTATGTGCACATAGATTATCATTATTAGTATTATTATTTTTGCTATTAATACTTATTGGCCTTTCTAATAATAATAATAAATAAATAAATTATTTTCTATGAGAAACATTATTTGAAAAATATATGTATTTATATAATAGAAAACATTGTAAGGAAATAAAATGTATTGGGTTTTATAGTTATTTGTGTAAAATAATAATAATAATAAATAAATAAATAAAATATTAAAACCAAATGGGAATGTGTAAAGATAAGACAAAAAAATGAGAAAAATAAAAAGAGTTGAGGAGAGGAGTCGCGTTGTTTGTGCGCAAAGAAGGAAAAGGGGGGAAATTCCCATATAGCTAGAGTTTATGATTTTGTAGCCAAACAACTTTCGATCAATCCCAAACTTTGAAGGGTTATCATATTCGATGTAAGGAACGATCGTGTGGTGACGGATTTTCATTTCAAAGGTTAGATTTTCTGAATTTGAGGTAGGGTGTTTTAACCTTAAAACTTTTATTTTGTAAGTTTTGGAAAAACCATTGGTTAATATGCTTCATTTGGTTGATGTTTGCCATGTGATGGATGTTTTACTTTGTATTGCAATTGATGGGATTTTTATTTGTTAGTATTGATGTCTTGCTTTTGGGTTTTTGTGATATTTGTATAGTTAAGAAGAAATTTTATTGCTTTGTGAGATTGTTGGATTATTAAAAACATTTTAATGTTGGAGTTAATTATTTGAAGCCTTGGTAGTATGTATTATTATGAATTTAATGTCTTTAAGTGTATCTCAAGGATGAAGGCAAATTTAAAGATTTGAAACTTGTTTTGGGGTTGAATGTGAATATTTATATTCATTATTTGGGAACCTTGTAATGTGTTTGAATGTAAAATAAATGTTTTGGTACTAATATGGGGTTATGGATATCCCTTGAATGTTTGAAAAATTGTCTGAGTTGAATGTGAATATTTATATTAATTATTTGAGGATTGTGCAATGTGTCTAAATATGGAAATAATGACTTTATCATTGATGTAAAGTTGTGGAATTTCCTTGAATGATTGAAAAATTGTTTGGTTGTTTATGAGTTATTTGAAAATGTTGAAATGGATCATTTGAAATTGTTGTATGACATATACATCATGCCTGTGAAAGAACGACAAAAAGGAAAGGCCTAGGAGAGACAAATTAGGAAGGGAATGATATCCTTAGTGTGAAAGAAACAAAACCTTACCCCGAGAAGACTTCGAATGGAGAGTGTATTAGGGTATGGATGCATATCCTTCGGTGAAAGCCCTAAAATAATAGTGCATTGCATAACATCTCAATTGAATTTCATTCACTTTTTTTTTCTGCATCATGTTGGTTGTTAAATCATTAGGTGAATGATGTGAGTGTGTTGGCGATGAGTTGATGCTTGTGCTGCTTGACTTTATGTGAGCTATTTATCAAATTTTTCCTTGTTTGGGTATTTAACAACTTGTATATATATTTATTTCTGAATCTTAACTATATTCCCATAGCCCCCTTAGGTTTGGGCACCCTACTAAGTAATGTGGCAATGCTCACCCCTTCCTTTATATGACTTTTAGATGCAGATGTAACTCCTAATGACCAACAAGACTAAAAGGGTCTAAAATACTCGGGAGGTCCCGAGCAACTTGAAGGGAGGATTGGTATTGCCTCACCTTTGTAGTCGTATTGTTATAATACTAGTATTTTGGTTATCTATAACGGACAAATAGAATGTATTTTTGATGGGTGTCTGATTGCCCTAAAACCGTATAATGGACTTGGGAAATGATCCCCACTTTCTATTAGATGATGTTATGCCCTCTTGTTTGTTAAAGTAATGATGTAGCTTAAGTAAAACTTAGTAGTGGTCAATAACAAGAAAAAAAAAACCAGGATTGACTGTCAGCTTGGAACATGAGTATCTATTAGGGTCAAACCTTTAACATGGGGTCATGGGCCAAGTTTTGGATTGCCCAAAATCCGGGTTGTGACAGTAGGGGTCTCCAAAAAGTTCAGGGCACAAGGCCCCAGCTCGAGTGGGCCAAGCTCGACCTAAGCCGAAGTGGGCCAAGCTCGGCCTAAGCCTGAGTGGGCCAAGCTTGGCCTAAGCCCGAGTGGGCCAAGTCCGGCCCAATCCCATTTTTAGAAGGGTCAGACCACAAGTTTCATTTTAGACTCGTCTTATTACCTACGGGGTGGCCCCACGTAGGCTTCTAGCTTGCTCACAGTTCACCCATAAGCTCGTCTTGCCCTCACCCTTTAGGCCCACCTTATATTCCTATGTTATTCTTTTAAAATACATTATGTAACTCTATATATAATATGTATTTTGGTAAAAGTTTATTATATAAGTCAAATATAAGTACAATTTAGTTGGTGCATTAAATTTTAAGCAAGAAAAATAGGGTTAAAGTAAAATATATATTTAATTTTAATTATTGGGCTTGTCAAGCCTGTCTTGGGACTGTTAGGCCCGCCACCTTGAGTCTGTCAAGCCCCCCACCCTGGGCCTGCTAAGCTTGGTTGTCTAGTATAAGCTTGTAGATTGGGCCACGGGCCTTAAAAAATTACGAAGCTTGACTCGACCTAGCTTGTTGACCGATCAATAGGCCTATAGGCTCGATTCGAATTGGGCTTAGATCTATTTCTTCTGGTCAAAGTAAATTTCATTTAGCTCTAAATCTCTTGGAGATCTCTTAACAGAGAAACGAATAAAAATAAATAAATATATGTTTTTAAAAAATGGGATAAAAAGTCAATTCCTTCTCGATAAATTTGATGTTATTAAAGAAATAAAAAACATTAGATTTGAAAGGAGGCTATAAGGGATGACTTGTGATCTATTAAATATTCAATGCTATATAGGAATCCATTTTAGTATTCTTAATCTAATATATTTTTGAAAGATTAGGATGAAGAAGAAATGGAAGAGATAAAACAATTTTACTTGTTTACATTCTTAGTGAGATGGGTGCGTGGCTTGAGAGATTTTCTTTACCCAAATTCCCAGGACCCAGACAATGATTAATAGAAATATAGACGTGTAAAATTAACTAATCAAATGAATACATACCTGTGCAATCTTAAGGGAAAACTGGGGCTGCGGGCACTACTCTCGTCAATGTAACTAAGGCATCAGGACTCGTGATTTAGCACCGAATCTGAGCTGCAAATTTGATGATGCTTGAAAAGCATTAAAGAAATGAAAGACCTCTCTCTCTTCATTAGCCAGCAATAATCATGAACCGTTCCGACCATACTGGAGTTCAGCTCCAAGGTTATATCATCTGACACTAAATAATATCTAATCTAACTTATTCCTCCCATCTGCTGTTCTCACAATGAGAGTAACAGGTTTTCAGAAGTGGCTAATGTTAGCAATACAGTATGATATAATGTGAAGCACGACACGTCACAGTGGATAATGGCTACGACGTGGGACACTAAAACAATACGAAAAATTCTTAAAACTAGATACTGATCATAACAATACAAACATACAAAATAATTCAAAATACTTATCACGCAAAGATACATTAAAGAATTTGTTTAGATAAATAAAAAACAAGTACTAAACATTATTCTTACAAGATTAAATACTAAGATAAGTAATAATAAAACCAAAATACTAGTATTCCCTCGATCAAATAAAGTACTTCCAATTCATAAGTTTATCAAGATGAAAAATTCCACAACTTTAAAGTCCAGTTAATTTCATCCAATATCAACCATCTCTTCCAACGTCCTACATTTTAGATTCACCTTCATTATAGTTTAGAGATTTCCTTGACAGAAGTCGAAGATTGTTATGGACAAAAACCAAGTTCTCAACTCTTTGTGGTTTCAACTTATTTCTCTTCATAAAGTGAATGAAATTATATGTGCTCCAATTTATCTCATAACATGAGGATGAACAAGGTTATCCTAGTAATTTCAATGCTATAAATTGAAGCATTGAAAGGGAGTCTCCATGAACAACCCCACCAGCCAAGAGGACTCAAACAACTCAACTTATGTGTCCCACTAAGTGTCACTACAAAAAAGTGTCACTTGAGTTGAAAATCTGTCATAAATAGAATAGCGACAGATTTACGACGGAAATAATCTCTAGTTGTGTGCTTGTCGAAAAAAATTAACGAAAAAATTTTTCCTACTTATTTTTTAACGATCGAAATTCTAGCTAATTATATATTTTCGCTTGCTAATTTTGGTCGTAATTAGAGGACTAATTACTATTTTTCGATCGAATAGCACTGAAATGCTCCTAGCCAATTAGCTGTTTTAAATTCAACACTATTTTTGTCTAATTTATAAACATATGGGCTTTTGCTTAATTTTAATCATTTTTAGATTTATAAAAAAAAATTTAACAAATTTTATATAATTTTGTTTTACTAATATTTTTGTAAAATATCCACCGATATTTTATCAAATTCATGAAAGTAATGCTAAGTGAAGAAAATAGTTAAATAAATTGAAAAGGTTATGGTTTTTTAAGAATTATGGCCGAATTGTAGTGTGCTTGGTGAATGTCAACTCATAATTTTATTATAAAAAAAATAAAAAAAAAACTCATAAAATATGTCCAACCGTGACCCAACCGTGTTCGAACCCTTTGATTTTTTATCTGGGCAACGACACACCAAGCGATGTGTCTGACACGTATCCGACACATGGACACTTTACCCATAAACGTGTCTCGCGCTTAGACAAGCAATAACCAACCAAAAACAAAACAGTGTTTTAAAATACAATTCAATGAACTGCTCATTTGTTCTAAGAATCAACGCGTATTTTATTGTTTCTGATGTAGAAAGCTCAACGAAAACATGCTTACTTGTTCTTAAGAATCAACGGGTATGTTATTGTTTCTGATGTAGAAATTAAGCTCAACGAAAAATATTTTTTCTTCTTAAAATATAAAATTGTTTATAGCTAAGTTGTGTCATATATCATCTTCTAATTAAAATCATTTTAAAGCTTTGAATAAACAAATAAACGTGAAGCAGAAGATGGAATCAATTATATCGGATAAAATTCATCTCTTTGTTATTACGAAATCACAGATCATCCACGGAAATTTCCAATAAATTTTCTGGAGAATACAGAGTTCAAGTATTACTTTTCAAGATTTTGATAGAAAACATAACCATGTTCATCGGGTCCAAAACAAATAAACGTCCATTTATCTACATGAGACGATATTATTAACTTTGGATCAAAGACCCTCATTCTGGGTATTGTTCATGCTTATTAATTAACTCATGATCCTCTTTATTTCCAATCAATGTGGGATTTTGGGTGCACACTCAACACTTCCTCCTACATTGCCCCCCTAAAATTTTTGAAAAATTTCTGCTATAATAGAAATTGATCACCTGAACTTGAGATTGAAAATTAATATATCTAACCATTGTACTACAATGCTCCCCTTAAAAATATTTTAAACCCCACCCACCCACCCACCCCCCCACCCAGTATATTTTCTGAGTCGGCCAGTGTACACAGCAAGGAAAAAACTTCAAATTCCGAAGATTACGCCAACAAGCAACCCCGAGGCTAGATTTGTCACAAGGGAAAATATAATCCTTCCCAACATCTTCCCCCCTTTTAACGGCTTACCATTCCCTTGACCTTCACTAAGAGTAAGAGAGTGACTCGCACTATGTGGAATGAAACCAGGAGGATGTTCCCCATGAACATGAGCACCATAGGTAGGTGGCGTGGCACCATAAGAAGGTGGTGTTGATGAATGATAAGGATACTGTTGATAATAAGGTAAAGGATGTGATGTTGATGAATGATATGATACTGTACTCCCAGTGATGCCCCAGGTGTCCATTGAGGGCTACAAAGAATGTGGTGTTGATAAATGATAAGGACTTCTGGTAAATTCGCATGCCCATAATGAGTAGGCCTATAAGCATCATACTGGTAGGTTCATCAGCCCATACTGAATTGCGCCACAAGACCACGCAGAACAGCACCGTTCAGGCCCACAGTAGGCACTGAGCGTGACGCCGTCGTCGTGGACACGTTGCAACGCACTAAGATGCACTCAAGATGAATATCAAAACTACAAGTCGTACATCCGTACCTCCATGAAGTGCACTCGGATTCGCAGACCCTGCACCAGCCGGTGGACGACTTATGAAGCATTAATTTATGATCCGGGTGGAGGACGTGGGGCACATACTCAGGCAGTTGGGTGCAGAGCGGGTGGATGTCGAAGTCGCAAATCTTGCAGCGGTAGAACAGTCCCTCGACGTTGTCGTTGCACAAACCGCAGAAACTCTGGTCATGGTTATTCAGGCTGGCTTGGGGATGGGGTCCAGTCACTAGCTCGAGGTGGTGTTGGTGGTGCATGAAGGTGGAGAGGGTTGAAGGACAGCGCCGACAGTAGTCGTGGAAATTGAAATCGCATTTATGGCATCGATATCTAGTGCCATTTCCAGGGGTCTTGCAGCCATCGCACTGGAACTCTTCGCTCTCATTAACCTCTGCTAGCGGATGGCCTGCTGGATCATGTATACAGTAGTGTTCCATATTGGGATTATTCTTCACTCTTCGCTCAACCTATTTCTCCTTCCTTTAATTTGTGAATGATTTATATATAGCTAATAGCTTTGCTGCTTTTATATATTAGGAGGGAAGGCTTCTTCACGTAGTCTTTGACATTTCCCTCAACTTGTAAGTTGCATGTTGTTCTATTTACTTGGAAAGTTGATTGAAGTTTAATCTTGTGGAATTTAAGGTCATCACTTAGGAAGTAGTAGTCCATATTTAATTTATTGAATGAGTTCTTGCCCTTTAGTGTACCTAACTACAAGCGCTAATGGGAGGCTAATCATCAAGCAAGGTCAGATTTAGATCACAAGGAAAACAAGGTTCGAGTTGAGAAACTGTTAATCAAACAGAGCTCATTAACTGAATACTTCAAAACGAAACAACCACCATTAAGTAGAGACCAAAGAAACTGTCCCAAATACAGCAAAGGCCACATGGCCAATACAAAAGAAAAGGAGAAAGGAAAAAAATAAAGGGTTGTTCGAATAAAAAGGACTATAATTCCATCACGACCCCCGCAAGCTGAGTTTGGATGAGGAGTAGCAACTAAACCCAGCTTGGAAACTATGCGGCGAAAATCAAGGCCAGTCAAAGACTTTGTAAGAATGTCAACCAATTGTGCAGCAGAAGAAATATGTAGAGGAAGTACAAAACCAACTTTTAGTCATTGATCTCATCATGGCAATTGGATTTTGAGATGCTTAGTGCGTTCATGGAAAACATGATTTTTAGTGATGTGAAGGGCGACCTGATTATCACACTAAAGAGAGATAGGCACAGTGGAGGAAACACCAAAATCAAGGAGAAGGCTAGCACACTATTGAAGCTCACAAACAGTAGTTGCCAAACTGCGATATTCGGCCTCAACTGGGTGAACTATAAAACGATGTCATTTCTCGACCCTGTGAGATGCGCATAGTCAAGACAACACAGCGCGATTAACACGAGAGTCTAGGCACGAAGCCCAATCAACATCAACAAAAGCCTCAAGAGAAAAGGAAGTGTGAAAAAGAAAAAAAAGACCAAAAAAGATGAGACCTTAAGATAACTGGATATGCGCCATGTTTTTTGTACAAATTACGCACATATGCAATTAATGCCTATTTGCTCAAGTATACACGTGTCAAGTAATACAGTATACTAAACGTACGAAGATCGATCCACAGGGAGGAACAGGGTGCTAAGTACCGAAATTAGACTACCTCTCTAATATCCAAACAAACAGTTGTGATGATTTTAAAGAAAATCCTTAATTAAATTACTAAATCGTAAAACTAACAATTTGATTACGCAAGTTGAGGGTTTCTTAAGATAAAGAGGTTATAGGGTTTCTAAACCAAAATCCTATTCTATTGTTTCATCGTAAGCCTCCCAGCATTCTTTGACTATTTTAATTATGAGCCTCTCTCGAGGTCAAGTAACCTACTAACTAATACTAGGTTTCTTGCTTCTCGGCTCAACCCTAAGCACTAGCAGTGCATTAAGTCCCAAGAACCCTACGCGCCTCCTAATTACTGATGAATTCTACACCACCAAGCTAATTAGGTTGATTCACCTAAGTCTAATTCTCTACTCCCTTCTTAGATCTCGTAGAAAATCATGCACCATATTAATATCTCAGACATTATTACAAATAAAATCAAGCATGAATCAATAGAGGTTCAATCCCACAAAACAATAAAAGGAAGAATTCTAGCACTTAGATATAATAAGCTTCATGTCTAATACACAACCAAAACCCTAGATTTTGAGTTTAGAACATAATGAAATTTGTGTACATCATAAAATCTGGAGAAAACATGAAAGTAAAGGTAGAAGAACTCTAATGCTGAAAGATTAGGTGATGCTTAGTCTTCTTCCTCCGATTCACGGATCTCCCGATGGTCAATGTCGATCTCTATGTCCGTCTCCCTCCTCTATCGTCAGCAACCACCTCTTAATGTGCCCCCTTGGTTCCTTAGGTCATCTTTCCTTAAAAACCCTCGAAAAAGAGCGCTCCCGAATGCCAAACTAGGCTGACTCCACGGTCAGCCTAACAACGCTATGACATTGACAGGATCTTGATTCTTCCTCTTTATACCCAAAATGCCTCAATTGCTTTCAATGCAAAATGGAACTACACATTAGTGTATGAAGAGCAAATGCTACTAAATTAATTATAGAAAAGGTCTAAAACATACCAAAACCCTAGTATGTAATGAGTGTTTTTGGACATTCATCACACCCCCAAACTTAGCTTCTTGCTTGTCCCTAAGAAAGTGACCCACTCAGACATACAAATGATCAAAAATGACACTAACTAACACCAATGGTTTAGTATGATAACATGATGCCAAAAAGAAGGATCAACATGGACACTAATTTGCAATATTGGCCTTTTCAACCAAAATTTGGGATCCTTAGATTGTTAAACTCTCTAAAGAACGTGGCAAAGCCAAGCAGAGCGAGCAAAGAAAATCAGCCCCCCTAGGTCCTCAATGACTTCTCCTAAGGGCTCTAACTGTGGGTTATAGTATGATCTTCATTGTATAGTAAGGTCCTAGTACCCCCAAACTTAAGCTCAACTCACCTTTTTGGAAGAAGCTAACTAAGAAAGGATAAGAACGCACCTCTTTTATTCATACCAAAATACCTATAACAAAAATGACATAAATACCTAAAAATGAAAGAAAACCAGTGCCTATAAGTTTTAGATAAGTGTCCCTATAGCGAGGATCCATTAGAGACTCCCCACTAGTTAGTTAAGGGTACCGGACATTTAGTTTCCCTCGAACTACTCCTCGAACACTCAACCAAACTCAAAGGCCCCAGGCTATGGGAAAGATCCATCTTCTATCCCATGTAGCAGGTAATGAAGTCAATGATTCACCAAATAGTTCGTGTGGCATTAGGGCTTGAAAGGCCCCTTCGGGATCGTTCCTCCTTGTGATTCCAATTGATGATCCTAGAATTTATTCTTATTCATATACCTAATTTTGACATTTTTCTTTATATTTTCTTTTTATCTTTCTTTTTTTACACTTTTTTTTAATATTTTTGTATTTTCTCTTTTTGGTTAGGGCACAATGGCAACCCTCTTTTGAGTAGGTGTCCCACCACTTAAGTGGTTAGAATCCCCCAAGGTTAGATGAATTCAAGGCAAAGGGTTCGGGACCAAGGTATACAAGTGGAGACAGCATGCATAGATTCCTTGAGAAATAACTTCTTGACGCACAAAGAGGATAACTAGGCTATGTCACCTATACCCTATAAGCACACAATTCCATATCATTCAAAAACCTAAGGGTTCAATTCCATTTTATACTTAGCCTTTTTCAATAATTTGTGCTCAACATGACATTCTAATAGCAATCAATGGCATCAAACTCACTCAAGACATACTAAACACACCTAAAAACACACACAAGACACAAGTAGCAAGACACATGAAACAAACAAAAACATACCTAAAGCAAGATTATCCTAAAACATATAAATTACTCTAAACTAGACTACCTAATAGAGCTCCATCTGATCATGGTAGGCACTGAATGAAAATAATTAAGCAATCAAGGGCCACCTATATAAAGAACACCGAACCAATCACCCACACCCCCCAATTGGAAATGGACATTGTCCTCAATGGCATGAAGTATAAATAAGGGTGCAGAAAACTCCCCTAGTGATCTATATGATCACTACGGGCGGTATGTTGTGTTGTATAGGGAAGGAGTCAAGGAGTTATTGCTTGATGATCTCCTGATTACTTAGAACTGTGCTCATTTTGCGCTTTAGCTCGTCTATCTATTAGCTCATCGAGACATGATGTTCTAGTGTTTCATCCTAAAATGCATCGAACCTCATTGTGAGGTCTTGAACCCGATCCCTACCATGCGGGTGGGAGGATCATCCCTCCTGGGTCGAGGGTGGTGGAGGTTGGGCAAGATTAGCCCACTCTCCTTCGTCATGTCTCCCCCATGTGTCCTGATGCTTCCCCAACTCCTCCCTATCCGAAGGCTCATTCCCAAGTCATACACTCTTCCGGTCCGTACACCTCGGGTTTGTGTTTCTTCACTACTATTTCTTCATCAGCGATCCATGCTTCATTACTTTCCAAGGGCACCCCAAGATTCTGCATAATTCATAAATGAGGAAAGTATGTTCAAGGTTCATTTTAATATTCGTGTTTGTGGAGGGATCGTATCCTTTATGACTGGGCTTCCACATCAAAGGGGATGTCTTGAATAATAGTATAGTTCAATAAGGTGCGCTTGGCAATCACTTCACATACATCGTAGTCTGAATTTATATGGAAGTGATGAAGTGATGCCAAGACTGGGGGATATAGGCCAGCTGCTTTTGGTCTGAGGTAATCGTAATCAGATGTCTTCACTATCGGGTCTTCTACTCACCTCAATTACTGATGGTTACCCTAAGCACTTTATAGTTAGGTCTCTGAAGCTCTATTGTGCTTCACGTAATCGATTCCAAAGTTATAAAACTCAAGATAGACCTCTCATTGAAATCTACCAACACAGCCCTCACCCGAACTTGTTTCACCACACAAAGGTTAGTGTAGAATTCACATTAACCATCGTAAGGCCGATCATGGGTTGGCAAGTGCCTTCCAATACACTGGGTGGTTGTTCGAAAGAAATCCTCAAGGTGGTGGAAACCCTTTTCTTTGATAAAGGAACGGTTCTTCGATATGAGGGTGAACTTCTCGTTGGCTCCCAAATTCACAAATTTATGATGATCATAACTCTTAGGTCGCTTCTTCCATTTTACTACCCTCTTGAGCTCACTTTTACTTTCGGGAGACACGGGTACCTTAGCTGTTTATGGTGGAGGATGTGGAGGTGTTGAGATCTCATGAATCCACACACTATTGACATGTGTAACCCTAAGGTGACTATGTTCCTTCATAGGCAGGCCAATTCTTAATTTGTCACTCAGGTAATGTATTGAACAGTTGGTGGGTGCTATTTTGAGCAAAGTTTTTCAAAGAGGCTTGAACCTTCTAGAGCTTAAATATCCCCATAATTTCTTCTTTTCAATGTAAAACAATACCAAAGACATGACAAAATTGACGCTGAATACCTTGAACTGCCCTTGATCTAAAAATCTCTAGTAGCGCGAAGTAACTTTGGTGAATGGAGGAGCCAACTGATTATTGACCTAGTGTTGTTCTTGGGCCCTCTAGGGCAGTTGAAAACCACTTGGATTGCCTTAGAAAGACCAGTGATGGAGTAATCTGTAATGGAGATTGATAGAGAGTGTTAGGTCTGAATTTAAGAGTGCTCAAGAACAAAGAAGAAATGATCGCATCGACTTAAAAGTGTGGCAACGCCGCATCGCTCGCCAACGCTGCTGACTATCCGTAGAGTGATAAAATTTCACCAACGCCAACGCTGGCAGAAATCCAAACATCGCAACGTTACGCAGGTGAATATCCAACGACACGACGCTATTAAGAGCTCTAATATAGTCCGAAACCAACGCCTCCGACGCTGGAAACTAAATATCATTACGACTGAAAGATTTTTGAAAAAGTTTGTCTAAGTGTTTGAAAATTCCCTCAACATGACGTCCCACATTTTTTCGAGCCTGTAATCGGTTTCTCAAGCTGCCCCTCTATCTTCGCATCAACCTCGGAGCCTGAAAACACGACAAAAACCAACCCAATTAAACTATAATCTAAGAACTCCGAGAACACTTAAATTTCTAAAAGCTTAATCAAAACACAAACAAAACAACTAAAACTGAATTTAGGAAATCAAAACTTCAAAAGGCTTAGGTTGCCTCCCAAGTAGCGCTTTGTTTAATGTCAAGTAGTTTGACGGTTACATCTTAACGGCGGTGCCTACTGCCAATATAATTGATTAAGGATCCGATTAACGATTCCTCAATACTTTGGATGCATCACAGAATGGAATATGCTGTCTCCCACACCATCAACTCCCTTGGTTTCTTTCTCTATATCTTTATCTTTTTCCTTCTTTACTGCACTGATCATATCCTTACAATTTACCAAGTTGCCATACATGCTCTCCTCATGCCTAGACTCAATGATGTCATCATCCAAATGCTTCATAGCTTGAAATACATGGAACGTGACCTCATCTCCTTGAACTCTCAATTTAAGCTCACCCCGTTGAACATTAATTCGTGCTTTTCTGGTAGCTAAGAAAGGTTTACTAAGTATGATAGGGACCTTAACATCTTCTTCCATGTCTAAGATGACAAAGTCTATTGGGAAGAGGCACTTATCCACTTTTACCAAGACATTTTCAATTACTACTGCGGATGTTTGTAAGACCGTTAGCCATTTGTAAATATGATTGTACCGATTTTGTTTCCAAATTCAACTTTTAAACATTGATAGCTTAAGATCAAATCGATATCATTTCAAATCACAAAAGAGCTTTACTGATAACGAGTTCCCAATAGAGAGCCTATATAGCAAACCACTTGATCTTGAAGTTTTAATGGAGCTTCTTTGAGGATTGCTTTGCATTCTAGCAAAATGGTCTCATATTCACCAAACTTTCTTATTTAAGCCGAGATCTTTTCTTCTCACACCTCACTCACATGTTCTCAAGTGCATCCATGAATGTATATTTATGTGAAGTTTTTGAAGATATCGAAACTTGAAAATTGCTTCTCCAATCCTACCTTTCTTTAACTTACGGATGGCGGGTACTGACACGTTTCCTCCGTCAGATTCCTTATTATCCTCCTTCTTCTTTTCCTTATTTTGGGAGAGCTTTTTGCCTTGTAGCCTTCACGGTCTTTAAGGAAAAGGTACTTCTGTGAGATTTGGGAGTGGGTTATACGAAGGCACCTTAGACTTTGGTTCTTTCCCTTTCTCAGTTGGATTTTGTGTTATCTCATGCCTTGAGGATTGACCTGCCCCCATGTCCTTTTCCTCGGCTTTTCTTGGTCCCTTAAGCTCTTTTCCACTTCTCAAGGTTATCGTTTGTCAGGTTCTATAATTTCCTACATTAAAGTTGACTTTCGAGGTACTTAGAAGATTGTCATGTTGCCTCTCGTTGAGTAATGAAGCCATTTGACCCATATACACTTCCAAATTCCTAAGTTGAGCGGCATGATTGGTTAAGGAAGTTCTCATCTCATTTTTGAACTAGTGCTGAGATTTCTACATCTTTATCCCGTATATCCACTAGCCGCCCGCTTCACTTCTAAGCCGAACTTCTTCTCCTAAGGTGGTGGAGAGGGTTTCATTTGCTCCATAGAATTTCCAACATTAGAGTTCTTCCATGAGAAGTTAGGGTGACTCTTCCAACCTGGATTGTAATTTTGAGCATAAGGGTTGAAGTTCTGATTAGAAGCGAATTTGGCCAAGTACTGAGCTTACTCAATTCCCCCATGATATTCATCATCTAGCATTCAGTAGTAAGGTGGGGGTTCATGGCAACTCTCACATGACGGAGGGCTAGCTTGGACAAAATGAGCTAATGCTTGAGAATTCTGTAATTGTGCGACTTGCAACTGCTTAAAGAGTTAAGAAATTTAGGCTACCGAGTTTGTAATCAAGTAAACAGATCGTTGATTCTGCGTGTTCTGGCGCGTGAGCCTGGGTAGAATATTCCTGAATCAACAATATTTTATAACCTAACACCTCAGACCGGGCGTAGCATACCATTATAGCAATGCTGGGTTCTAGGATCGTCCACATGGATGGGATTTCTTCATGTAAAAAACTCACACTGAAGTTTAAACTGGTGAATTCATTTTTTGGATTTCAGGTTGTTCTAAAAAGTGAGGAGTTTTGTGTTGAAAACTAAAAGTAAAATAAGTTAAAATTTAAAAGAGAATTCCTGAGGCTTGGTCACTGGCTTAGGTCTTACAACCTGAGGGTTTCCTGCCTTTTTCTCATGGGGAGGACACCTGGACAGTCATCTCCCGAACCAGTTCTTCATTTATTTATGAAAGCTAACCCAAAATAACTATCCTTTGAAAATGGTATTCACTGAGCATTAATGGTCTCAAACAGTCTCCTTGACTGTTTGAGACCATTAACTAACAAACATCATTGATCTATAGTCATAATCCAATGAGCCCGCAGTTTTACCAAGACTTACCATTCAAGGCGACTCAAGGGATCTAACCTAAAGTTTTAAGAAATAGCATTAATAATGCTGGAATACCGTTGAAACCATGAAACCCCCTCAGCCTTGCCTCAGGATCCTTTGCCCAGTGGCCTTCCACCTCAAGGATGAAGGGGTTTAAGCTGCTCATCCTCTGAGTCGTCATCCTCAGAGGTTGTTTGGCTAGTGAGAAAGTGGAAAGAAAATGAGAGAAAATGAGAACCGAGAGCTTGCCCTGCAACCAAAAACCAAATTTACAATAATGAAAAGCTATCTACAATGTCTTATCTGGGGGCTTTTATAACCAAACTCCATTACAAATTACCAAAATAACAAAAAGCACAATTATTACGGTGGGGACAAATCAGGAAGAAATCCAAAAAGTGACAAAAAAGTCAAAAGGTCAGCAAAGAATAAGCAGGAAACTTTCAAGAGGTAGGGCAAATTTCAAGTAGGGTCATAAAATTTGGTAACCCCGCGAAATTGCCAAGGGCCACACATCTCTATGTTGTACTTCCGGTTCCCCGCTTCGCTATGATTCAATTACTTTCCAGCTTGAGTCGAATCCTATCTATGGTATACTAGCCTGAGAATACCAAACTTGCAATAACATTTTTTATCAAGAGGGGCATCGCAGAAGGTCCTTAACATGCCAACTAGGTTAATTAGGTTGATTAATAAGCAAAAAGTGCTCAAAACCCGTAGTAATAAGAGTGTAAAACAACACTATGTGGATAGTAATCACTCCCCCCCAACCGACACATTGCTAGTCCCTTAGCAATGGAAGAAGAAGAAAGCAAATAAAGGCAAGATGAGATATAAATATATCTATACAAAACTGATGTTTCAAAAGTGAGGGGATAATGCACAACCTTCAACAAGAGTCACCAAAATTCTTGCCCAACAACTATCTCAGGAAGACTGTGTGCTATGCAAAATCAAGTTTCAAAAGAGGTTCAACTCCTAGAGAACCAACCCGATGCCTTCCACAAAAACCTAAGTGTTTGATTTGATTAGGTTTCAAAAATAGACTGTCAAATTTTTTCTCTCCCGCAACCCATTCTTTATCTAAACCTAGCGTACCTTAACCAACCCTCAACAGGTCGACCCACTTTTATTCCACAATTTTTTTTTTTTTTTTTTTTTGTGTGGGTGCAATGTCAGGGTATCTATTCAAAATTGCTGATTCGTACACAAGAGGGTCGAGCTAAAATCAACAAAATTTATATACACCTGTTCCTACTACACGTTTAGCTGCTTACTGCAGGAGGAAGGTTCAGGGCCTAACACGATGGGTTTTCATCCTAAAAATGGCTCGCATAAGCACGGGGCGTGGCTTATTTCGACTTTTGGATTTATGTTTCAAAAACAAAGGGGAAATGGTTTAGAAACTCGAGAATTGTAAAACTAAAAGTAAAAGGTAAAAGTTAACTTTGAAGATTTACGTCACTAATCCTGGCAAGTTAGGCAAACAAGTGTCCCTGTTTTATCCTCTATGACATGCAACCTATAGTCCATGGCATAACCGGATCTTATATTTAACTAGCAACCTCACTCCATTTAAGCAACTCCTATTTGAGCCAATACAGGTAGCATGCAAGCCATGGCCCCTTATCGCTTAAAACCCTAACATTTAATATCATCTCGTAGGCTCAGAAGACTATCTAAAGAATCACAGTCCTAAAGCATGGAGAGTATTGGCCAAAATCAATAATATTAAATGCTATGCAACCCTAATTTGAGAAACCTAACATATAAATATCACGAGAGGCTCAGAAGACCATCTAAAGAATCACAAGATTCCTCCTCTCATCGAATATGCAATCGATTCTAAAGCATGAGAGTATTGGCCAAATTAATGACATTCAATGTTATGCAACCATGTTTTGAGAATATAAGGGTCATAAATACACTACCTATAGCTTTTAGTACAAGAGGACAACATGCATATGCCCCACCACTGCTTAGCTTCCTTCTCTTCTTTATTGAAGAAAGGGAGGCTAGCTACATCTCTTGAGTTGTCATCCTCAAGAGGTAAGCCACAAATGAGAAAGTAAGAGAAAGAGAGAGAGTAGTTGGTAGGAAAGCCAAACTCTTAAATAAAAAACACGAGACTTTATTTACAAATGAAAACTTACAAAATATCTTCTCCTCCTCCAAATTGTTCCAAAATTGTTCTTTGGTTACAAACAAGAGGGGCGATAGGCCACCTCAAGGCATGAAAATACCAAAAAACCTATGAAATTGGCTAAGTATGTAGACAATTGCTAATACACCAAGTTTGGAGGCGGTTTGGCATTAATTACAAAGCATGACGAGGCATCAATTTTCGCTAGGTCAAGAATTTCGCTTAATTAGCTTAAATCACTGTGTCTAGTTAAACAAGAAATTTCGCTTAAGGGGTGGGCAATTTCGCTTACTTAGCGAAATTTCGCTAAGCTTACGAAATTCTTGCGGAGGTGTCGAAATCAATTATCTCAAGGAACAAGGTTAGCTAGAATTTGGAGTGGTCTAGCAAATTTGGTGTTTTAAGGTTGCGAATTTTGGGCTTAAGGTTGCAATCTTTCGCAATCTTAGCGAAAATTTTCAAGAAGCTTAGCTAAAAATTCCCGCATTGTTGATCTTCACCGCTTTCATCCCGCCTTCAATCGCATCGAATTTTCTTCACTTTGCCTGTTTTCTCATTGATTCTCGCTGGTTGGATGGTCGAGACTTGACTCCAACTTCATGATTCATCCTTTGTATTGAGATTAATCTAAAAGTAAAAGCTCATACAAAACAACCAAAATACCCTAAAATGGCATGCTACTAAGAAGACTAGAACACTACAATTGGTATAAATGACATGATTAATGCGCAAAAAGCACTCAAAACCCATCTAATATAGGGTTCAAAATTGCACTTTTTGGGCATTAATCAATTGTCCATGTAACGAAGGTCCACCGATGACTCCCAACCAATTAAGGTTTAGGGCATCAAGTCAAAAGGATCTCTCAACCACAAACTCTTCAAGCTTCACCCTGGACTTTTAATGAGTTTGAAACTCCAGCACCTATAATTTGCAAAACTCCACCTATCCACCCATGTAATTACAGGTATTTTCCTTTTCCTTTTTTTTTTCTTTTCAACAAAGCTCCGTGACTCCCAACCGCCTGGTTTAAGGCACCGAGCTTTAAAAAACTACCATATACCCCTGACCGTGCTCGTGTTTCACAAGCAGAGTGTCACAATTTTTTTCTTTTTCTTCTTTTCTTTTTCTTTTCTTTTTTTTTTTTTTTTTTTGAAAGACGCTTTGATTTTATTCGGTCCCACCGATAGCGAGGCCAAAAGTACTAGGCCTACTTTTTGCGAGGCTTAGAGCTTCGCAATTTTAAGCTTATCATTGAAACTCAATGTCCACAAGGCAAGGTGGTTAGTTCAAAGTGGAAGAAAATGTTGAATACAATAAGAATTTCAAATAAAGTTATCAACTCCAATTGGCTTATAACAATCATTCTAACATCAAAAAAATTGGAACAAATTTTCAAATTTCTCATAACAAGTCAAGATTGCAAAAAAAGCTTCAAAATGAGAACCGAAAAGCATGAACTAAAAGAAACATGAATTATATTGTAAAAACAAACTAACTAGCAAGTCATTCAACTAAACAAAACAGACTTGCTCAAAACATAAATCAACACTTCCTTCCTTAACTCTCCCCCCAATCGAATTTTAAATTGTCCTCAATGTGGTTATGGAATGGAAATTTAAGGGAGGAAGTGATACCTCCTTGGAGAAACGCAGCCGGTTGTGGAGAGGAGGAACCATATGAAACAAGAAACAAAAGAGAGGAAAAGTGTTAAACCAAAATATTAACAGTGTAAAATATGATCATGCTACAAGAATGGAAATCAAAAAGATAAAAATATGCTTCCCAAAGAGGTCTTATTCACTCCATTTGGGCTTCAAATGATCAAGTTGGAAGAAGAAAATAGAGGTTAAAAGTGACCAATTGGAGCATTTTGAAAATTACGCCTTTATCATAATTTCAAAAGTGTTCTTTCTTGTAATATTTAGATTCTGTACTCTCTAATATTTACAACAATACCAAGATCACCCAAAACGGAGTTCGGATGAAAAAGTTATGGTCAAAAGAAACTAAGAATGCAAAATTGGGGGCCGCAAAAAATTCCTCGCTAAATTTCAGAAGCGCCGCAAATTATTTTTATTTTTTATTTTTTTTCTAAAGACAATTTTATATATATATATATATATATGGTTATATATGGAGAGTGGAGAGAGAGAGATATATATATATATATATATATATATATTTTTTTTTTTTTTTTTTTTTTTTTTTTTACTTTCCTTCCTCATTCTCGCTACAGTTAAGCATGCACAAGTATTCAGCCTCGCAGAAGAATGATCCAAAGAAAATATGCTTCCTCGTTAAAATGGGCTGTGAACTGCACAACTACTACAAGATCCTCAAATTTCATTGTGTCGCGAAATTCTTGCAAAATTTGGTGCTACGAATTTTCTAGGGTTTTATAATTTCACAACCCTGGCTTAAATTTTTTGGCTTGCCTGACTCTACCGGTAGAAATTAAGCACATACCAAAAATAAGTCAGAAAAATAAAAAAAAATGCAGAAAATGAAAATGAGTTTAAAGACAAAAGATTAAATTAAAATTGTAGAAAACCTAAAGAGAAAAATTAAAACAAATCAAAATAAAATAAAACATAAAATCAAAACAAAAAGTGAGGATTCCTGCAGGGAGACTCCAGTCCCCCCCAAACCGCTGCCTCTAAGCTCAAGAAGGAGAAGCTCTGTTCAATACCCAAAAGGGTACCGCCGAACTAAAATGGAGCCGTAGGGATCAGCTGAAACCGTGTGTTCGAATCCGAACCAGCTAGCTTAGGTATGAGTCATCCGCAGCCATGCACATGAGCAATTGCCATCATCTGTGATGTAAAGGGCGAAGGTCTGAATGTAGAGGTCACTAACTTCCTAAAGTTTTGCGCAGGCAGTGCAAATGGGTTGGCCTCAGCCTTTGCAGCAGTGCTTCGTGTGTCGATTATGTCATGTGTATCGCAGATATGCACTAGGTCGAGAGGATGTTAGGTGGCCTGAGAGTAGATTGATTTTAATTTTAGAATGCTAAGAATAAGCTTTGGGTCACTTACTTCCTTCCATCATTTCTTTCACTAACAATGGGGAATTGTTTATTTTTCGAGACAAAAGCAAAGACAAATGTCCAGGATCTGCATAACCTTCGTAAATCCGCAAAAGTCTTTATCAGCTCTTTTCTTGTAGCTGTTAGCCACAATGCTCCTCCACTATGGTATCAATCAGGCACTCTTCCTCCGATGAACATGTCAGCGATTGCGAGCCTTGAAATGGAGTACCAGTTGTCAATTTTTTCACTGCTACTACTTTGAAGCCCATCTAATCTTTGGTTCAAAGAGCTCTCCATGGTATCAACTCTTTGATTTGCTTGGACATTCACCGCTTTCTGCTCCTCTATAAAATTACCCACCACTGCTCGTTCCGTGATGTTTGCTCAACTGAAGAAGTTAATTGTGGTGGTTGTGATGGCTGAGAGCTGGGGCGATAATGTGTGGGAGAGAGCAAAGAGTACACTGTGGAGGTCTTAAGCCTATGAGAAATTTGGGTTCAACTAGGTTGTAAGTACTGCCATATGGTGCATTAGTTGGAGGCACAATGCAAGAGGGTGCACTCACTCGTGGAGGGTGTATGTGATCCCTCATGAACCTATATGCATTAGGGTTTCTCTCCACTAGGTAATCGATCATGTTGCTTCCTTGTGGTGTTCCATTTGTTCAACTAACATTCAATTCAGAATTGGGCCCTGAGAATATCGACTTTGATCAACTTGCCTTTTGGATTTCTAACTACTTGAACATGCAATTCCTACAAAGAAGAACAAAGTAAACACTCAAACAAAAACAAAGAGAAACAATTTTATCAAAAAGGCTAAAGGTTAAAAGGGACAAATGAATGAAAGGAAAACTAAGTGGAACTACCAAAGAAATATTAAAAAGAATGTGATAAAAGAAAATTTACCTATAATCCAGATGAGGATCACAAGTGTTCGCATGTCACATTTAATTTAGGCATCATCCCCGCAACGACGCCATTTGATTCGCAGATGTACTTAAGGCAGTCCGTAGAGTATTCGAATCAACAATATTTATAACCTAATTCCTGTGATCGGGCGTAGCATAACCACTATATAATGTGCTGTTCTATGATTGTCCACAAGGATGGGTTTTCTTCGTGTAAAAGACTCACACTGAAGTTTAAACTAGTAATTCATTTTTTGGATTTCAGGTTGTTCTAAAAAGTGAGGAGTTTTGTGTTGAAAACTAAAAGTAAAATAAGTTAAAATGTAAAAGAGAAT
The DNA here is from genome assembly GCA_016808115.1 of Tetrastigma voinierianum. Lineage (NCBI taxonomy): Eukaryota > Viridiplantae > Streptophyta > Magnoliopsida > Vitales > Vitaceae > Tetrastigma > Tetrastigma voinierianum. Next base: position 231,278 of record JAEQBH010002851.1, on the reverse strand, counting down.
TCCTTAGCTAAGTTTAGTTCACTACTAGGTTCCTAGGGAAAATGAGGGCTTCCGGTCTTTTCTCAGAGGATGACCACTAGCCTATCTTCCTAACCTGCCTCTTCATTTAACTACAGCCACCCAAATAACTATCCTTGAAATGCAGTGGTTCACGAGCATTAATAGTCTCTGATTGCTGAAAAAACAAGTCTCCTTGACTCACCTTCCAATGGCTCATAAATGATAACTAACGAACATCATTGGATCTAGCAATAAGCATCCAATGAGCCCAGAAAGCTTACCAAGTACTAGCCATTCATGTAAGACCCGAGAAAATTTCAATTTTCGAAAGGGCAAACGACAATTTCGTCAAAACCCAAATTTTCGAGATCCTTTGATGACGAAACACTTCACCGTTGAATCGCCTGAAATCTAGCCAACACGCTGACACTTCATCGACCTTTAGACAAATTTCGACTTTTACGTTTTTCAAGGCACCACAGTCAGAAACTGTTTTTGAGAGACATGTGATGACAAAAGTCACCTACTACATGTACTCATGTGACACATGTTGCATGATTAGTGAGAGGATGAAATGAATGGCTTAGATTGTGCTAAGTGTCAAAAATCAAGAAAATGGACACATTGGGAATTAATGGAAAGTTTAATGATAATAAGACAAGGATGAATAGTTATCTTCTCCACCAAAAAGGAGACCAAAACATGCAGTGGCTGGAAGTGATTCAGTGGACTGGATTTTTTATTTTTTAGAGAGAGAGATAGCTTCTTCTCTCTAGATTTTCGGTCGTTCGAACCGTCGGTTCTCGACGGAGCAAGAAGCAAAGTCGATTTACGCGGCGAGGGCAAAGCGTGGACACCGATTTGGTGGAGTTCCGACAACTCCAAGAGGTAGGGATCTTTTCCTACTTGTGTTATTTTTTGGCTAAGAGTCATGTAAATGGTTGGGGAGGTTCTGAGGCTTGGATTAGCTGTGTTCTCGATCTCAAAAGCTTTGAACCGAATGGAGAAATCAATATTTGTATTCATGAATAAAGGCTAACCGAGGGAGCCACTATTAATGAATAGTGACGTGATTTTTGGTGTGATTTGGCGGATGTTGAGTGATTTCAAAATGAATTGCTTGTTTGTTAATTAGCCCATGTGAGCTAATTTTGGTGTTAATGATGGTGAAATTTAGAGCAATATGATTTTATGGATTTAACTATGTTAAGATATACATGTTTTATATATTAGCATGAGTTGTTGGGATTGGCATCGTTCATTCCAGGCACCGGGCACCCTAGAATATTAGGAGTGAGTGCATGACATGAAATTGAAAGAAAAACGTAAAATGTTTGTGAAAGGAATTTCAAGGAAGATTTTTCGAAGAATTGCCTTGAAGAGTCGTCCAAATGTGATCACTTTGATGAGGACTATGATCAAGCTTCTGCAGCATTATCTAGCAATTCGCCTCAGAGGGTAGTCCAATATTTTATCAATTCGAGTAGTAAGTTTTCGAGAACAAAAGCTTTTGTTTTGAAATCGGATATTTTACTCGCATTCAACTAGCATATGTGAGGAGTTCGTGAGGACTTAGGACACGGATTGGTCAGTGTAGACATTCGAGCAGGTTCACAAATGCTTGAATGTGATTAGTTTGCCATGATTACGTGCACTTAGGTGGGGAGTAACCCACGAGGAATTACATTACTTATTGTTTTACTCACCCCGCTTCAGGATCACTATTTCAAAAATGTGAGTGTATTAGAGGACGGGCGCCACTAGGAGGTCGTTGGCTTAGAAGAAAGCCCTGGTTATGGCTTTGGGTATTCGCTTTGTATAACATGTATTAAAACTCTAAAATTTTGGATATATGTTTGGTAAAGAGTAATTTATTAACTCTGAACTATTGTATATAGTTGATGTATTTTGTGAGATGATGCAGTGGGCCAAGTAAGAAGGTTTTACTCGCATGTGGACCTTTAGGGTCATTGTTAATTATTGGGACAAGAGTACCTTGGGTAGAGCTCCCAAGATAAAGAGACTGTCCGATGCCAAGGAGTGGTGTCGGGTTACCCAACATCCAACAGTACTCAGGCTGACGTGGTTGTCAACGAACTCCCGATTAGCGCTACAACTTGCATCAAAGCTTAGGTTTATAAATACCAAGAGCTTAGTGTCAATATGTAAGGTATACGATTACCTAGGACTTGATGGGCACGGGTTAGATCACGCATTCCTTGTGCACTTTGATGATTGATGTGTGATGAATTGTTATGTATGTATTGTGTGAATTGTGTGCTTGGTGAATAGCACATAGGAAAAAAATAAAAGATGTTGAACACTAGGGTCGAGAAAATGTAACCTTAGGTGTTCGAGAAATTTTGGACAAAATGGTCCATAATTAAATGAAAAAAAATTGATGAAGAAAAATTTCTAAGGTTTTATGTGTTGTGTAAAAACTCGGAAAAATGGATAAAATAAATTTTAATAAATTTATTCGTTTATTGGAAAATTAAAATATATATATATATATATATATATATATATATAGTATATATATATATATATATATATATATAAGAGGAGATGAGGAGTATATATATATATATTTTTTTGGGTGGTTTTCCAATAGCCGAATGAGAAAAAAAGAAAGGGTTGCAGAAACGAACCTGGATTTAAGCACGTCCTTTTCCTGGTCTCAGTCACGACACAATTTTGTATCGTGACACAGCACACACAGCCAGCAATGTGGACTCGGTCACGTTACAGCCGAAACAGGCCACAACACTGCCAAGGGAGGCCATAACATCTGGCTGGCGAGCGCTGGGCTAAATACGCCAAGGGAGGCCACGCACACGATCGCATCAGACGCCGCTGTACTCGGGCTGGGGGTGAGTGTCGCTGATACAAAGCAGTGTGGCCAGACGTGAGAGAGGCCTCCAGCCATCAGGAGTGTGTGTCAACAGCAATTGGCTGGTCAGACGTGATAGGCTGGAGGCTTGATACCGGGTGTGTCATGACACACCCGAGATACAAAGAAATGATACGGCTGCTGACACGGCATGGCAATGCATCGCCGCAGGCGCAAAATGGCTACGGCAGGACCCCCGCGACACGGCACGAGGGGGCCACGACATCGGCCCCATGCGCCACTTGATACAGCCCAGCGCCGCATCATCGACACGCGCCATGCGCGCTTGTGCGTGCAGGTCGGGCTGTGGTGTGCACCGTGCATCCGACTTCGCTAATTCTGCAATCGCTCGAGTCATCGGGTTAGACACCGCTCATGAACACTATTCATGAGCACCGCTTATGAGGTTAAAAAATATATGAAGTAAAATAAAAATAAAATATTTTAAAATGAATTTTCTAAAATGAAACATTATTTGGTTGCAGGGATTTAATATATGAAATTATGGCCTTCAGATACCTATGAATGCATGGACATCAGGTATGAAATGTTTTCTCAGATGCAGATAGAGTCTCAGTCAGTGTTTTATGCCTTAGAGATACTGTAGACAGAATTTAACTCTACATTTGGACGGTGGTAGATGTATTAGTCGAGGGCGAGGACGTAGAGGGCGCTCCACGAGGTGCTAGCCTGGGCACTATCTCGTGTTTGACCAGCCAGGCCACGAGGTCGAGGTATTGCGGGTTTCACATACTGCACAAAGTAGCAACAGGCCGTGGGAGGTCCGAGTAACTTCCAAAGGTTTAGGGCGCATCATCCTCCGACATTCACAGGAGAAGGAGATCCGATGGTGGCACTACTGGTTCATATCGAGAAGGTGTTAGAGGCTATGGAGATTACCTCTGACACGACCAAGATTAGACTAACTGCGTTCTAGCTAGAGGGTGAGGCCCAAGTATGGTGGAACTGGGTAAAGACCTTTAGGGACCTAGAGGTAATCACATGGGCAGAGTTCCAGGAGCTGTTCATGGGCAAGTATTTTTCGGATACTGCTCATCATACGAAGGCTCCGGAGTTCCTAGAGCTGAAGCAGGGGACTATGATTGTGGCCGGGAGCATGGCTGATTCACTGAGCTAAATTGCTTTTGCTTGATGATTTACGCTGGCCACGGACATGGCCAAGGTTAGAGTGTCTGAGAATGGGCCAAGTTGTCCATTCGGGGTAGGATTGTGGGAGGGTCTTCACCTATGACATGGACTCCATGGTTGGGACAAATTAATTATGTGAGAGAGATCGAGATGCTTCCTGAGCACTCGGATGCTGGTGTTAGTAGAAAGAGGAAGGAGAGTCGCCTTCTGGCTAGGGGAAAGAAGCAGAGGGTTTAGTCGTTCCAGGATACGCTATCCTGCCAAGGATAGGATCAGAAGGCTATCAAGATGGGTAGAGGGTGTGCTACCATTGTCACACTCTACATTACGAGGAGGATTTCCCCGCAGAGACGGTGGATCCTGTGGTTTCTAAGACAACCCCCATCACGGTAGGATGGGAGAGGATATAGTATATTCCTCCACAACTCCTATGATGTGCTAGAGGGAGCCAATATCGCTCTGCTGAGCCGCGACGACACCTTCGGTTACACCAAGAAAGCCGTAGAGGCTGCGACTATGGGCCGAGGCAGAGGACAGTCTTGGCAAAAGGTGGGACGTTAGGAGTTCAGGGTGGTGTCTCACACACAGGCTCACCCGGCCGAGCCGCCAGATCAGCCAATTATAGCACAGGTAATGCTACTATCACGCCCATGGGCAAGAGGCATTTGATTCTCGTGCTTCAGATTCATTTATCGCCAGATCGCCTGTGATGAGTCGCTTTAGGCTGGGAGGCCTTCGATGAGCCAGATGTGAGTTCTCCCCAGTGGATTGTAGCGAAGTAGGCGATAGGTTTTAGATTGCGAGCTAGAGATCTCGTGGACGTACCACAAAGGGATCTTAGGATCATGGACGATGTCATAGTTCGACTATCCCGGGATGATTCACGACAAACTACGGTGGTCGCGACGACTGCGAGCTGCAGCATACTTCACCTACACTTGCATTACAGACTAAGTTAGGGCTTCAGGGGACAACATGATATACTTTGCCCCAGACGCCGTACAAGTCCAACAGGTGTCAGACTTGACGGGTTGGCTAGCAGCCTTACGCTGGAGGACGAGGTGAGACCGTGACTTATCTACCTTGAAAGTAGTTTGTGAGTACGAGGATGTTTTCTCCGATTGAAGCACGGATTGCCTCTCGCAGAGGGTCAGACTCGGTGATCTAGTTACACCCTGCATCACTTATCTCATGACTCCGCATAGATGGCACCCGGCTTGGAGTTGCAGTGAACTCGTGAGTCCAGCCTACAGAGCTACCGGACAAGGGGTTCATTGCATCGGCACTTCACCATGGGCGCCCTGCCTCTATTTGCGAAGAAGAAGGACAAGACCCTTCGATCATTGACTGCTGCACAAATTGAACAGGTTACAATTAAGAATCGGCACCCACACGAGGATCCTTCCTCCCCCGCCCGATGATTTGTTCGATCGCTCGAGAGGAGCGCGAGTTCACTTCCAAGATAGACCTTCGCACTGGTTACCATTAGCTGAGGGTTAGGGAGACAGATATCCCTAAGACAACGTTTAGGACGCGTTATGGGCACTTTGAGTTTACAGTGATGCCCTTTGGATTGACGAATGCGCCAACGGCATTCATGGACCTCATGCATAGGGTATTCCAACCCTATCTAGATCAATTTGTCAAGGGGCCTCGTGGATGACATTGACACCCGCTAGGAGTGGGAGCATGAGTATCACTGGAGGATCGCTTACGCTGCCGAGAGATCATCACTATACTCCAAGTTCGCAAGTGCGTAGTTTTGGCTTACTGAGGTGAGATTTTTGGACACGTGGTGTCAGCATTAGATGTGTCATGGGACCCGCAGAAGGCCGAGGCCGCGGATGAGCTGGGAGAGGCTGGGCCAATCTTTCGAGATACGCCAGCTTGGGATTGGTTGGGTACTACAGTAGATTCATTAAGGATTTCTCCTGATTAGCGGCACCTATGACGAGATTAACCCGGAAGGAGGTCAAGTTTGATTGGGATGGCCGATGCGAGGAGGCATTCTAGGAGTTTAAGAGGAGACTTACTTCAGCTCCTATCTTGATAGTCCCGAACAAGGGACAAGAGTACACAAGCAGTATTGTGATGGTTTCTCGGTGGCCTGGACCGGGATGTGTTTTGATGCATCCTGAGGGTAGCTATGGTTCTCGTCGCTGAAAATCATGAGCATAATTACCCCACACAAGACATGTGAGTTGGCGGTCGAGTCTTACCTTTGAAGATTTGCCACTACTTATATATGAGAGGAATTCGAGGTGTACTGCACTATAAAAGTCCTAAGTATATTTCGCCACGTACAAATGGGACTCAATATGAGGCAACGCAGATGGATGGAGTTCCTAGAGGATTATGACTTCACTTTCGTATTATCTATCCCGGCAGGGCAATGTAATGGCTAATGCGCTACCGAAGTCACGGGAGCATTGCATGGAGGCCTCCCGGAGTGGCAGATGCTCGAGATCGGTGGGATACGCTGGGGCGCATCACGAGCGTGGTCGCATGTTGGGAGTTTATAGCTACACCGCCTCGCTGAGCGCGGTGAGTACCTGATTCCCGTGACAGACGCCGGAGATAGTGTCCATCAGGGACCGGGTACAGTCAGTACAGGTGATGAGGGCTGGACCGTCCACGCGGATGGTAGTCTTCGGAGCATGGTGGGACTGCAAGGTTCCCCAAATAATCGACGGATGTAGGAGACTCGTGAGCTTCACTGGCTTCTCGATTTGTCAGGCATCCAGTGGCACGTAAGATGTACCAGGATCTAGTCGCCGCACTACCAGAGCCGAAATGAAGAAAACACGTAGGACTTTGTTCGACGACGCCTCACGTGTCGCCAGGTTATACGAAAGCACCGTAAGATGCCAGGCTATCAAATTTATCGAGGTGGATGAGTGGAAGTGGAGCACGTCAATTTACGGATTTTGTGACCCACTTGCCACCTAACAATCGGGCGACATGATGCGGCATGGTGATGGCGTGGACCTATCACGGTCGGGCACATTTTCTAGCCGTGCGAATGAACTCACATCGAAAGATTCTACCCGCTGTACATTCAAGAGATAGTTCGCCATGGAGTACCAAAGATCCATAGTGTTGGATAGAGACTGGAGGTTTACAAATAAGACTTTTGGAAGAGTTTCCTGTAAAGGCTATGGGCAATACCTACACCATGAGTACAACTTTCCACCCACGTACGTATGGTCATTTAAGAGGATTCATATTGCGTGTTAGGATGACATGTCATGAAAGCATGCGGTCCCGGATCATATGGGTAGGCCGGGAAGAGCACTCGCCCTTAGTGGAATTTGCCTACAACAACAATTACTAGGCAAGCATACAGATGGCACCATATGAGGCATTGTACTGAGCCATGCAGACACCAATATGTTTGACCGAGGTGGGAGAGAGCCCATCACCGGGGTCTCCGACTGATTAGGAGACACCCGAGAAGGTGAGCTTGATACGACAACGCCTTCTCACGCCGCAGCCGGGGCAAGAGCTATGCTGATGTACGACAACCCTTAGAGTTCGAGGTCGAGACTCACGCCTTCTTAAAGGTGATGCCTAAGAGAGAGTGGTCAGTTCGCTGCCGAGGAAGCCATCGAGGTTTATTGGGCCCTTCGAGATACTCGAGAGGGTAGACACTGTAGCGTACCGGTTGGCTTTACCGCCTTGCATGTCAGGTGTCCACGAGGTATTTCACGTCTCCATGGTCCAGAGATACAATCCAAATCCAACTCATGTAGCGGATTGGGGGGAGATTGAGGTTGACAAGGATGGGACCTTCGAGGAGGGACCAGTGTGCATTATGGATAGCCGGAATCTGTGCCTTTTGCACACATGACTATGGAGGGTTAGTGAGGGTGCTATGGCAGCACCGGGGAGTGGAGGAGTCAACGCGGAATGCGAGGACACGATGCGGCCACCTATCCCTTCTTGTTTAGGGACGAAGGTACGTGGTTTATCGCTTAACACCTAATCACTAGCGATAATACAGATAAATGCGACGCTTCATATGCATGTGATTCGTAGGTGATTCTACTGCACTTCGTGACAAAAATTCCTTTAAGGAGGAGAATGTAAGACCCGAGAAAATCTCCAAGTTTCAAAAAAAATCCAGACTCTCAAGTTGCTAAAATTCGGAATTTTCTAGATCTCGGATGACTTAAACGGACTTCATCATGGAACGCCTCGCAAAATCTAGCTAACACGTCGAATTTTGTCGAATTCCAAGACAATGAATTTCACGTTTTTTCGAGTACCAAAGCCAGAACGGTTTTTGAGAGACATGTGATGTGACAAAAGTCACCTACTACATGTACTCATGTGACACGTGTTGCATGATTAGTGAGAGGATGAAATGAATGGCTGAGATTGTGCCAAGTGTCAAAAATCAAGAAAAGTGGCTAATACTAATTAATGCAAAGTTTAATGATAATAAGACAAGGATGAATGGGGCTATCTTCTCCACTAATAAGAGACCAAACGTGCGCTGGGTTGTGAAGTGATGCAAAGGCTGATTTTTTATTTGTATAGAGAGAGAGCCTTTCTTTAGATTTCTCGACCGCTCAACCGTAGGTTCTCGACGAGCGTTGTGCTGTTCGATCTACGCCATGGCGCTACTGCGGACACCGACGGTGGAGTTCCGACAACTCCAAGAGGTAGGATCTTTTCCTTACTTCGCGTTATTCTTCGTTTCAAGAGTCATTTAAATTTATTGTGGAGGTTCTGAGGCTTGATTAGGCCGGTGTTCTCTGTCTCAAAATTTTGAACCTAATGGAGAAAATCCCCATTGTCGTGGGCCGTGAATAGTGCCAACCGAGGGCTCACTGCCTGCGGGAATAGTGACGTGATTTTTGGTGTGATTTTTATGATGTTGAGTGATTCAAAATGAATTGCTTGTGTTTGTTAATTAGCCCATGTGAGCTAATTTTGGTGTTATTGATGGTGAAATTGCATAACATGATTTTATGGATTAATTATGTTAATATATACATGTTTTATATATTAGCATGAGTTGTTGGGATTGGCATCATTCATTCCATATGCACTGGGGCACCCTAGAATATTAGGAGTGAGTGCATGACATGAAATTGAAAGAAAAACGAAAATGTTTGTGAAAGGAATTTCAAGAGGATTTTCTTCAAGAATTTCTCGAGAGTCGTTCAACAAATCACTTTGATGAGGACCATGACTGCTTTCAGAGCGGTTATCCAAAGAATTCGCCTGAGGGTAGTCTGAATATTTTACCGAATTCGGTAGTAAGTTTTCGAGAACAGCTTGTTTTGAAAATCGGATATTTTACTCGCATTCTGGGCTTTAGTGATATGTGAGGGAGCTCAAGAGGACTCTGACAATGGGATTGGTCATGTAGACATTTGAGTAGGTTCATATGAAATTGCTTGGACGTGATTGTTTGCCATGACATGTGCACTAGGTGGGGAGTAACCCACATAAATTATCATTACTGGCTTTGCTCACCCCGTCGAGGATCACTATTTCCGGTGCAGGAGTGCACAGAGGACTCAAGGCCACTAGAGGTCACACAAGAAAGTTCTGTTGGCTTTAGGCATTCGCTTCTTTTGTATAACATGTATTAAAACCTAAATTTTGATATATGTTTGGTAAAGAGTAATTGCTAACTCTGAACTATTATATATAGTTGATGTATTTTAGAGAGTTGATGCAGGGCCGCTGCCATTATTTTACTCGCATGTGGACTTCACACATTATCATAATTGTTTACTGGTGTTTTACTCCAGAAATTGCACAAAGGAGACTCGTCTGAGCCGTGAGTGGTGTCGGTTACCCGATCCACTAGTATTCCGCTGGTTAGTGGGTTGTCAACGACCCCGCTGGGGCATCACAATTCAAGGTGACTCAAGGATCTGAACTGAGAGTTTTAAGGAAAGGAGCATAATTAGCGCGTAGTTGACTCGCGTGTTCATGAAACCCTCAGCCTTGCCTTAGATCCTTTGCTCAATGGCCTTCCACCTCAAGGATGAAAGGGTTTTGTCGCTCATCCTCCGAAGGTCATCCTCGCAGGTCGTTGGCCCAGCGAGAAAGTGGAAAGAAAATGAGAGAAAATGAGAACCGGGAGCTTGCCCTACAAGCTTCCCAAAAACGAAAAATTACAATAATGAAAAGTTGTCTACAATGTCTTATATGGGGGCTTTTATAACGAAATCCCATTACAAATTACCAAAATAACAAAATCAATAACAATTACAGGGGGACAAATCGGGAAGAAATCCAAAAAGTGACAAAAAAAAGTAAAATAGTCAAAAGCAGCAACAGTGGCAGGAAACGTTCGCAAGGCAGGGCAAATTTCGCAACCCTTGCGAAATGGCCAAGGGCTACTACATCTCTTTGTAGTACTTCTGGTTCTGCCTTTTTCTGCTTTGATTCCAATCGATTTCTTCATGCTTGAGCTGAATCCCTATCTATGGTATAAATAGCCTATAAAAACAAAAAAACTTGCCATAACATTTCATCAGTAGCATTGCAAGGTCCTTAACATGCCAACTGGGTTAATTCGGCTGATTAATACGCAAAAAGTGCTCAAAACACGTAGTAATAAGAGTGTAAAACAACACTATTTCCTAGAGTAACTGAACGCACCCCACTGAATCTTTGGTACTGCTCTCTCAGTTAGCCATTAACAATTGTTCAGTGCTATATTCTCTAGAATCTGGTACACTTCAACCTCATTCTTGCCAAGAATAGCTCCTCCCGCGGAAGCATCAATAAGAGTTCTTATAGGTACACTTAGCCCATTATAAAAATGATTCACTTGCATCAATTTAGGTAAATTATGATTAAGGCATTTCCTTAAGAGATCTTTGTACCTCTCCCAAGCTTCATAAAAGGACTCACCATCTAATGCAAGTAAATTGTTGATGTAAATCCTTAACTTTGTCATTTTACAAGTGGAAGAATCAGTCAAAACTTATTAACTAGCTCATCCAATGATGTGATGGAATTTTGAGGCTCCGTGGTAAGCCAATGTTTTGCCTTGTTTTTCAAATAGAATGGGAACAATTGAAGGAGGATAGCATCATCACTAAATCCATTGTACTTCACCGTATCGCATACCTCTAAGAAGTTCAGGATGTGTGCATTTAGGTTCTTATGAGGAAGTCCAGTAAATTGCACTCCTTGTAAGAGTTGGAGGGTGATGGGCTTGAGCTCAAAGTTATTAGCCTGTATAGCCGGTCTCCTATCACAGGCTGAGTAGTGGATGGCGGACGAACATAATCTTGGATGGGTCTTAGGACATTGTCCATCTGTGTAGTATCCGGTGTCACACCATCTCCCATTCTAGAATCAACTTTTCTAAAATCCCAATATTTTTCTAGGCTGGGATGTTCCAACCGACTAGTCGCTTCTCTTATCTCTCCAAATTCTTCTCAAAGTCTCTTGATTTCAAGACTGAATGTAAAGATTTTTCAACTCTCACTTCACATGCAACCTAATGGTACTTGAATTCAAAGAAGAAAACTAAAATGTCAAGAATTTAAAAATAAAATAAAATAAAAATTGAAAATAAGAAAATTAAAAGAGATGTTCAAGTAATTATAGTTGTACTTTAGTATCAATATTAGAACAAAACACCTATAACTCTAAGAACAACGCCAAAACTCGAGTAGGCGTTTCTCGTGGTTTCCTTATTAAAATTACGTGAACAGATATGCAATTAATACCTATTCGTGCAAGTATAAGCATGCCAAGTAATACATTGTACTAAACGTACAAAGATCGATCCACAGGAGTGAATGGGGATGCTATGACGGAACGACTACCTCTACATCCAATGAACAAATTTTTAGATGATTTTGAACAAACATATGAATTGAATTACTAAATCGTAAAACTAAAAATTTGACTACGCAAGTTGAGGGTTTCTTAAGATAAAGAGGTTCTAGTGTTTTTGGTGTGATTAGACAATCCACCTATATTTGAACTAGAATCCTATTCTATTATTTCATTGGAAAGTTCTCCAAGGCAATTCTTGACTATTTTAATTACGAGCCTCTCTCAAGGTATAGTAACCTACTAACTAATACTAGGTTTCTTGCTTCTCAGCTCAACCCTAGGCACTAGCAGTGCATTAAGTCCTAAGAACCCTACACACCGCCTAATTACTGATGATTTCTACACCACCAAACTAATTAGGTTGATTCACCTAAGTCTAATTTTCTACTCCCTTCTCAGATCTCGCAGAAAATCATGCACCACATTAATATTGTCCAGACATTAATATGCAAATAAAATCAAGCATGAATCAATAGAGGTTCAATCCTATGAAACAATAAAAGGAAGAATTCTAGCAATTAGATATAAGCTTCATGTCTAATACACAACCAAAACCCTAGATTTTGAGTTTAGAACATAATGAAATTCGTGTACATCATAAAATCTAGAGAAAACATGAAAGTAAAATAGAATAACTCTGATGTTGAAAGATTGGGTGATGCTCAATCTTCTTCCTCCGATTCACAGATCTCCCGATGGTCGATGTCGATCTCTATGTCCGTCTCCCTCCACTATGGTCAACCGTCACCTCTCAATGTGCGCCCCTAGTTCCTTAGGTCATCTTTCCTTAAAAACTCTCGAAAAATAGCACTCCTAAATGCTAAATTGGCCTAGACCCACGAACAGGCCCAGCGACGTCATGACGTTGGGAGCAAGATCTTGATTATTCCCTCTTTTAGCCTCCAAAATGCCTTAATTTGACCTACAATTCAAAATGGAACTACATATTAGTGTATGAAGAACAAATGCTACTAAATTAATTATTGAAAAGGTCTAAAACATACCAAAACCCGAGTACGTAATGAGTGTTTTTGGACACTCATCAATAATGAAAGAAGTGAATTGTCGCATCCCAATGAGGCCAAATGAGGTGTGCCACAAATCGACTGGTTGATGAATCAAAGGCAATATCCGTACGCAGTAAAATTCTAAGCAGAGAAGACATCTCAAGTGAGCTAAGCTCCACAGGAAGAGGGTGAAGTAAAAGGGCACCAACAAGGCCAACATCAGAAACAAGATCAACAATGTACTTGTGTTGAGTGAGAGGTCGTAGAGCTCCTGGCTCAACGCCAAGAGTTAACTCAGATACAAGGTCCTCGACCGAAAGTATGATCATGAAGGCACATGCCTTCAGTAAGAGTCTCATCAGTCCCAGTCATGAGGAGGACATCATCAACATAAACCAAGAGGGCCATGAAGGAGGAGCCAGAGCGGAATAAGAAGAGGCATGGATCAAAAACAGTGACTTCTATACAACTTGAGTTATGTGCATAAAGTTCAGACAGAGTTATAATGGAGTCCTGCCAGCCATATGAAGGAAATTTATTTAAGACGGCAAACATGTCCGAGAAGAAATATCCATAAAGAGACTCCACAGAATTAGTAGCTCTTTGATTACTACCCAAATAGTGTTGTTTCATACCCTTAACACTCCATGTTTTGAGCACTTTTTGTGTAGTAATCAGCCTAATTGACCTAGTTGACATGTTAGGGACCTAGCAAGGCTACTAATCAAATTTTGTGGCAAGTTTTGTCGCTTTCAAAGGCTATATATATTGAAGATAGGGATGCAGATCGTTAACGAAGGAAACCAATATACTCAGTTAAAGAGCCAAGAAAGCAAACACAAGATGCGCTTCTGCAACGCTCATCATCTCACACCATAATGAAATGTGATAAACAAAGATGTATAACCTTACAATTCATTAAGGAGTTACGAATTTTCAAGAACCCCCGCGAATTGTCTCCTACATTTGACTTTTTGAGTTCTTTTTGTTTTCTTCCCAATATCTCCCCGTATAATAGTGTTTAAGTTGTATATTTTGGTAATTTGTATTGATTTTGGGTGGTATGTAATACCCGAAGACTTGGTGTACAAACAGTTTTTCATTTTTATTGAAGTGGTTTTTGGGAAGCTTCTTGGAGAAGCTCCCGTTTTCTCTCAATTTCTTTCTCTTTTTCTCACTAGCCAAACACCCTATGAGGATGATTTCTCAGATGATGAGTGGCTAAAACCCCTCCCTCCTTGAAGTAAAGGGGCACTGGGCAAAGGAACCTACGGCAAACCAAGGGTTTTCTATGAGCTTTGCAAGTGTATTCACCGCTTATTTATTGTTCTTTCCTTTTCAACTCTAGTTTCGATCCTTCGAGTTACCTTGAATGGTTGATATTTCGTAAGCTTTTGTGTGTCTTTCATTGGATACTTAATGCTAGATTCAGTGATGTTCGTTAGTTATCACTTATGAGCCATTGGAAGTTGAGTCAAGGAGACATGTATTTACTGATTGAGACCATTAATGAGAAGTGAATGCTATTGTCAAGGGGACATTTATTGAGGGTTAGTTTTTATAACTAAATGAAGAATTGATTCGGGAGATAACTATATGTTATCCTCCCCAATGCGAGGAAAAGACCTGGAAAACCACACATTTGCCTAAGGAACCTAAGCCTAGTGACTTGACACTTCAAGGGATTTCTTTCCATATTTTAATCCATTTTACTTTCAATTTTAATCACTAAAATCCATCATTTTTATCACAACCCAAATACCCAAAATGAAATCACCAGTTTAAGCCTCTATTACTATTTCACTTCAAGAAACTCAATTCTGGATTTATCTTAGAACCACTATACTTATAGTAGCTATATACGCTAGTAAGGAGGTATGAGGTTATAAATTTTGCTGATTAGCACCCCACTAGGTCATGGCGCACATTTTAAGATTGCTACTTTTGATAATTATCGTGGAAAGGTCTACTGCCATTCCAACCCTAATGGCTTGAAACGAAGCTAAGGGGAGCTAGTGGAATGGGATAAGCCACAACGCACGTGGCATTCGTGCGAGATAAGCTACATCGTGCGTGGCATTTGTGCGAGATAAGCTACAACGCATGTGGCATTTGTGCGAGTGACCCGAACATTCATGTAGGTGACCCGAACTCTATCACATGGCCATCATGTGAGCAAACCTAAACTCAACAGGCAGGAAGATCGGGCATGACACCGGCTCAACTACCTCAAGCATCAAGGTGGATGGGATCGGATAATCTAGCAAACGGATCGCCTCATGCATGGGAGATAGAATGGATGTCCATGCGTTACATTCCACCTTGACAGGTGTTATGACATAATTAATGGGACAATAGGGGCCACTCATAATTGCCCGTCTCATAACCGTCCACCATGCCAACCCCCCACAATGGGTATATAATGTATGGGAATGCACCCAAAAAAGGGGTCAGTTCAGCTTTTTGAGAAGTAATAAACAAATTATTATGGAAGGAAATTCGAGGCCGTTCTAGAAGAGAAGGGCCTTTACATCCAAATTTATTTATTCTCTTTCTCTTTCTATATTTTTTTTTCATTTTAATGGTTGTAATTCCTTTTCTAGAGATGTTTTAGTTTACTTTCTTAGTCCTTAGATGTAGCCAAGACTTGAATGTATGAATTCTCCTAATCTCTATTGATTAATGCCTTATTTCCTATCTATGTTGAGTATTTCATTTTTTTCTTATTGCTTGTGGGTATTTAGCCAATATTTACATGAATTGTGGTTCAATTCGAGATCTGAGAAGTGAGGATTGACTAGACCATGGATGAAATGTCATCTAATTATCAAGAGATAGAAATATAAAATGAAATTAGTGTGGTATTGGGGTTTCGAGTGCATTGCATTCCTAGGGTTTTAGGTTATAGAGACAAAAATACCTAAATCCTAAGGGTAGGTTGTGAGTTATCAAGAGAGATTCACAATTGCATTAGTGAAATCGCCATCAATATATTGAAATGAATATTGATTAATTGAGTAAGGAGGTTCATATAGGATTGTGTTGGTGAAATCTTTGCCCTAGTGTTTTTAGTCTTGAGTCTTTGTTAATTTAGGATTCTTGCATGCTAGTTTAGTGTAAATTAAGTCTTCCACATATTTTTCATCATCTAAATAGAGCCTAAGCTAAACTAGAATCGATACTTAATAGTCAATCCTCGTGGGACGATACTCTTACTTTCACTTTATTACTTAAACACGACGCGTGCACTTGTGCACTTAGGCATTCTTAATTTCATATACACGTTTCGTGCCTATCAATATTTGATTTTGTTTGAGATTTTTCATTAGACATCCAAACATAAGAAAATCATTTTTCTTAACATTTTTATTTCCTTAGTGCTTTTTGTGAACCAAGCATAACCTTAGGCTCCATTTGGAACTTGAAAAGTACTAGGGAAAGAAGAAAAAAAATATTAAGGAAAATTATTTTCTCATATTTACCATGGAAAATATAAAATCAAATTAAATATAATAAAAATTCTTCAAAATTTTACATATTTTTTTGTCTCATACCTTCACGTGGAGAGTCAAACAAATTAAATAGAATTATTCATGAACTTACAAAACTAAATGGGGAATAGATTGCAAAGAGGCAGTGTTAGACCAAGCTCTAATGCCATGTTAAATGATAACTTCCCCTAAAAGCTCAAACATGTAGGGTTTAAGTTTAATATGAATATCCGTTTTAACCATAATAGATGAACAATAAAATGAGTTTGCTCAATATATATAATTAATTTATTGGATTTAAACTTTTTTTTTCCTCCAAATTTTATTTATTTCCACTTTTCCTCCTTATTTTCTTTTCCTACTATTTTTCGGGTTCCAAATGTAGCTTTAGTGTTTTTGGCCCCATCAACTTATTTTTACCCGCCATTGTAAACCCAGAATTTTGAATTTTTTTTCAAAATGGCAAAACGATAAATTACCGCTATAGTATAAGTTCCAAAACTATAATTTATCTAGATCTCGAATGACAAAAAGGACCTCACCATTGGATTCATCTCGTGAAATCTAGTTGCTCAGATTTGACTCAAGCAAATCTCGAGACACCTGATTTTCATGATTTTCAAGTGCAGGTGCCTCGGTAGACCCAAAAACGTAATTTTGAGAAAAAATCTCGAAAGTGAAAATAATTAAGCAGTTCATTTAAAATAAATTGAACTTGAACCGTGATGAAATAAATTGTTTCGGGACATAAACGGACTCGGACCAGTCGCGGACACGTTGCGATGTGGGCCAACTCTTTAAGACTTAAGTCAAAGTAGAAAATCAGATTTGGAGGGGGGAAATGAGTGGATTTTCTATTGGAAAAACAAAAAAAGACCTCAGAGAGAGGGGGAGAAAGAAAGAAATTCAAATTTTCTTCGATCTTATAGAGTTCCGTCTGGTTTAAATTCATCTACAAAACGAAAGTTCATCTACTCGATGAGGGCTACGCGTGGGTACCGAAAGCATGGGATTTCGCCGAGGATTCAAGCGAGGAGTTTGGGAAATCAAAGGTTTGCCAGGCGGTCCACTAGACTTTTCTAGACTTTTCTTCTTTACGCTCCAAGAGGTAGGGATTCTTCCTACTTGGTTTATTTTCCATTCTAGGGCTGCCTGGGTTGAGCTTTAATGCCCTAAGATGCTGTTTGGCCCTTTTTTCCCTAAGGGGCTGTTTGGCAAAATAATGGGTTATGGGAATAATGCCCTGTTTTGACCCTATATGATGTCCAGTTTTTGGGGCTGATTTTCAGTTAGAAAAAGTGAGAATTTGGACTAGTATTCTTCAATAACATTGTAGCTCTATCTGAGAACTTGATGTTGGGCTTTTGAATCACCCAAATTGGATCTCTATAACCCAAGTTATGGTCCATTTTCTGGGACTGCCACAGGCTGCCCTGTTTTGGACGAACCTACTGTCCAGATTTTTGGGACTAATTTTCGATTGGTAAAAAGTGAGAATTTGGATTAGTATCCTTCAAGGAAATTTTATCACTATCTGAGAACTTGATTTTAGGCTTTTGAATCACCAAAATCGGACCTCTATAACTCAAGTTATGGTCCATTTTCTGAGACTGCTACAACTTAGGCTGTTTAATGGTTTGTGTCCAAATTTTGGGACTGTTAGGGGGCTAGTTTTCTTAACCGAATTCAGAACTATCCTATGATCTGTTATGGATTGTTGTGTGGAATGTTTTGTGGGCTTCTCTATGCCACAATTGGTCTTGAGGACGAGGTTGTCATGGCTTGAGTTTGAATGACATGCTTGGTAGTAATTGGTTGGATGTCAATATGTGTGTCCTAATGTATTGACATGTGATGAATGACATGTGTAGACATGGCATATTAAGGTTGTGGTATTATTTGTGGATATGTTATGTCATAATTTATGTAGAGGATAAAGGCTGCCATTGACTAAGTAATGATTTGATTGTGATATTGATATATGCATGGATGATATATTGACATGAATGAAATTTTGTGGAGATTACATGCATGTTTGATATAATTTTCCCTGATGCATGGGTGATATGCATGAGTAGAATTGTTTATATAGCATTCATCGTATATGTGACATGGTATAGGCATGAAATGGCACATCGCATTGCATATGCATGGGGACAATGCATGAAATGGGTGTGAGTGCATGGTTATAATCAACACTGTGTTTGGTGTTTGATTGGGTGGACTCAGTATGGTGGGACAACGCCCAAATGTGGTCACTTGGGCCAAATGGAAACGAAAAATGAAAATATGTCGCATTATAACAGGATAAACACCCCTGGTGAAAGCCCCGTTAGTTTTGGTTATACATATGTGTCCAACGGTGAAAGCCCATGAAAGTATAGGAAGGCTTGCAAAGCCTGCGGTGAGACCCCGGAAATTCGATACCCACAAAAAGACACATGATTTTGAATATAAATGATCATTGAAGTGTAATATCCAAAAATCTTTTGGCTTGAAAAACAAATTAATTTTTTTTTTGTAAAATGATCACCATGTGTAATCCAAGAATGATGGATTTTATCATGCATGGGTTTCAGCAATGGTGAGGAGTCGGGGACTGCTTGATGGAGCTCTGAGGACTCTGTGACATGACAAGTGGTGAGTCACATTTCATTCATGGCATGTAGAATTCATTTCAGGCTGCATAACTCGATTGAATGTGTTTTTTTTTTTTTTTTGTGACATGACCATTGCATGTGCACTTTGGTGGGAAGTAGCCTCTGTAGGAGTTTACTCTATTGGGCATTGCTCACCCCGTCGTGAGACCTCCTTTCAAGCAAGCCAAGGAGTAAAGAAGACTAAGGCCACTTAGGCTCATTATGAAGAAAGCCGAAGTCAGGGCTTCGTTCTTACTTTGTAAAACATATTAGAACAAACTGCTTTGATATATGTTTTTATGTAAAGAGTATTGTAATTAAACCCTTAAGGACTATGGTATTATAGCCTGTGATGGTGTTTGGTATGGATAAATGGACCCTATGTGATCTTTACCTGGGTGAGGATGGACTCGAAGAGATGATATGACAATCATTCCTGATGGGCCATGCTATTATCCGTTGTATAGGTTGTATTTCTTGGGTAGAGCCCCTGTATAGTGAGACTGGGTCTCGATTTTTTTAAATTATAGGTCCCGGTAAAGGGGACACAATAGTGTGGTATCGGGTTACCCGACATCCACAAGTTTTTCGTTGGTTGACAGTTGGTCAACGAACCCCCGAGTTTTGGGGCGTCACACCACTGACAATGGTGGTACATCCCATAAGAAGGTGGTGGTGGTGTAGCGTCAAGGTGGCGGTGGTGCAGCACCATAAGAAGGTGGTGGCGGAGCATATGCAAAAGGTTGAACGTAGGTAGCAAAGTGAGTTGGTGACGGATGAATGTAGGCACCAAAGTGAGCTGGTGCTAGTGTCGATTTATAATAAGGAGATGCAATTGATGAACAATAAGGATATTGTAGCCTATAAGATCCATAATGATTAGGCCCATAAGCACCATTATTGTCATTATGATGGACTAAATTGGAAATAAGAAATGACAATTCACGAATCTTCATAAAGAGGAATGTTATATGAATCCTCTTAAGATGATGTATCATGAATGGGGTACCATGAGTCTTTTTGTATGTATCATGACTATTCTATAAATAGGTTGTCGTTCCTAAGTCATATGCACAATTTTTCTTTCTATTACCTCATCATAAAAGAGAAGAAACTCTTGAATAATTAAAGGAGTTGTGCGTACAAGACTTGGAATATCATAACCAATCACTTGAGTTCTGCTTATAAGGTTTTAAAGATCAAGATCGTGTATTTTCACCATCATATCCATTGGCGGATTCGTGCCATGTCCATATTACATGTGAAAAGATGACAAACTAATTTTAAAATAATACCAGACATCCATCACCAACGTTGATATCCATGATTCAAAGACCATTATAAAATACTGGGATTCTACCTGAAATCGCATCATCATAACTTAGCTGAATGTAGCTACCACAGAGTCAATTTATAGCAAGATATTGACTGGGGCTATGATATTATATTGGCATAATCCTAATTATTTTTTATAGGAGTAGCATGAGTCATGAATACCCAATTCTTAGTAATAAATGTCCAATTATTTTCAAATTGATAGCCTAATACCTACTTTTCCATTTTACATATACTTTTGATGATTTAACATAAAAGATCTTTATTTTCAAATTGATAATCTGATACCTACTTTTCCTTTTTACATATGCTTTTAATGATTTGACATAAAAGATCTTTTGGTAATATTTTTTATTCTAATATATATATATATATATATATACATAGGTGGTATATCTTTATATCATATATTAATTCTACTAAAATCATTTAAAGCTCTGAATATAAACAAAGGTAAAGAAGACGAAATTAACATGGGATAAAATTCATCTCTTTTTTTTAGTTATTCGAATCCTCCAACATAGTTTACTAGTCGAAGTTATTATAAAATCACCGATCATCCATGGAAATTTCTAATATCCAGTGGCTGAAAACAATGAGACCTCGGCACCTTGAGTGCAAAATTCACAGCAAGGAGAGAACTTCAAGTTCCGAAGATTACACCAGAAAGCAACCCAGCAGTTAGGCTCGTGACAAGGGAAAATATAATCTCTCCTAGCCCCTTCCTCCATTTTGACGGCTTACTCCTTCCCTGAGCTTCACTGACAGTAACAAAGTGGTTCACTATGAATGAAACTAAGATTGTTCCTGAACAAGGAGCACCCAGCCATATGTAGGTGGCGGTAGGTGGTGTGGCGTGAACCATCAGAAGGTGGTGGCGAAAGCAGATGCATAAGGATGAACATGGCAGTAAACAGATTTGGTGATGGATGAACATTGTGCAACAAACTGGAGTCAGTGATGGTGTTGATGAACAATAAGGATACTGTAGCCCATAAGCAGCAGCAGAATGAGTAGGCCCATTATAATAAGAACCATAATGAGCAGGACCCCAACTAGAGGAAGCACCGGTGGTTCTGCACCTACTGAGCGTGTTAGCATGGAGGACGATGCATTGCAGCGTGCTAAGATGCACTCAAGATTTTGCATGAAGTGCATTCGCTTTTGCAGACCCTGTACCAGTTGGGGGATGTATTATGAAGCTTTAATTAATTTATGCTCCACCGGGTGAGGACGTGGGGCACATACTCAAGCAGTTTGGTGCAGAACGGGTGGATGTTGAAGTCGCAAAGCTTGCACCGGTAGAACGATCGTTGTCTCCGCACAAATCACAAAAACCTTCCTTTTTTTTTTTTTAGTCTTTCCACTAAGCTCCCGTACGATACTTAAACAACTCATTCCTTGGATGTTGCTAGGTCAGCCTTCCCCTTGCCTAGTTTACTATGCTAAGCACCACCTATGACTTTGATGCTAAGAGAACACTTGGAAGGAAATAACTCTTATTGATAGAAGAACTTTATACAATGCTTGAGAAGCTCTCAACTCTTGGTTGGTTGGGTTAGGTACCTGGTCAAACGAGGGCCTCTCATTTATAGGCACCCAGGGAATTCTCTAGAACCCAGGGAACTCTTGGGGGTGTGAATGAAGGTGAGGGCAATAAGTGCCAAAGATAATCGTAAAATTGAAATTATATGTGTGGCATCGAGATCTAAGGCCACTCTCCCATGAGTCTATCTTATACCCATCGCACTAGACCTCTTCGCTCCCATAAACCTCTACTAGCAGATGGCCTGGATGTATATGATGTTCCATGTTGGGTCTAAAGGGGTCGTCACTCATGCTTCCTAGATAATCAAACAACAAACAAAGGAAGTGACTTCATGAAACACGTGTTGACGGGAAACGGGCAAGCTACAAGCAATCATGACCCTAAGTAGCCCTAGTAGGTAGCAGATTCTAATATTCGTTAGCACCCGTTGTCGCTGATGTGCCTAGCGTGCCACACGTCGCCCGGCCTAACCGCCTCAACGGATGACAAAGTGAGAGGCGTCCACCAAAACCAAACCAAATGAGCCCCCGAATTGATAAGGATCGACCGGCGCTTCGCTACCGCTTGACATGTAGGCCCCATGAGCCCGCTTGTTAGAGCAATGATGCATCAACATAACCTCTTGTAATGAAAACCAAGTGTCAACACGTGGCACTTGTATAACTCTATATAAATAAGCTAAGTACAAGCCCTAAAGATAGAGAAAAAAGAACGTAAGTAAAACCGAGATCTAAACAAGTCTATCAACGAGGGATTACCCGCAAGTTCTTGGATCTTCATTGACGTTGTCTGTGGGAACCGGTCATGAACTAAAGCCATTCCCTAAAAAAAAAAAACAAACATGAGAAGCATGGTTGAAAACTTGACGATCGATGAGGGCAAGTGGACGCAAAGATCTCTACGTTAGAGCAGCGCGTGAAGGAGCAGTGAGAGGAGATGCGAAAAGAGCTCGAAGCACTATCCCAAGCAAACCAAGCATTGACCCGAGAAAATGAGGCCCTGAGTACGGAAGCCGTGACACCAACGACACCATTACACAATGTCATTCCCATGGGATTCACCGACCCAACATTGGTACCAATAGAATACGGTGTGGAAACCGAAGTCGCGAGTCCAAGACAAGCTGATAAGAGAAAGCGTGTCAAGCAACTGAAACGTGCCAACATTAGCAAGTCTAAAGAAGTGGCCAGTTGGGACTAGTGCAGGTCGTACCCTCCGGTAAGAAAACCGTTTTTTCCCCATAACCCAACCTTACAGGTTCCAACGACATAGCATCCTCCCCATTCACACGGATGATCCTCTCCCAAGAATCGCCTTATGGTCTCAGCTAGCTGAAATTCCAGATGTTTGATGGCTCGAGCGACCCATTCGACCACTTGATGCACTTTAGACAGGTCATGACACTCCAATGTGAAAATGACCTGCTACTTTACAAGGTGTTCGCGTCGAGACTTGGCGGACCCGCCCTTGTGTGGTTCCACCGCCTACCCCCGGGGTCAGTGTCCTCATTCCATGAGCTGTTCGAGCCCTCACAATTACATATTTTTGCTCCATTAGATAGATAATATGTGGGTGCCTTTTAGAACTAAGATGGAAAGAGGAGAATCCTTGAGAGACTTCATGAAGCGCTTTGGCGGGATAATTCACTAATTAGACGCAGTGAGCATAGACTCTATGATGCAAGCCATAAAGCAAGTAGTGAAACCCAACTCGTAATTCTTCTGCTCCATCGCTCTTAAGCCATCGGTATCGATCGATGAGCTTTTCCAACGAGCAAATAAATACTTCGCCTATGAGGACGACCTCGCCGCAGCATCTAAGCCAACCATGGCTATCAGCGAAGGAATACCCCAATGTGCCCGTACTTCTCAATACAGACAGGTGAGTCACAACAACCACTACCCTACTCCAAGCATGGAAACACGCGGCACAGCCTCCGAGACAGAGGTCCTATGGGCGAAGGGCAAGAAATAAGATTCATGCTCCCCGTTAGGCCAGCTCTTACTGCAAGCACGATGGGAGGAAGGGATCGAATGGCTACCTTGTTATGGAAGCCTACGGACAAAAGAGACATGGAAAAGTTTTGTGATTACCACAGAGATCATGGTCACCTCACCGACAGATGCCGGAATCTTCGATCCCTCCTAGAGTCCATGACGAGGGCTAGGAAGTTAAGGCAGTTCATGAAGCAAGCCTGGCGACAAGCAAAAGAAAAGGTGTCAAAAGACCACATCAACCCCCTCCTTGTCATCGCCATGATTTTGTCGTCAAAGCCAACCAGGCTAATGGCCCGGTAAGAACCAATGTCACAAGGACTGGTGGCCTGGATCCAATACTCGTTTACCTCTACCAGTACACGGCGGATCGATGGAGTAATCTCCTTCTCCGACGAGGACAACAAGGAACTAGACCATCCCCTTGAAGACAACCTTGTCTTGTCCCTATAAGTCAGAAGCTTCTCTGTAAGACGGGTACTAGTCGACACTGGGAGTGCTATAGACTTGATGCATCAGTCGGTACTCATTCAAATAGGATACCAATTGTCATCGCTACAATAGCCAGGAGGAATCCTCATAGGCTTCAACGGATCTTAGACGACCTCGTTGGGCGAAATTTCTCTCAGATCGTTGGTCCGATAAACCATCTCAACTTATTTCAGGGTGGATCGAGAGACCCCACCGTTCTAGGGTGCGACTTCCTGGGAGAGGTCTTGGATATATGCCATGAAGGTTGTTCCCTCCACTTATCATCAGACCCTTACTTTTCTCACACCTCACGAGCAGGTTAACCTAAGGGGCAGCTAGGACACGTCCCACTTATGTAACATAGTGCAGACAGCTAAGAAAGACGTTGCCAAATAGAAATTACAGCCAGGGGTCCGCGATGAGGAGTCAGTGTCGCGGAGCCTCTGAAAGAGCATACGCTTCAAAGGGAGCAAACAATTTTTCTGGGAGTAAGACTGACTGATAAAGAAGCCAAGGAATACTGACATCTTTGTCGTAAATAAACACAAAGATCAACATTTTCCCTCGTTGGATTTAACTCGCGTGAGTCAACAAAATGCAGCCAAGAAAAATAATATGCAAGGAGAAAACAAAAAACAGAGAATTTAACGCGAAACCTCCCGGGGCGAAGAGGAAAACTACTGACCTTTGCTGGAGTCCACCCAAATATCCACTATAATAATTCTGCGATAAAACCTAATTCTAAACTGTGCTCAACACCTATTTTTCAACACAATCAGAAAGACGCATCAAGATCCTGCAAAACACCGAAATCATCTAAATATAGCGACTAAAATAATAGGCAAATCTAAATTTCAAATCAAGACAGATGATAAGATCTCACCCGAAAAACTCTGCTCAATTTTATCGAATAAGAAACCTTTGTAAAAGCATACCCCAAAAATAAATTATCCGCTACTCTTTCTCGCAGAAAAACCGGCTGCCGCAATTTATTTTCCTACAAGATCGCCAGTAATTTATTTTCTAGACGAGAACCACATCACACAAGAAACCGAGATCGCTCTTTCGCTCTTTGCCTCTTCTCAGTTTTATTATAAAACTCGTAGGTCGAGTCCTAATGGGCTTAAGTAGAAAAATAGGCTGCCAAAAATTTGGCTGGACTCCATTACAATCTCCTCCAAATCTCAACATGCGGGGAGATTACACTCTAACATCTCGGCTTAGAGTCCATGCCACCACTCTAAGACAAAGCTTCAGCCTTCTCTGGTAAACAACTTTAGTCATCATATCGTAGGGATTAAAATCTCGTGAATTTTCTTAAGTTTCATAAGCTCTTTCCAATGACATCCGTAACCAATGATATCCATCAACGTGCTTTGTACTGTGAATGGTATCGGGCGTATTCGTCAAGTCCATAGCACTGACTATCACAAACACAACATACTCATCTTATCAAACCCAAATTCTTGACAAATCTCTTCATCCATAACATCTCTTTGCCGCTTCGCTGTCGCGATATTTCGGGCCAAGAGTAGACAAAGCGACACACTTCAGAATCCTAGACCGCCATGAAACAAATCTCCCCGAAGAAAGTGAATAAAACCTTAATTCCACTTTCACTATCAAGGTCACCGCTATATCGCTGATTCAGAAACCTTCTAACATTGGTTTCGAACTCCCCAAACTCAAACACACTTTCAAGACTCTCAAATATTTCCAAGATCCATTTCACCGCTTCCCAATGCTCCTTTCCCGATTTGAGAGAAATCTACTTCACCTGACTAACAAAGATATGTGCAATATCGCCTTGTACAACCATACAATAACACATAAGACTTAATCGTCAGGAGTGCGAATAGAGGCCATCTTTCTTTTCATCCTGTAGTAGTGGCATAAGCTTCGCTAAGCTTAAAGTGATCGCTGCAGGTGTGCTAACTCGACTTAGCATCTTTCATATTGAACCTTTCAAGCACACATTCAACATACTTTTCCCCGTGACAACCACAACTTCTTTGCCTTTCTATCGAGTACCGTGATACCCACATTTGTTTTGCGGTGCCCTAAGTCCTTCATGTCAAAGGACTTCAACAACCTCTCTTCAACTTGCCAATCAATTTTTGAATCATTCCCCGCCATTAACATATCATCAACATAAAGTAAAGAATAATGAAGTTACCATTCAGAAACTTCTTTGAAATAACACAATGATTCGTGATTCGTCTTCTTATACTGTGGTCGCCATAAAAGAATCAAACTTATACCACTCGCTCTTTAGCGCTTGCTTCAAAATTTACATAAAGACTTTTCTTTTCTTTAATTTGCAAACCATGTGCCTTTACCTTTACTTCAAACTCCCTCTCAAAGTTGTGACATCTAAATTTCTTCATTCAAACCACCATGAAGAAAAAGCGCCTCATCTAACTGCTCAAGCTCTCGAGGTCTAAACTAGCAAATAAACTCAAAACAACTGATAGAAGACATTTTCACAACCGGAGAGAACATTCCTATCAAAAGCCACTACCTTTTTCTCGCCTAAAACCTTTTACTACCAAACGAAAGCTTTATACACTAATTTTCCATCACTATCTTTCTTCAACTTGAACACCATTTGTTCCTAAAGCCTTTTCTCGCCTTTTCGGGAAGTCTCCACTAACTCATAAGTGTCATTTCTTTAACAAAGAATGGGCTTCTTCATAGCCATCCACCTTACCTATCTCGCATGAGTCTCAGATTTCTTGAAAATTCTCCTGCCCCCTCATCGCAATCAACACATACTCAAGTGAGTGATACTGGATGACGGGATTTCACTCTCTCGTTAGTCCTTCTAATTCGAGGTTCCAATGACTTGCCGAGGAGGCCGCCCCCGCCAACAGCCTTGATCACTCTCCGCATCCCATCATCAACAATCAATCGCCTCTCGGTGCTTCATCACCGCCATCTCTCGCCTCCCCATCTATGCTACGCCGCAAAGGAAAATGAATAACTATAGGATCAATAACACCATCATCGTAGCTTTAACCTTTTCTGGGTTTCTCACACCGAAATAGTCTAATCTTCATAAAATATCACATCTCTACTTCTAAAAATCTTCTTTTCACCGGATCCCATATCCGTACTCCAAACTCTTCATTTCCATAGCCAATAAGGGATATGGAAAAGTTGCTCACTAAGCTGGTTTCGCTTTAGGTACATGTGCAAAAGCCTTGCACTCCAAAAACCTTTTTAAGATGATTGTAAACATCATCTTTCCCGTCCATACCTTCTCCGGAATGTCAAACTCCAAAGAACCGAGTGAGACCTATTTATCAAGCAACAAGCATGACAGCTTCACCCTAAACACTTTGGGTAGCTTTGCCATTTTTAGCATGGCCTGACCTTTTCAACAATAGTGCGGTTCATCTCTCAAGAACACCATTGTGTTGCTGGAGTACCGTGAACCGTCTCTCATGTCTAATACCAAGGTGCCGAGCAAAGAGTTTCTAAACTCCTTTTGATGTATACCACTTCCATTGTCAAGACGAAGACACTTCAAAACTTTCCCGTTTCTTCTTCAACTAAGGCATGAAATTTCGGAAAAACTTGATACACTTGATCTTTTTGGCCTTCAACAGATAAAACTCCACACCTTTCTTGATGCATCATCAATGAATGCGGACAAAATATCTATTTCCACCCATGACTCCACCAAAGGGACCACAAACATCAGAATAAACCAATTTCCAAAATATTAGATTTCCTTGAAGATTTGAAAAAGAAACTTATGATGTTTTCCAAATGTAAACAATAATCACAAGGGGTTAAGATCATACTTTAGTAAAGGAATGAGAGCCTTTTGGCTAGAACATGTAACCCTTTCACTCATGTGACCCAATCTTGTGCCATAAATTTGGGGAGGAACCATCTTTCGGGGCTGTATTCAATTCATCTCCACATATTCAATTGTCCCGTAAAGTGTTTCTAACCTTGCCTCTAGTAAAGCCAAAGAACCTTTGGTAAGCTTCCATTTACTGCTACCGGCGCACTACATATCCTTCCGATCCAAGGCAACTCCAATAAGATTAAGACGTAGTCAGAACACGCACATCTCTCGTAGTCAATGAACAACCAACGCCCGTCCGCATGCAAACATCACCAATACCCACACCCGGGAGAAGTTGGTGTTACCCATCTTCACACAAAGACCAAAGTCTCCTGCTCCTGTACATGAAGAACTCCTTATTAGGAGTACATGATAAAGAGGCCGCTGTATCAATAATCCACTAACCTCATTATCCGTAATAGGCAAAATATTCTCATCTCCAAAATAATCGCCACATCTTCGCCGACAAAGCGCTGCAGTATTTTTATTTTCATCTTTCCTCTGATTTTGCCTTCTTGTTCCCCAAGCCTCCAAGCATAACAATTTCTTTTCATATGTCCTTCCTACCACAATGATAACACTTTTCTTCTTCACTAGACTTTCCTCCGATTGCGACTCGCCTTCGGGATTTTACCACTCTACCCTTAGGTTCTCTATTTTTACCTTCTTCCCCTGTTCTCTGCGGATGAAGAGCCTCTCTATTCTCGAAGATATTCCGTGTTCCTTCCTTCCGGCTTCTTCATTAAACAAACGCCTTTTTACTATATCCATGGTTAAATTGGGTTACTAGGAGCCGAGTTACTAAGTGGGAGATAACTAGAGTATCCCAACCATCCGGCAAAGAACTCAAAAGTAACAATGCTGCAACTCATCTTCAATCTTCATCTTCATAGCATTTAACCGGTTCACCAACCCTGAAAGTCATCGTGCTCGCATACTGCGCCCATTTTTATACTTCGTGATTTACACTTTCAATCAAAGTGGCTTTATTTTGCGCATTTTCGTCGCAGACATGGATTCTGTAATTTTTTTCCAAAGTTCAAGAAGATCGGGCTTCCCCGTGTGACATGGATGAAACACACTCTGCCTACCCCACCGGCTCCATTAGAGCTAATGCTTTATGCATGATCTTTCCATTCTCGCTTCGACATATCTGGGTTTACTTTATCCCCATCAATAGGCGCATATAAACTTGCAATAAAGAATATCTTCCATTCAAGCCTGCATAGGAATAATTGGGACGAGGTTAGTCTTTAATCATAGCGCTCCCGTTCCTCCATATTTTTAAACCAACACCAACCACAATACCCACACAATAGAACCTCAGCCCGATACCACTATTTAAATAAACACAAGACTCGAATATTTCCCTTGTTGATTTAACCTCGCTAGAGTCAATAAACGCAATGTTAAAAATAATATGCCAAGTATAATCACAAAAAACAGAGAATTTTTAACGCGAAAACCTCTAAAGTGAGAAGAGGAAAAACCACGACCTTGTTCGAGTCCACCCAAATATCCACTATAATAATTTGTAATAAACCTAATTCTAAACTAGGTTCAACACCTGGCCACAAATCGTAAGACGCACTTCAAGCGATCCCAAAACAATGAAATCATCTAAATATAGTGAATAAAAATAATAGGCAGATCTAGCCTCAAATCAAGACAGATTGATGAAGATCTCACCCGAAAACTGTCCTCTGAATCTGATCTGAATAAGAAAACCTTTCTGTAAAAAGTATACCCCAAAAATAAATTATCTCAAGACTTTTTTCACGTAAACCGCCGCCGTAATTTATTTTTCCGCAAGATCAAGCCGCTGCAATTTATTTTCTTGTACGAACCACACCGCACAAGAACCGGGACGCTTTTTCGCCTTTGGCCTCTTCTGTGTTTATTATAAAACTCAGAGGGTCAGAGTCTCTAACGGGCTTAAGTAGAAAAAATGGGTCACAAAATTTGGCCAATCTACATTACAATCTTTGCTTAGAAGCACAACGATATGGTTATGGTAGATCCCTACACGGCCCAACACCATCTAATGAAGGATGTTGCCATGTGAAGTAGAAACTGCGTCTTTTCCACCTTGAAAGGCGCGTGATCGTTAAATCCAAAGTCAAAAAATTGTTAACGGCATGATTTATTCGGGAAGTATAGTACCTAGAATGGTTGGCAAACGTCGTGGTAGTGCTAAAGAAATATAGCAAATGACAGGTGTGTGTCGACTACTCGGACCTCAACGAGGCGTGTTCAAAGGATAGCTTGTCGCTTCATTGGATAAACCAGAGCGTGGATGTGACTTCTAGCTACGAGCTTCTTTCTTTCATGGATGCTTATTCTGGATACAACCAAATCCCAATGTTCTCGTCGAAAAAGTAAAATTGTAGTTCATTCACAACCGATGGATGTTTGTTCGGCGGTTATTTATCAAAATACGGCAATATGCTCTGAATATTGATACAAAACATTCAGTCACCCACAACAGTCTTAATCATGAATATAACACATGGCATATGAGTCAACATACCATCGATCTCAGAAAGCCCATTGAATAGCAACATCATCAAAATCATCCGGCGAATGTGCCTTCGTCAGCCCAGGAAGTTTTGATACCTGCCACAGAGAATCAAAGTCTGCCCTACTTAAACTCTCGTCATAATAGAGACATCGGTTCCAAAGACGACGAGACAAATACAGATGTTTACGGGCAAATTGGCAGCCTTGAATTGATTCATCTCTATATCATCTGACCGTTTGCAACCACTCTTCTTAGTGTTAAAGGGAGCAAATCAAAATGGGTGGAACAACGAGTGTGACAACGTCCTAGAAGGAATATCAAAGCATACTTTTCCTCCCCGCCCATCTTATGCTAACCGATTTTGGGAGAAGAGTTGTTTTTGTATTTGACCGCGTCCCATGCTGCTGTCAATTCGGTCATCGTGAAGTCTGGCGAGAACAAAGAACAAAAACCGGTCTACTTCACTAGCAAAATGTTGATTGAGAGCGAGGCTTGGTACAAAAAGATAACATTCTCCCTACTATGGCTATACTACCAAGCGCACCAGTTCACCATTCTCACAACATACCCGATAAAAGAAGTGTTGCAGAAACCCAATTTGTAAGGACGATCATTGAAATGGGTAGTTGAACTCAGCAAATACGAGATTCGATTCCAGCCTAGAACAACCATAAAATCTTAAGCACTCACTGACTTTGTCAAGGAACTTGGCCTAGCTAGACCTTTAGAAAATGCAGAAGAATGGTGGCAGTTGAAGACTGATGGATCAACTAGAAAGACGGGAGCAAGCATTGGTATAATTTTATGGTCACCAGATGACATCTTCATCACCCGCATTTTTGTATTCCCAACAATGAACAACAAAGCTGAATATGAAGCATTGATTTTGGGACTCAGGCTAGCCTTGGCAATATCAACTGAGAACGTCGAGGCAATGAGCGACTCTCAACTTGTTGTGTCCCAACTAAATGGTAGATATGAGGCTAAAGAGGGAAAAATGTTAAATTATCTGCTAGCCATCAGAGAATTGATAGCGAAGTTGCAAAACTTCAAGATAATTCAAATCCCTAAATGAGAGAATTAATTGGCCAACTCCGTTGTCACCTTTGCATCAGCAGCGCCACTCTATCTGTGTAATATAGAACTTGAAATTCTCGAGCAACCTTCAGCACAACAAAACACCGTAGTCGTAATAGAAGCAGTCGATCTCCAAACATGGGCAACATCGATCCAGTGCTACCCAAAAGACGGTCAACTCCCAGATGAAACAAAAGAAGCTTACAAGATCCAAAAGCAGTCCACCTGCTACACCTTGATTGACGACCAGCTATACAAGAGAATGTACACCGGTCCATACTTACACATCCTGGAACCATAATAGGCTGAAATTGTCATACAAGAGATCCACGATGGAACATGTGGAACCCACATTGGCGGGCGTACCTTGGCGCACAGGATCAGATCGCAAGGATACATAATGCCCACTTTGAGATGCAACACTGAGACTTATGTGAAGACCTGTGATACCTTCTAACGCTTCAGTGACATCATCCACATCTCGGTAGAAAGTCTCAACCCAAAATTAGCTTGTGGCCATTTGTAATTTGGGTCATTCACATAGTCGAACCTTTGCCTCCAGCCCCGGTACAAAAAAAAAAATTGCTAATAGAAACGACTACTTCACGAAATGGGCCGAGGAGGAAGCGTTCGCCCAAATCAAAGCCCACTAGTTGATTAAATTCGTATGGCAAAATATAGTTTGTCAATTCGGGCTGCCCCTCTCTATCTTCTCGAACAATGGCCCCCAGTTCATCAGCGACGCTTTTAAATTTTTCTACCTAAAAAATGGGATAAAGAACACCTTCTCATCCTCCGATATCCGCAAACAAACAGGCAAGTAGAGATCACAAAATAAACCTTATTGTCATACTTAAAGAAGCAAGTGGATTCGAGGGGTAATTAGGCAAAGGAACTCCCTGTAGTGTTATTAGCCTATCGAAAACCTTATGGTGTCCGAACACGGAGAAATACCTTTCCTTGTATTCGTAATGGAAGTAATATATTTGTTGAAGCTAGAATCACCTCAACCCGCAGCCACGATGACGAGGCAATTCTCAAAGCCTTAGACGAACGCAAAGAATGTGCATCCATTTGTGTTGCCACCTACCAGCAAAAGGAGGTCTTCGAAAGAGAAAAGTCTACGAAGAGGCGAACCTTCAAGCCAAGGGATCTCATCCTATGAAGAACCTTTTTTGAGGAGAAGTTAAAACCCAATTGGGAAGGGTCATTCCATGTTGCATCACGCAACATGAAGGGTGTCAACCGCCTCGAAAGGCTCGGTGGAATGATTAAACCACACCCTTGGAATGTAGTCCACTTAAAGAAATATTATCAATGAAACATCAAAGGACGAACCTTTTTTACCTTAAAAAGATAATGCAAGGGAATAACAATCCATTAAGGCCATAATCTTAGCGAAGGGGTCATGGACCCAAACTAGTCGGCCAAGGCAGTAATTCGCTAAGGCCATAACCATAGCGAAGGGATCACATACCTAAACCAGCTTACTAAGGCAACAATTCTCTAAGGCCATAACCTTAGCGAATGGGTCACGAACCCAAATCAACTTGCCAAGGCAGCAATCTGCTAAGGCTATAACCTTAGCGATGGGATCATGGACACAAACCATCATTCCAAGGCGACAATCTGCTAAGGCCTTAATCTTAGCGGTATGTTACAAGCCTCCAAACAAACCTCGTTACGTTAATTGCTTAAGGCTATAGCCTTGGCGAAGGGGTTAGTGATTCAAACTAGCTCCCGCCAATAAGGCAACAATATTAATTCAAGACCATGACCTTACCGATGGGTCACGAATGCCGCCTCACCGACGCGGTAAATCCGCAAAGAATATAAAATTGCAAAGGGGTTGTGTTAACATGCCAAGTAGCACAAACTACAGAGAGAGATATATATATATATAGATATATATATATATATATATATATATATATATATATATATATATATATATATATATATATATAAAACTAAGCCAATATGGGATGAAATAAGAACTTCCCATTAATAAAGCAGATAGCAAATGGGACAAAGGAAGGTAAAAGTTACAAAGCCAAAAACTACCAAATTGCATTGTTCTAACCGTCGCTATGTCCCTAAACTCCTGACAAAGATCTTTCGCCTCTCCACATTCCGTACCAACACCTTCATTGCACCACCAAGAGGCCTCGGACCGGCCAAAGCTCTACACCGACCAAATCTCCGACACTTCCCCATCTTTTCCATAGTTAGCATCCTAGGGGACGCTTTGCTTTGGTGAGCACTGGCCCGGACAAGCATGGAACACCCTATGAGTCTCCTCTAACTCCTTCTCATGATCGGCGTTAAGTGAGGCACAGAGTTCCTCTAAAGCCTTCTTCCCTTCCTGTCGATGCTTCTTAGCAAGGGCACGTTGCGCCAACAATTCTTCTCGAGTATCAGTAAGCAACTGGAAAGAACTCTCCAACTCTTCCCTTAGTTTTCGAGCTTTTACCCCGATAGACTCAATAGTAGCCGCCACCAGGCTCTTGCTTTCCTTCACCTTATCTAGTAGAAGCACAACCTCCTTCTTAGCACGATAGCCAATGTCGATTTGACTCCACATTTCGGCAACGGTAGCGAAAGACTAAAGCATAAAACAAACAAAACAAATAAGGCAAAACAAAGGTAACAGGACACAAACAAAAATGCGAAAAAAAATACTAGCCTAGGACTTGAGCTCTTTGAAGCCCATATCTCTAGCCGCAACCACCGTCTTCTCAATCTACCTCCTACTCCACTACTAAATAAAAGAGGCAAAACATCGACAGCCAAAGGGTTCACATGAGGAAAGCCACGAGGAATGGCCATAGAAATTATGACAACAACCCAATGTCCACTGCAAGACAAGGCAAGACCCTTCCCCCCGCGCATCGAGGAATCGCCCCAGGCCCAGGGAAGGGCAACCTCAATCATTGAAGTATCGCGAGGTCACCCCAGCCATCGAATCGACTCAAATTTCCATACTGCTGGGCGTAAAACATCATGCGGTGAATCGACCATGAAGTCGCACGCTTCTCTCACAAAGAAAATCAACTCCTAAATGGCTTAAGCCAGGATGAGCTTCTTCCTCATTCCTAGATTCCTATCTAATCGCTTCTTTCCTCCCCCTTTTCTTTCCTTTCGCGAAGTTCTGCAGGGCAAGATCCTCACAAAGGCCTACTCCAAGCACCCTCTGTTCTTCTTCTTCCTCGGCTCCCCCCAAAACGCCATCAAGGTGCTTGTACAGCTTATGCACTTTTCAATCGTAGTTGCAGCTTGCATATTTCAAACAAGGTAGAACTTAAAGGGAGAATTTTTTAGGATGTTAGCGGACATCAAGAAAATTCTCTTTAGGAAGAAGCACCTTGTAATGTTAGAAGCTTGCCGGTAAAAGCAGAGTCAGCCGCACCTGATCGAACTTTCCAGGTGGTAGCCACTCTACCTGTCTTTTCCTATCTCCCTTGTCTGAATAAAAATCAAAGAACTATAAGTAACGGCAAGTGGTACAAAAGATAGCAAGAAAACATCGTTGAAATAAAAAATAGTATTCGAGAGCAAGGGATACCTGGTTGTTCTCAGGATAGATTAATAAGGTACAAGGAAAGCTCGAGGTCATCATTATATCCCTAATTACCCAAGATTAGAACGTTTTCGAGAGGATCACCCTTGTGGGTGTTTAGCAAAGAAAGAATGAGCTATTAGGTGCTCTTCTTCGCTATAAAAAAGAACTTCCCTTCCTCAACCCACTTCATATTATAGAGAAAGAAAATCTCTTCCAAACCTAGGCTCAACCGATGAACAAAGTTGAGAGCTAACACCCCTAATAATAATCGGATGGCATTCGCATGGGTATCCTCTTAGTGAATAAGGGTATAATAGAAGAATTGGTGAACTAAGGTTGGAAGGGGAAAGCGTAGGCCCACCTAAAAGTGAGCCTCAGGCCAATAAGCTAAGTTAGAAACCTCAAGAGAAGAATTCATGTCCTTCACTTCCATAAGGTCAGTAGGAATTTCAACGTCAATCCCTTTCTGGAACAAGTAGTCCTACCTAAACTTTTCTGCCCTTTGCTCGAGTCCTCAAGGCCGCCACGCCCGGGTGGGACCTAGGGACCATATGCTCCCCGTGGTCTCTAGGGACCTCTGCTAAAGCCACTTACCCGTAAACATCCACCTCCCTCTCTCGACTAGCGTTAGAGCTAGATGACACCCAAGAGTCAAGACTTCATAGAGGATCATGAGTCGTAAGAGCCAAACACTGCAATGGCTTGTGGTCGTCGCGACCCGATCATGTCCCCTACATCTACATAAAAGAAGAGATGATAAACAGGGCATTAGAATTGAAAGTAACATGCAAATTGGGAAAAGTCCCTAGATTAAGGCAGAGACCATGTAGATGATCATTGCACCCATTTGTCACGCCTCTCAATAAATAAATAAATATATATATATATATATGCATGTATAATATTTATACATTAAATAAAGTGGTCGCCTTCACCCGTCACAACATTCATTCACATAATCGGTGCAAAAATCAAGAAATAATACAACAAGCGAAAGATGAAACACAAACCGCGAATAAAGAAATGAAGGGTACTAACCTGGCAGACGAGAGAACCATGAAAGACTCGGGACACTAGAACCGAGAACAGCTACCTCTAGGAGAAGAACCTTAACATAAGGCAGCAGCAAAAAAAGCTTGAGTAAAAAATAAGAGGGGAAAATAGGTCCTTAAATAGGAAAAACTAGGCGGCAATTGAAGCTTCACCATAATGGCGTCCCGCCGAAACTCAAAAAATGAACCAACAACTCAGCCTAAGCCATATTGGTAGTCCAAACACAATCCACAAGAGGTGGGCACGCTCGATCACAACTGTTCTTCTCACATGCTACCTTGTGAAGAATCAAACAATGTCAATTAGGACCCGTGATAACAAAATCGTGACCTCGCCAATGCCCGTTACCCGTTACCATGGTCAAGGGGCAAGTGAAGGGGTCGTCACTCATGCCTCTCTAATAATTAAACCTTGAACAAAGGGAGTGACTTCATGAAACATGTGCTGACAGGAAACGGGCGAGCTACAAGCAAACATGACCCTAAGTAGCCCTAGTAGGTAGCATGCTCAATACTTGTCATGCAACTATCGTCGCTTAACAGCTAGCTTCCACACGCCGCCCAAAGGACTAAGAATCGAGAAGCCACCATCTAAAAACCATAAACTAGCAAAAATCTTAAATCGACAATGGTCAACCCGGCGGTGCCGCCCCAGTCGCTTAAAGTGTGGGCCTCCTAGGGCCCTGTCGGGAGCAATGATGCTTCAACGGAACCTCTTGTAAAGCAAACCACGTGTCGAAACATGGCACTCGTATAACCCTATATAAAGAAACTAAGTACGAACCTTAAAGATAGAGAAGAACATAAGTAAAACTGAGATCCAATTAAATCCATTAATGGAGGATTACTCGCAAGTTCTTGGATCTTTAGGGTCTATTTCTCTCTCCATTGGACCTCTATTTCTCCTCCCTTTGTGAATGATATAGAGAATAGGCAATGGCTTCAGTTTAGAACATATTAACATAGCAAGGAAGACTTCTCTCAAGGATCTCCTCATTGTTCAACTTGTCAGAAGTGGGTTCAAATTCTCCATCATGATGTTTGTAGCGAGAATAAATTATTCTCCTATGTCTCCCATTCAATCCCATCATCGATGTTTTGTAAAGGAGATTAAATTATTCTCCTTCATGGCTCCCATAGTCAAAATTGGTGGCTGCTCACATTTTCACCAATGTTTTAAAAATAGAAATGGTACTTGAATCGAAAAGTCAGTTTCTGTTCAACCTAAAAAGTTACCAATTCACAATTCATCGTCCAATTCGATGGTTAAATACTTACAAACCGATAAATATAATAAATATACAATTTATATTTTGTTAAAATTAAAAATAATAGAAAATTTTAAAAATATATAAAATAAACAACTTAAAAAAAATTATTACTCATCTTTTCCCTTTGATAATGTTAATATAAGTGTACATATATAATATTTTAAACTTATTAAATGAAATATGTTTAACATTTAAATTGACTATATTAAAAATGAAGTAAAATTAATTAATTAATAAAGTTGACTATATATAAATATATTATATGGTATGGAATGCAACTAAGAGGAAGAAGTTGGTAGAGTAGTAAAGCTCACTCTTCTTGAGCATTGGGTCCTGAAATTGAGCTCTCTTCTCAAAAAAAATTCTCACTATTCATTTATACGTCCCACATCGATAGATAAAAAGGATAAAAAGGACTTTAAACTATCTCTTCATCCAAACAATGTGACATCACGAGCTCGTGGCTCAAAGAGGTCATTAGGGTACCAGAGATGGTACTTACACTAGCATTTGTTACTATTAAATTTAAAAAATATTTTTTCTTTCAAAGGATTGTATGCGTGGTCACAAGGCAGAATAGCTGAAGACATATATCACCATCATTCATCTTGAAATTCAATAATACATAAATATAGATAAAGATAAAAATATAAATAACAAAATGATATTCTTATTAACTGACAATAACATACATAGAATTATTTAATATTTACATTTTCATCATCTATTAAGCAATTGAAATTATCACTAGGACCTTCAAAAAAATCCATATAAAAATAAGATAGGTCCAGCCCATTTCCATCAGCAAAATTAGTTTCTACCCTTTTTCCTTTATCTCTTAATGATGTTTGATGGCATCTACTAGATGTTTGGTCGCATTTAATGTGTACGACCAATGTCCTTCCATTCCGCATCTATAGCAAGTCTCTTCAAGAACCTTGAAGGGTTTTTTATGTACACTTTCTCAATTTTCTTGTTTTGTCTCACCATTATTCCGTCATGAAACGGGTCTTTCCTTTTGGAAGGGGTTAGGAAGGATAATTATTATAGTGTCAAGAATTCTGCCCATGACCACAACCACACCATTTACCACGCCTCCACACCTACGGGCTCGGGGACGATATCACATTCACTTCAAATGATTCAACTTACTGACGGATTCGTGATTTTTCATCACAAGCTCATTATTTTGTTCAGCCACTAAAAGACATGATATTAACTCTGAATATTTAGTAAATCTACGCTCTCTATATTGCTGTTGTAGGAGCACATTAAAGGCGTGAAAAGTTGTGAACGTTTTTTCTAGCAGTCTTCATCTGTGTTTTTTCTCCGCATAACTTCAATCTGGAGCTTATTTTAACAGAGCTAAGTTACTCACCGATCATTTTAAAATCTCGAGAACCTCAGCATCCAACATAGCTTAGCTAAAATCACCATTGGGTGGTCAAATCTATCCTTCAAGTTATTCCATAGAGTGAAAGATCTGCACTGATACCTGCTCATCCCCAGGGAGATTATGCCTTTTAAGAAAATGAGCGCCTTCTGCGATGTATCCCATTATTGAGACTTTCATTTCCTTCTTTATTGTTTCTCCAAGATTCATGGAAGGTCGGGTGTATTTCAAAGATCAAGAATTCATGATAGATAATTTTTACCAAAAATATCAAGTGCCACAAACTCAAGTTTTGTGAGATTTGACATTTTGGTAAACTTTTAATATATGAAAAAAAATGATAATAATATAATTTTACCTTTTCTAGAGCTGAATCGTGCTAATAACGTGTTGTAAAAGTATTATAAAATGCAAACTAAGATGAATATGTTTCTTGCTTGCATACGAGGGAGAGAATGACATCTTGGGATACTTTTTACAAAGGATGGTGAAGGCCTTATATGTATCTTACAAATACAGGTCCAGCCTTGGTTTAGACTGGCGGTAAATTGTTAGTATCGGAATGAAGTGAATGTAGGTTCATTCACTACCTAATATGTGAAACCCCGAAAAATCCAGACTTCTAAGGAAGTGGTGTATGTAATTTCGAACAAAATTCGAATTTTCTAGACTTCTACGATCAAACGACTATCAGCAAAATCGCCTCGCAGTAATCACGCCACCACAATTTCGCTATGGACCTACTGACCCAAGATGCATCTTAATTTCACATCTTTCGAGGCATCGAGGGTAAAGCGCGACAGGCGTCGAGCGGCTCACAATGCGCTGCCACATGTCAAGTGCAGGATGTCCAAACAATGAGCCTGGCAAGTCAGCAGAGACGCGGCACCAAGGAGATATGATGGAAATCCGCAAAGAGCTGCCGGATAAGAGTAACCGCTGGTCGTCTAATATCGGATGCGGGCAAGAGAAGTACTTCCACTGGGCATCGCATCTCGACCAAACCGCAATACGGGCGTATGTTCAAAGGAAAGAACAAAAAAAAAAGAGAGAACCGAGAGAGTTTTGTAGAAAGAGACTTATCTTCTCTCTATTTCCACTGACTGACCGGTAGTCAGCAGGAGGCAAGAGGGAAAGCTATTCCAGCACACAGAGCCTGCACTGGAGACCTGACCGGGGAGTTTTGACAAAACCCCACAGATAGGGGCTTTTCTCCTACTTGGTTTAATCTTTGGCTAAGAGCCATCCTAATGGTTAGGTATGTTCTGGGGCCTGAATAGATGTTCATTCAATTCCAAAATTCTGACCGGTGGTGAAATCCTAGAGTTGCCTTGAATGTTCCCAACACCGAGTAATGGGTCGTTTCATGCACTGCAAAGCTTCTCAGTTATTTCGCGTAATTGTAATGTGGTCGATTTCTTTGTTTGGGCGTGACGTTCGGGCCTAAATGGTTGCGTTTTTCAGTCCCAAAGATCGGACTCGATGACGTGGATTCCTAAAATCGCTTTTCGAAAGCAACTTAGTTGTGTTTATTTTGAACAATTCTAGAATGAATTGTTCATCGTTGATTTATAATAAGTAACCTCGTTTTCGGATGTTATCAGGAAAAGGAATAACATGTTGATTGCGAACTGGCGTTAGTAGCATGCACGATATAGTAACATGACTTGGGTATGAAACAAGTATATAGCATTTCATATATGCAATTCCAGGGACACCAATAAGAGTCAGTGTGAGTGCATGGGCGGCTCGGAGAAATATATTGAGGCCGTCCAAACAATTAATTACTCCGAGCATGACATTATTGATACATCTGAGGGCTGTTTTAAATAACTATATCGCAGGGTCAGTTTTAAAAAACTTCTGAGGTTGTCCAGTTGAATCAGACGAGAGTTGTCCAAATTGTGCTCCCTGCCGGGAGGATGCCCAATGGATTGTAAAGTCGAGGGTTGTCTAACAATCTTACATCGAACGATGTCCAACTTTGACATCACAGAGAGTCATTCAATGGAATTATTTCTGTGAGATTTGATCAATGATAAGTTTTCTAAAACAAAATCTTGCTTGGAAAGGTTGTTCTTTTAAGACTCTAGCATACGCATATGCAGTAAGGGAATCTGTGAGGGCTCAAGATGTGGGAAAGGATGAGTCACGCCTCTCTTGTCCAAGACATGAGATATCAGCAGAACCTGATGTTTTACTTATACCGTAAAGGTGTGCTATCAGACGAAGATTTCAGCGAGAACTCCATGTAGTAAATTCAACTATCGGCATCGCTTCTCACCCCGTCGAACCCCTTTCAAGTATCAAGGCGCACTCTACACTGAACATGCTCGAGCCTTAATGGCGAAGAGATGGCTAAATTGGCCTCATTTTGTATTTTGTAAAAATCAAGGCAGAAGACCCAGTTTTTTTTTTTTTTTTTTTTTTTTTTTTTTTGTAATTTGTAATTAAAGGCAAATTGTAATCAAACTCCTTTTTGTATAATGAATCCATTTTGTTGAGTTTTCCAGGTTCCAAAGAGCCTGTAGTAATAAGGTTAATTTATGGTGAATTTTAGAACCTCGAACTAGCTGGAAAAATGTGAGAGAAATGGAGCCGGGCTACTACCCATTTCCAGCTTTGGGTCGCGACACTACAGGTGGTGTCGCGACAGGAAGGGCTACAGGCGCCGCTAGAAATGCAGACGACAACCAACTCAAGGAGCAAGAATGGCCACGACAACACCCAAATGGGCAGGACATGGCGGCCATGCACTAATGCTTCTTAGTTGGAGGCTCTATCAAGGACAGAGGATTCCTGTCGCGACAGAGATGGTTAGCTTGTGTCACGACCGGAGGGGCGCCGGGTCGGGACATATCGGGTCGCCTCGAGGAGCGCACTCAGTCGCAACATGAAATGCATGTCACGACAAAGGGGGCGGTAGCGCGGAGCGCAAAGAACTTGAGCGATAAGGTCCTTCACAACGTATCCCATCGCTGACGCAGAATTCTCAGCCGCAACAGCTTTCTGCCGTCATCGCTGATAGAGAAATCTTTGGTCATGCACTCAGTTAGTTTTCCCCGCTGTCAGCGGTTTATTCTTCTTGTCGCCGACGAGTCTGGCTGGCACGAGAGTCAATCACGTAGGCGGGCCGGGCTGGCTATCACGACCTAGCTGGGGCGCCACAACTAAGGCTGCGATGAGATCGGAGTCCTGGCCGCAGGAT
Organism: Tetrastigma voinierianum; assembly: GCA_016808115.1. Lineage (NCBI taxonomy): Eukaryota > Viridiplantae > Streptophyta > Magnoliopsida > Vitales > Vitaceae > Tetrastigma > Tetrastigma voinierianum. Next base: position 188,986 of record JAEQBH010002851.1, on the reverse strand, counting down.
GTAATTCTTCGCCGCTGGGACAGAACCGCCGCTGGTGGCGATCAAGGCGCGAAGTCACGGCTGCCGTGCGACCGGGCGCGGTCGCGATTGATCTCGCTGTAGCGCCGAGCGCTTAGTGCGCAAGGGGCCGCTAGTTGTTACGCATGCGCGCTGGGTGACCGCGCGACACGACAGACTTGTGCGCAAGGCACTATGCTGCAGACTGCTTAGTATTACCGCTAACATTGGCAGCGCGACACCGTTCATGGGCACTATTCATGGGTTAATTGCTCAAAAAAATTGCACTTCGGTATTTAAAAATGCCACTTAATATACATAATAATGCTGGGCCATTCACCACTCATGTTAATGCTCCAATTTATAACACTCTAAACAGTTATATGTATTTGAATACTCAAATAACCCTCAATGCATTAAATACTGTGGGGCCCTATCCACAAAACTTAATTAATCCCCATCCCATATGCGTCTAGTGTCAACATCCCAAATTACCTATTTTCAAATATTTTAATGAAATACTCTTAAAAATTATCATGGTCAATTTTTTTTGTTGAATTAAATAAAAGTTATTTTAATAATTTTTCATATTATTTGATTTTTTTTTCTTTTGAAAATATTTTAAAATTATTTCTATTTGAAAAAATTAAATAAAAATAGTTTTAACTAGTGTGAATACCTTTTTTTTATTTTTTTAAATGTTTAATATTCTATAAATTCTTTAAAAATATAAAACTAGATCCAAAATATGAAAATTATAAATATGAAAATATTAAGGAATATAAAAGAAAATAAATTATATATGAAATATTAGTAAAATCTTAGAATTCTTATTTTTTATATTACTCAAATGATTATAGTTAAATGTATTTTTATACTAAAAACTAATGTATTTTAATGTATTAAGTTATTTTTGAAAAAATAAAATTTAATTTATAAAATATTATTTAAAATGTTAATATTTATTTATTAATTATTATTATTATTATTATTAAATATATTTTTATATTAAGTGTTATCCAAAAAGTGAAGTTGTAGGGGGTACACTCTTTTGTCAAACGAGTTGGCATCAAAAGTGGTATTCAAAGGACGCTTACAAAGAAAGCTACAGTACTAATCTTATTTAGGTTCTTTAGTTATACTGTCATAATATAATCTAATTGAAATTTAAAATGGACAAGACCTTTTTATGGCATGACAAAAGCATATCATAGATTTAGGCTCTGATTGGTTCAACTGATTATAAATTACTATTTGATAAAGTAGATGATTGAAATTAAATTATAATATTAAATAACCATAAATGAAGATAAAATTCTGTTTTAAAATTTACCTTTGAGTAATTACTGAATTCCTAAAATTTAATTTATTTTTCATAAAAATCGATTCCTTGATGCCAATAGTGAATTTGATGTTAGATTAATTTATTAATTATGGACTAAGCATAATCATATTACAATTAAAATTTTAATATGATTATGCTTTAGTCCATAATTAATTAATTAATCTTTAACATTATCCCATCACTGACAAATATAATCGCTAACTCAATTTTTCTCAATAGATTTACATAACCATAACCAATCATATACAATTAACACACTGAGATGATGCAGAAATCATACATAATCATGTGCTACTAATCAAAATCATAACTCAAATACTTCAACAAGAGACTTACATAGCTATAACCAATCATATACAAATAATACGCCGAGAAGATGCATAATTCGTACATAATCAGACGCTACTGATCTAGAAGCATTTCAATGATAAAAGTATCATCTGGTCGTAGCAGAAAACATCATTCCGTCATTCATCTTATCAAATGACACAAAATCATGAAGATAACGACAAACGCTTAAATGCTGCACGCATTAACGAAAAACATGAGCCTCCTTACAAAATACATGAAAAAAAAACTCCTCATACCAAAACAAATATTCTAGGGCTCCTAACAACTTCACGCGCAAGGACGTTGCTCAAACACACAAATGCGTAGTTCTCGGCTAGCATTTACAACATACTAGTCACATAAGTGTGTGCTCAATCCAAACGAGGGGATCTCCACAACTTTCTTTCACAAAAAAGAATCACATCACGCGCTAGAGCGAGAAATGCCCTAGTTCCTAGAGAAAGATACAATCGCGAATTATCACGCACACTTCAGCCTGTAGATGGAAAGAACAACCTCCAAAGCTGAAATGATGTTCCACAACCATATTGCATGACAAGTAGCCTCATAACACACCACATACTTTGCCTCCATGGTAGAAGAAACTATAAGTGTCCCGCTGATTAATTTTCCACGAAACAAATTATCTACCATCATAAAGATATAATCGAAATGGATCTTATCCCATGCAACTCCGCATAGAATCGCCTCAAAACCAACCACCTTAAGAGTGTCGGTATACCGATATGTCAACATGATATCCTTGGTACCTTGAAGATACCTCAAAACTTTCTTAGTTGCTTTCTAATGGCTTTGACCAGGATCACTCAAGTATATACTCAACACGCCAACAACAAAAGCAATATCAGGGCGTTTTGAAGTCGTTTAGAATCTTGAAAATCTTCATTATCATCCTCATCTTCTAGCACAAATTTTGGATTGGAATCAAACTTTTGAAAACGCTGGATTTGTATACGCACTTCTTCGAATGTAATTGTGGAGGGCCATGGTAGCAACTACAAATATTTCTTTGTGTATCAAATGATGACATTACCCTTAAAATCTTCCACCGTGCTTTCCAAACTCCAAAGTCTGCTCAATGTAAACTCCTTAAGATATGTAACTGCTGAACACTTCTTTATATCCTTTTGGTCTTCCGCGATTTCTAAAATTTGATAAATGGTATCTAGTTCTTTAATCAGGTCCAAGAAATCCTTCATGTTGTGGATATCCTGAACCACTAAAAAATATTTGTCTGCAATTTTTTTAGAAAATATCAATACAAACATACAAACATAGATCATTAGAACCGTAGCAATACAAGCATATATATATTGTAAAACCCGAGAAATTCCAATTTATGGAATAAGGGCAAAATCGTAATTTCGATTATAAAATTGAAATTTCAGCTAAAAACTAATTTATTCTTTATCTCATTTATTTGTAACTGGATTTCACCGTTGGAATTGCCCCTTTAAAAATTCAGTTAGCACGTAAAATTTTGTAATATTCTGCACGTCTGAGTGTAAAGACCCGAAATTTCAATTTCTCGAATAAGGCAAAATCGTACTTTGATTTATAAAATTATAATTACGCTTAAAAGTCCTGTAATAATTTCGTAATTCTGTGATGATCAAATCTGATTGTAATTGCTGACTTGCCTCTTTGCGAAATCTAGTTAGCACGTAAAATTTCGTAATTCTACTGAGAGATGTTTAGCTCAAGACGCTTTTTCTCGAGGCATCGCGTTTCTAAAAGTCAGAATCTATTGAAGCAAGAAGGTGTTTAAGATATAACATGTGTACTCAAATACCATGAGTGGTATGAGTAGAAACGCATTTAAAAATGGACGGTTTCATGAGCGCCGAATATCAAATCGAATAAGGACATAACGGTCATTCTATTTGATTTTTTAAATACTAAAAGACAAATTAAATAACACGACCCATCTCTTCCCCAAATTAAACAAAAGCGCAAAACGTGAGGGGGAGATCCAGCAAATGCTGGAAACGAAATGGTGGGAGTTCCTAGAGAGAAGCACCCTCTCTCTAGTTATCTCGCATCCGAATCATTAGCGCCTCAAGACAAGAAGTTGAAAAACGCTCACGCTGAGCAGCTACGCTGCGGACCCCGGGTTTGCGAGTTTTGACAACTCTAAGAGTGTGGATTTTCCTACTTCATGCTTTATTCCCATTTTTAAGGGTTTTCGATGCTCTCATTGGCCTGAGGCCGCGAGGGGTTGCTTGACGGTCTCCAAAACATGGACCCGAATTGTTAGAATTTCGATTTTCCCCCATCCGTGATCGCCCGTAAATTAAGGCTGTTTCGGGTGTTTTGGTCACCAAAATTGCTTTAAAATGCATGTCGATATGAGAAAATGCCGGAATGAGACAATTGGATCGTCCTTAAACAGGACTCAATTGTAAAGATTTTTTTGACATTCTGCGCCCTGTGGTCAGCTGGGACTCGACCGTGTTATGGTATGGTAATTTATGAATAAATTATGCTTGCAGATTAGGAGTAATCTAATTTGATTGAAATCTGCTCCATCAAGAGGAACCGATGTGAAGTGTGGGATTTCGCCCCGTGACCCTTACTTGCTCTCGCTTGGGACCGAAAAATAGTCCCTGCTCAGGTGAAATGGAGTTAGGAATTGTCCATGTGTTGTGTGCTTGAAATGGTATGAAACTAATGGCTTCGATATGTGTGGAACTAGATAAAGTTAAGACATTATTTTAATGTGTTATTCAATGACACAACAAGATATGGAATTAAATTGCGGTTATGGGCATTGGAAATGATTATGAGTTGCTCAAGTGAGCTACACAGATGAGGATGTGTTAAATTACATGAGCGTAATTGTAGTTGATTGAAAATACGCATATCGATATTGTGTAAATGATTTTTGAAACGTATAATGATTTCATACGACCTGCAATGCATCAAAAGTGAGCGCATGATGCTGCATCTTTGTAAAAACGGATATGTTTGGCGTAAAGGAATTTCACAGGATGATATTCCTAAGAATTTGGTCAGACGGGCCACATCATTTCCTGGATGAGGACTATGACTGCTTCTAAAGCCTCACCAACCATTCACCCTGGAGAGGATTCCATATTTAGTCCCATATTCAGACCGAATATTTCGGTAGTATATTCTTCAAGAACAAAAGTTTGTTTTGAAAATGATTATTTTCCTTTACTACATGGCTTAGGTAAAGTATGAGCCAGCTTGAGGACTGCGGATACTGGTGATCATGCGTATTATCCAAGTAGTGATCACGATTTACTGAAATACATTTTTAGAAAGACAGACCGCACTTAGGTGGTGAGTAGCCCACTTAGGGCGATTCTCCATCGAGCCTTTAACACCCCGCCGTGGGACTCCCCTTATTTTTACAAAAAGGCAGTAGAGCGCGAGGAGACAACCTATTTTTGAGGTTGATTTCAAGAAGCCGCTTGTGGCTCGATGGTTTTCGACATAACATGTATTAGAATTGTAGATTTTAATATATGTTTGTATAAAACAAAAGTGTTATCAAGTATTGAATTATCGGGAGATAATTGAAGAATAGTTATAATAATTGATCTTATGAGTATCGGGTTTATGAGCCCAAGAGGCAATTTTACTCATGTCGGGACTATATTGCATATATCGATTATTCGGGGACAGGATATGCAAAAGCTATTTACAAGCACTGTATTTAGGCAGAGCTCCCCGTACAAAGGAGACTCGCCTCGATTTTCATGCAGCGCTTCTGGCAACGGGACATCCACTTGTTTTCCGTTATAGCTGACGTAGATGAATCTGAATTTCTGCTTCAAGGCCACAAACAGTATCGAGCTTAGGTATACGAATACCTGTGGAGCTTGGTTCGGTATCCATCACCACTAGGTGGTATGGTGTGGAGTATAAGTTTATGGAAACCTATGGATAAAATTAGGGGCTCGGGGCCATAGTCGGGATGAGAGCATCACCACCAGTGTGTCTCATGTCGAGTTTGCACTGATTACCTAAGAAATCACTTCCGGACAAAACTAGACACTCACGCACGCTGTTGATGTGTTTCAGGTGATTTTGCAATCATTTTGGTGATTGTGTGTATAACATGATTTGTATCAGGTATGGCTCAGGTGCTTAGTGGTTAGCACCTAGGACAACCATGATGTGTTGGGAAGTTTTTAAGAGGTTTTTACAAGAAAACCTGGAACAAAAGGAGTGCAAAATAAATTTTTATAAATTTATTTGGTTTATAAAGAAATGAAAATAAATTTCATAAATTTATTTGGTTTAGAGGGGTGAAGAATTTTAATTTTTGAAGTGCCTTTTTGCAAAGAAACTGACTGTAATTAAATAAAATAAATTTTTCTAAATTTATTTTGGGTTGTTTGAATGTGAGAAGAAATTTAGTGCCAAGAGAAATAAATTTTACTAAATTCTATTTGATGAGGAATTAGCAGTGGTTTTCATGGATTTACAAGTTGAAAATGAAGAATGAAAGGAAATAAATTTTATAAATTTATTCATGAGAAAATTTTTCGGGGCAGAAAAACTGAAAAAGAAAATAAATTTTATAAATTTATTTGTTATGAGATGAGAAAATAATTTTCTAAGATTTTATATGGTGTAAAATTTACAGTACTAGAGAAAATAAATTTTTATGAATTTATTTCGAGTATTAAAGAGTAAGTAAAAAAAATTGATTTTAGTGATTTTCCAATTCTGAAATAAATGAAAAAAAAAAATTCATTTATAATGAAAACTAAATTTTTTTTTTTTTCGAGCAGAATTTAAAGTGGCTACGCTCGCTTGTATCAGGAGAGAAAAAAATTTTTAAATTATATTGCGTGAATAAGCAGTGGTTTGGGTTGGCATAATACAAAATCACCGCAAAGCCAAGGCTAGTATATGGGTTTCAGGTCGCAATACGCTGGATTGTATCGCAATGCATCGTAAGGGTCGCTGGGAGAAATGCGGTCAATACGCTGTATCAGACGCACAGCTCGGAGAAAGCCAAATTATATCGCAATACAAAATTGTATCGCGGACAAGCAAAGGATCAAGTAAATCAAGGCCGGGCCGCGCCGGGCGCGCAGCAGGGCGCTGGCGCGGCGGCCGGTGTGCGAAAGCGTTAAGGCAGTGCGCAAAGGGGCAGCTAGCGGTGCGCAGGCAAGCAGAAAGCGGTGCGCAGCGCAGTTAGCCGCTGCTGAAGGAGAGCGCGCGGCGAGGCGTAGCGCGCGGTACTAAGTAGGCGTAAGTGTAGCGCGGCGCGCGGCCAGCGTGATTGAAGGCGGCCGGCGTTTCGGGTCGTAACCCCTAAGGCACTGCCCACTGATCCGCTTTTGACTCCTGTATTTTCTCGAGTCAAATTTTTCAACACGAGTTCAGGAACCCTGCCTCATGAACACTGCTCATCCCCTAAATTTTTCAAAAAATTATTTTTTTAAAAATATTAAAAAACAATCAATTCAAATAAAATTTGATAAAATTTTCGGTAATAAATTTTCAAAATAAAATTTTTGAAACAAAATTTCCCGCTGGTCAATATTTTAAATGCCAAATTGATTGCGTATACACCGGGTTATATGATTAGTGTCTCTGGGCCGTGGTTCATGCTTCCTGTGAGACACCTGTAGATCGATTTAACTACCATTTGAAGGCGTGATTGCGCCAGAGTTGCGAAGAAATTATATGTAATGGTGAAATGCGTATAGGGAAAAAGGGTACTGGGCATGGTTATGACCTTAGAGAATTCGGATCATGAAACGAACAAGAGCCTGGTGAACCCATCAAATAAACTGACCGAGGGTTGGAAATTAGTGCCACTTAGAAAATGAACTGCCGGGCCCATGGTTGTCAAGTCTATTAGTAATCGCATCCGTATTACTAGTTAGATCAAATGAAAATTAAATGACTCTTGTCGCTTACTGAATCAGAGGGCGGTTAGTGTGGTACGAGGACGTGAGGGCGTCCACAGACCGGGTCGCACTGTCGACAATCGACCACCACAGATTTAATCGGCCTGTAGAGGCCGAGGTGTTGCGCAGGTCGCTTATCGCACAAAGCAGCATAGCGTGAATAAAACCCAGTAACCTGCAGGCGATCGACATCCTCCGACATTCACAGTGCAAGCAGATCCGACGGTGGTGGTGACCATCGGGTTCATGCGTAACGAGAAAGTGTTATCATGAGATTACCCTCGACACGACACAGATTAGACTAAATTTCGTCTAAACAGAGAATGAGGCCCAAATATGGTGGAAATGGGCAAGGACCCTGTGAGACCTTAGAGGAGCCGTTGTATGTGAATTCTCTCAGTGATTGTGGCGAGAATAGGTATGATATGTCGAGGTCAAGGAGTTAGAGATCTCGGTGACTCACTCACAACGGACTGCAGGATTTTACGGATACGCTGGGAAGTTCGATGTCATCCCTGGATGGATCAAGCTGACACTACAAAGTTAACAGTCGATCGTGAGCTTAGGAGGTTACCCGCCCTACACGCAGGATCTGCACTGTTGTATTTCCCGTGGGGCAAGCACCCAGATTTCGCCCCTGCATGATATGAGTCCAAGTGCTGGGACTGTCATGTTACCAATGAGCCTTACTCCTGCAGGACGAGGTGAGACCGCACTTTGATCTACCTCGAAAAAGGTTTGCGAGTGCCGAATATTTTTCCGTATGAGCTACCCGGACTACCTCCACATGTGGATGTAGACTTCGGCACTGAAAGCTGATAATCTTCAAAACTTTGAACCATCTCTATGATTCCGCATAGGATGGCACCGGCCAGCCGTAGAACCTCGCAGTCCAACTACAAGGGTTATCGACGCGGGGATTATTAAACCGAGCACTTCACCGCTGTAGCTTCTGCCTAGTTGCGAAGAAGAAAGAATCTTCAACGTGAAGTGGCTGATAATAGTGTGAACCTGCCAGATCCGACCTGCACTCCATTACCGAGGATCACACTATCGATCATGGTATTTCAGTCTACCCAAGATGTAATCTTCACACCGTTGTCATCACCAGAGTTGTATACGGCGAACTCGCGACTCCGCGCCGCCAGCACGCCGTGCACTGGTTTGTTTATTTCCGATCGATCAATGCCACGATCAGTGGAATCTCATGAAGGGGTGTTCCAACCTGATCTAGATCGGGCTTTTGTCGTAGCTTCTGGGATGACATTGATCTACTCCGCCAGAGTGGGAGCATGAGTATCACTGAGATCGCGTTACAAATACTGAGACCACCAAATTCTGTGATACCAAGTTCAAAAAAGAAGTGTGATTTTAAAATACCAGGGGAGATTGGACACGTGGGTGTCGCGACCATGAGTGTCAATGAATCGAGAAGGCTTATGTGACGGTGCTGGGAGAGACCAATGTCAATCTTCGAGATACGGCTTCGGATCGCTCAGATGCGTGAGATTCGAGGATGGATTGAAGTTGTCCATTCTGATAGACTGAGACTCACCATTTGACATGGACCCAGTGGTCGGGCGTCCCCACCATGTAGAGAGAAACTGAGAGGCCTGGGAACACTCCTCGGACACGGCAATGCAATGCAGAGGGTGACTCGCCTTCTCCTAGTTCGGCAAGAGGCAAGACTTCGGCTTCACACTAGTTTCTGACTAGGCCGCAGTGTGGGTCAAAGTCGTGACAAATGAGTCACAGCCAGGCTGCAGGAACCAGGGTGGAGACCTATCACCGCTGGAAGATGTGCCAGGTTCGACATTTGATTTAAGCCCACAACCATCTGGGTCAGCTTAAGGATTTGGTGACCCAGCCTGATTGTCATACTCACACGCATTGATTTCGGGCCAGAGGTTAAGGCTCAGAGAAGCAAGATAGATGCCCCGCAAGGTGGTGAGCCGACCGAGGCCCGGGGATTATGATGCGAGAGATCTCTGACCCCCATTCAGCCACTCGGGAGCGGTGCCACAAGATGACATTAACTGTCATGGTGCACAGCATGATCGATCTAGCCTAAAGCACTATGGTCATTCACCACTCTCCGTGAGTGTGGGGTGAGTTTGTTCTGAGATCAAGGTCCAATGAAGACTCATACTGAACTCAAAGATCAAGAGCCCCAAGTGTGAGCCGAAGAGTTATGTCGCCTTGACTTAAAACACCTGACAGTTAACACTCAGACTCAGTCGAGACAGAGCCTGTGGCGACCGAGGTCTGACACTTTGGAACAGATTAAAGTTGTTGAGCCATATGCTTCAAGAATGACGTCATGCATGGTGGCTGATCGAGCCGACAATTCATCGATCGTCAAGACCTGACCTCGAGAGGTTAATACGCTACACACCAAGCAAGGCTCAGGTAGGGTTACGTGTCGAGTGATACGATTTGTCCCTAATTTTTATCAAACTTTTACGAGAGAATGAATAACTCGGCGAAATTTAATGATTATAAGAAACTAATTTTGATTACATAAAATATAACATTTAAAAGTCCGTAATCACCCTTTTAGACTTCTGATGATCAACTCCGACGGCACCGCTTGACCTCACTTTACAAATCTAGTTAGCACGTAAAATTCTCGTTAATTTGTCGAGACAAATGAGCCTTATGACGCTGCGGCATCGCGCTTCGTGCCAGAACTGTTTTCGATGCATTTAAAGCCACATATAACATAAAATTTCAACACTAAAGAGCTACAGAGGTGAGAACTTGGCTGGAAACGGATTCACCGGCGTAATGTCAATATCAATCGGGAATAGAAGGACATAATGGTCATTTTAAGCTTGATTTCAATACTAAAGACAAATTAGTGAACATGACCCATCTTCCCCAGGAGAAATTAAACAAAAGCCAAAGCATTGAGGAGATCAGCTTCTTTGAAACGAAAAAATAGTGGATTCACCAGAGAGAGAAGCCTCGCCTCTAGGTTATCATGATCCGGTAGTTGGCGGTCTTATTTCTAAGAAGGAAAACGTTCTGCGCGGAGGCGAAGGCTCACATGGACCCGGGTTTGCAGAGTTTGACAACTCCAAGAGGTGGGATTTCTCACTCTTAAGTTCATTAAGTTTTCAAGTTTGCCCGATGTTTCGGTTGGTTGACCGTGAGGGGCAGTTGATCGATCCTGAAACATGGGACCGGGTGTTAGAATTTCTTGGGGATTTTCCCCATCATGGCCTTGAAAATTAAGGAGCTGTTTGGGTGTTTTATTTCTGGAATTGCTTTAAATGCATGCCCAGTGAGAAAATGCAGGAATGGGTGTTGATCGGTTGAACATGGGACGAATTGTGAAAATTTTTGACATTCTTGGGCCAATTAGTGGCTGTTAGGACTGAATTGGGGTGTTATATATGGTAATTTATGCAGATAAATTATCAGCACAGTGATTAGGAGACGAATTGGGAATGAAATGGTTCATCAAGAGAGGCAGATGTAGGAAGATAATGAAGTGCCAGTGGGCCCGACCCACTTGCTGTTGGGACGTAAAAAAATAGTCCGGGTTTGATAATGAAATGGATAGGAATTGTCCATGTGTTGTGTGCTTGAAATGGTATGAAGCAGATGGCGGCGATGTGTGGAACTAGATGGGATTAAGACATTATTTTAATGTTAGTTCAATGGCACAATTACATGGAATTAAATTGTGTTATAAGCCATTGGAAATGATTATGAGTTGCTCAAGTAGGCTACATTGGGTGATAGTGATGTGTTAAATTACATGGGTGTAATTGTAGTTGATTGAAAATATGCATATTATTGACATATTGTGTAAATGATTTTGAAAATGGCGCTAATGCATTTCATATGCCTTGGGTAACCTAGAATTAGGTGTGAGTGCATGACAAGGTATCTTTGTAAACGGATATGTTTGCGAGGAATTTCACGAAGGATGATATTCCGGAGGGTGGGGTTAGAATGGGCGACGGATCATTTCGGATGAGGACCATGAAGGCTGTTTGAGCTCACCAACAATTCACCTCGGAGGGTAGTCCCGTATTTGTCACCAGATATTTGTTAGTATATTTCAAGAACAAAGGTTTTGTTTTGAAAATGATTATTTTCTCATACATGGCTTGAGCAGAGTGTATGAGTGAGTCGGTGAGGACTACGTGACGTAGGGTGATCGTATAGACATTCAGTAGGATGTGTATTTACTTGAGTGTGTGTTACTGAACGTACGCTGCACTTAAAGTGGTGAGTAGCCGCAGGGCGATTCTCCTCTTGACTGGCTCACCCGTCGATGGGACTCCTTATTTTACAGTCTGGCGCTCGGAGACAACTCGTGTTTGAGGTTGATTTTGAAGAAGCCGGTTTGTGGCTTGATGGTTTGGACATAGCATGTATTAGAATTGTGAATTTTAATATATGTTTGTATAAAACTAAAGGGTATTTATCAAGTATTGAATTATTGGGAGATAATTGAAGAATAAATTATGATAATTGATCTTATAGTATTGGTTTTATGAGCCCAAGAGCGAATTTACTCATGTTGGGACTATATTGCATATATTCGTTATTTGGGGCAGGATATCTGGGTTATTTCTGAAATTGTATTTAGGTAGAGCTCCGTACAAGGAGACTCTGCCTGATTTTCTAAAGTGGCGTCGGGTAACCCGACATCCCTTGTTTTCCCTTGAGTTGTGGTGGATGCGGACCCCGGGTTTTGGGGCGTCACACGGAGTTGGCACGTTTTTCAAGGCATCACGTTTGGTCTTGGCTAAGCGACCCCGATGAGGCAAAATGCATATAACAAGTACTCATGTTCGGAGGAAATTGAGCAACAGGTAGAAATGATGGAAATGGACGGCCGAGATAGTGTCGAATGTCAAAACTGGTGAAAGAAGGGAATTAAGCAATTAAATGGATTAAATGAAGAAAAGGCCAAAATAAGGAACAGTGGCCGTCTTCATTAAACCAAAACAAACGTGATGAGAAAGGCGACGATTAAGTCAAAATGAGTGATTCTATAGAGAGTATCTGACTTCTCTCTAGATTTGCAGCGAATCAAGTATCGGCGGTCTTAAACAAGAGGAGAAGCTCGCGAGGAGAGGAGCTTCGACGTGGATGCAGTTGAGAGTTTCCTCAAACTTCCGAGAGGTAGGGGTTTCTCCCTACTTGGGTTTTACACTTTATTTAAGTGTTTTTCAATGTTTCGGTTACCTTGAGGCCTTGAACAGCCGTTTGATCGATCCCAAAACTTGGGACCGAATTGATATAAATTTTTGAAACCCAAATGGTGCGCGGTATTTGTCCACGGGTGATTTGGGTGTTCATCGTGAAACTATGTGTTAATGCATGGGATGGTTTGTTTAAGGCAGAAATGCACAATGAAACCGGAGTTCATAAGTGATGGATAATTTGTAACTGAAAGACAGATGTTGCCCGGGGTTTCTTTGTTCCGATACGATCGTCCACGAAAATATATTTTGTGAAAATATGTTTAATTAGTGATTTAAATTAAATTGCTAAGTGTTTGGATCATTAAGCCCAAAGTAGACTAATTTTTGATGTGGAAATGTGGAATTTACACATGACATGATTGTGTGAATTGAATGTTTTGTAAATATATGCATGTTTATATATTCACTTCTGAATTAATTTGTATTAAATTGCTTACTGCATTCCATATGCCTTTGATTATCCTAGGACTATAGGAGTTAGTGCATGGTAGATCTAGAAAATGGTTGGAGGAGTGAGTACAAGGTTGGTATCGGAGGGTAGTCCATACTTAAAATATCAATCGTCGGAGACGGCCCAGATTGATATACATCGGAGGTGATCCACATGAAATCTCAATCGTGAGAGGCATTAATTGGCCTCTACATCGGAGGGTAGTCCACTAAATATAGCATGGAGATGGTCCACAATTTAAAACATCGGGTAGTCCACAAATAAAACTGCTCATTCTCATCTGAGGCTTAGGCGAGTGTGAAATCGATGGACTCGGGATGCGGAGTTGGTCATTTAGACATTCAAGTAGGATCATGCATTTGCTTGGATGTGTGTTTACTTTAGACATTACCGCTGCATGGGTGGAGAGTAAGCCCACTTAGGGCAATTCCACTCTTGAGCATTAGCTCCTGCAACTCGAGGATATTATTTACAGAAATCTGGGGAGCGTGCGAGACGGCTCGTCTAGAAATTTGAGTTTGTGAAGCGGATGTAGGCTTTGATGATTTCCATGTTGAGTTCTCTAATTTGATATATGTTGTATAAGAGGTAATTTACTAACTCTTAGAACTGTGGATATAGTTGGTATATATTGTGATGAGTATTGTTTATAGGCCCAGTAGCCGTTGTACTCATGTTGGGATTATATTAGATACATTTGGGACAGTATATCGTCACGTATTTAAGTAGGAAACTCTCGTACAAAGGGGCTACGCTGTTACTACCACAGTGGTGTCGGGTAACTGAAGCCATCCATAACTATTATCGGGTTGACGGAGTAGTCAACGGACCCCGGGTTTGATGATCACATATATATATATATACCATATATATACCTATATTAACTTTGATAGTTATTTTATACACTTGGAGGAGGTTTGCAAAAGATTAAGTTCCCTTTTACTAATACCATGTTGCAAATATGAAGCATCATGATAATGCCCTCAAACAAACCAATACAAAAGTAATTCAAATTAAAGTTACATACAAGCTGTGATATTTTGTGTTGGTATCCTTTTAGGCCTATAAAATATGGCGAGTCTTTTCGAGGACTGAGTTCCATCAGTAACTTCTCACAACCTCTATCACTATCAAACAATAAATTATTTACTATTTCTATAAGATGACAATATAATAATAAAATACATGTAGATTACCTTAAAATAAGGCATATATCTATTATCTTCAAGTATTTCAATTGGGATAACTGTGAATATTGTGTCTTTTGGCTTGATAAAGGTCAATGGAAAATGATAGCATTGCCTTCATGACTTCGTGAAAATTTCTAGTTACGGTCTCCCCAGAATGTTGAAAATGCTTCTCTACTTGTTTGCTAGATGCTCCTACTGATAACCGATAAATAAACATTCCAATTTTTTTCAAGTAGTGACATCCTACTTGAATTTTGTAGACTATAAGCTTTTGCAAATCACTACAAAGGTTGAGAAATGTAGTTGTATTCATTCTAAACATATTTAGGCAGCCTCTTTCATTTCCTCTTGATATTTTCATCAACCACATATTCCCTGTATGAGTCGAATCCATACAAGGTTGTTTATGTAGGAACTTGAGATAATTCTCATATAAGGAAAAACAAATCCACGTCGATGCATTTTCCCATGCATCAACTTCTTCATGCTCCGATAACATCACTTCATCCATAACTCGATAGTTGTCCATATGTGGTCTATAATAAAGGCATATATCATAAGAATAAAATTTGACTCTCAAGAGAACCAAGCATGAAAAGGTTCCACTTTACATAATCCAAATAAGTATCAATACAATCAAATTAAAATTCAAAATAAGTTTTATTTAGCAAATAACAAATCTGCCAAGTATCTGTGGTAAAAACAATTAAAATAACTAATTTGTCTCTCCTTTCCGGAAATCATACCATATCAAAGTCTCTATTTAGTAATGAATCCAACTTAACTTGTCCTAAGGTGTGCCTTGTTGAACACATTTGCTCTTTTTACCCAGCACTAGAGTAAACTTATTTGCAAAAAGAGATACATATTACTTTTCGTGTTCTATACTAGGTAACTTCCATAGATCATTCATCACATCATGTATAACTTTGGTTTTGCTCCTTCGGCTCTACTTTTTAAGAATAGAAACTTCTACAATCAATGCTCTCTTTCATACTATTTTTCCAATCTTGTATGCTCTCCGTTAAATGCTCAGCTCTAGACATTCTGTTCTTTCTTGTAGAACATCTTCTCTGCTTTTCAGAATGATAATCGACACTTTCAACTCTTTTTTCCATCCTCCTATTTTCTTTGTTATCTTTGGTTCCCTGAAATTCAACATCATCATTATACTTTTTAGTGGAGCAATGTCTGCCAAAGAACCCATTTTCATTAAACATCAAGTTAACTTCAAGATCATCTTCCTCTTGAGTACCAATTCTTTCTCCATCATTTCCTTCTTCCTCTTGGGATTCTAGTAATTCTGCACGATAAACATTTGACATCTCAATTGGTAAATTACCATAAAAAGGTGTCCATGAATCCTCTCAAGTCGACAAATAGTGAAATAAGATCATATACCTGTTTTCTAATTCTGGGCAAATGTCTTTCTCACAAAACTTTGCAAATTTGGGATTTTCCTACAAAATAATGAAATATATTAGAATTTCCTTTAAATAAATAGTCTCTAATTGAATATAACATATTAGCTTAATATTTCAAAAGTACTCTACCTGATCTTGTAGCTTTCTGTTCTTTCGACATGTGATTCCTTTAATATAATCTGACCTAAACCACTAGAGTTTGGACCTTTGAGATATCTCGGAGCTTCTACACCACTTTCATCCAATCCTATCCTTCTTTATTTGTAGTAGTAAATCCAATCTAGTTTCATTTATTTATTCTGACCATTCCGCCCGGTAACCATTAAGTGCCTTTTATGCATATGTCCATAAAGATATTTGAATGTTCATCAATCCATAACCTTCTTTGTTACTATCTTACTGTTTGGTGTCTTCTGCCTTTATGTAAAAAATTTAATATCTTTAGTATCATCTAGGAAAAAAACAATGATAAACCATGAAGTAAGAAATAAGACTTCACTGGGTACATGAAGGTTTTCAATTTGATGATGTATTTGAGGACTTAAATACTCCCATTCACTGTCCAAGCATAATTCAATATCCAAGGTCAAAATTCCACTAAAAACATGCAAATATAAAAGCAAAGATTCAAGTGGGATTCTCGAATGGAGAAAATTAATCTAATCACGTCCTATGCAAATTAAAGAAACAATCTTTCTTTCTACCTCTAAACTATATAATCCAGAATTTGTTCTTTTGTTTTGATTCGGTTCCCCCTTATATTTTCATCCAAACCAAAGTACTAATAAAAACTAGAGTACAATAAAAATTTTAATCCATCTCTAATAAATTATTATTTTTAAATAATAAAGAGAGATCTATTATTTTTATTTTTTATTATAATGTAGCTTGATTAATAATCGGGCCATTAAGCTGATTTATTAAATTTTCATTTATGATAAATAAAATTAATTGTAATTTTTCATTTCATTCTTTACAACTATCTTCTTCTTTTTTTTATTTCCTTTAAGTTATGAGTTATGATTTTATCATATTAAATAACCAAAATTAATATTAAATTAAAAAATTTTTGAATCCATATAATTATCACAAATAGACAAACAAATTTTTATGTAAAAATATTTATGCATATAAAACGATTAAGGATAAATTTTCAATTTTTTTTAAAAAAAAGATAAAATTATTGAATAAAAATCTTATCTCAAAATTATAAAATAATTAGGTAAAATAAATAGTTTATAAAATTAAAAGTTTGTTTTGAGAATTTAAAAAGTTTTTTTAATATCTCTACTTATACTATATATATATATATATATATATATATATATATATATATACTATATATATATATATATATATATATATATATATATTGTTGTAAATCAGAAACGTGATGTAGTGGTGAATGACCACATTCAAACCATGAATCCCATTAACCACATTCACACTATGAATGTATCTTCATTTATGGTTTCCATAACTCACCATTAAGATGAGTTAATGGAACCTTCTCTTGTGAGCCTATAAAAGCCCTCTTATACTACCCGTAACAACACCCCTCACTTTTATCTTTATCTCTCTCATTTCAAAGTTCACTTTATTTCTATCTCTATTTCTCCTTCATAATTCTCTCTCGTAATCATTATCTCTTTGATATTTTAATAAAGAGAAGAAAATACTTTTATTTAGAGCTTGTGTTTTATAACACATTTTATAACACGTTATTAACACGAGCTTGCTCTCAAGGTAATTTCCTAACCATAGCTTGAAGTTATTTCGATTTTGCATATCTATAGTTATATTTGGTTTTGATTGTAAACCAAAATTTATACTGCTATTTTTCAAAATCGATCATAATACATTATTATCAAAAGTTTGTCGACAATGTCAAATCTCACAAAACTTGAGTTTGTGACACTTGACATTACCAGAAATAACTACCTATCTTGGATCCTTGATGTTGAAATACATCTTGACGCAATGAATATTGAAGTTGTGATCAAAGAAGGAAATTAAAGCATCTGTGAGGATCAGCAAGCGCTAATTTTCTTTAAACTGCCTCCACAGGATTTAAAAGTAGACTACCTTCAGGTCAATGACCCCCTCACTCACATGAATGAGTTGGGAGATATGACCACTAGAAAACAACGATTTCTCAGCTTGATGCTATTGAGAATGCGCTCGAGGTTACAGAATTTTAAAGCGGTCGATTAAAATATAACTCCATTATTATTTAAAATCAATAGTTGAAAATGTGGAGAGAAATTCATAGAGCAGACATGCTAGAAAAGCGTTTACCTGTTCATGACTTCAGATATGCTCCTACTTGACAATATCAAAGCGTAGATTTAAGAAATACTCTGAATTGATATCATGTCTTCTTGTTGCTTAGCAAAATAATGAGCTTTTGATGAGAAATCACCAGTCTCGTCCAACTGAATCTGAACCATTCCCTGAAGTGAATGTGATATCGTCCCAAACCCGAGGACATGGTCATGGTCGTGGAAGGAATTTTTGATACCATGGAACTCATGGTAGTAATCATTCAATTTCCCAAAAAAGGAAAACCTCATGGAACCACCAGAAGTGGAATAATACCGAGGTGAAACAAGAAAAAGGAAAGAATATACAAAATACACCTTCCAAGGCCCATGAGAATAATTATCATAGATGTTGTATGAAATGGCATTGGGCATGTACCTTTTGTAAGCCCAAACATTTGACCGACCTCTACCTGTAAAACCCGGGAAAATTAAAAATTTTCAAGAATGGAAAACTGATAATAATAATAATAATAATAATAATAAATTGTCATAATGGTTCAGGAAGGCCTAGAAAATTCTCTAGATCTCCGGATGTGGCTTAATTGTCTTAGTTAAATTCGGTCTCGCGAAATCTAGTGACCTAGAAAATTTAATTAAATTAAGGTGATCGAATTTATTACGAGTTTTTGAGTGGTGAGTTTCCAATGACTCCTGTGATGGGATTTTTACGAGAATCTCTAGAGTCATGAAATAACTAGATTTAAGTTCATTTTAAAATGAATTGAACAGAAAAGAAATAAATTGTTTCGAGACAAAAATGAGCACAGAGCGGGTCATGGGCTGCGTGGGCGAAGTGGGCCCCGTCCAGCAAGCTTAAAGGAAAGAGGAGAAAAATGACATTTTTCTCATTTTTTGGCAATTTGGACGATGGGTTGAGTTAGAGAGAAATGAGAAACTCCACATTCTCTCTACGATCTGGAGATCGAGTGGTCGAAATCGTCGAGCGAATTTAAGTTCATCACACTCGATGAGGGCTACGGCGTGAGTCACCAAGCGACACGTAATTTAGGCCGAGGATTTCGTGTTTTGGAGAAGAAAAGAGTTAAGAAGCTTCTGTCTCTCTAAGATCTACGGAGCTCGGGTGGTCGTCTCGCATCGAGCAAAGACTTAAAGTTGGAGTATTCGTCGAGGGCAACGCGTGGGCACCAAAATCAAGAATTTTCATCGAAGATTCGAGCAAAAAGTTCAGGAGGCCGTGGGTTTCGAGCTTTCGGGTCTTCCGAAGGTTTCGTCATCGCTCCAAGAGGTAGGGAACCTTCCTACTCATGCTTATTTTCCATCTAGGAGTCGTTTTGGTCTTGGTTGAGCCTTAGGGGCTGTTTGGATGGCGTTTAGAGAACCAGAAAATGCATTTTTCTAGGTTCACGTAAGTCACTATTCATATGAAGCCTCCTACTTTGGACGATCATAACTTTCTCGTTCGAACTCCAATTCATATGTTCTTGGACTCTATGAAAATCCCTTTGAGTCTAAAATCCATCAATATATAACTTAATGCAATTTAGACTCATATTATGTCCGAAAATGACGAAAAATAGTAGGCCCCTGCTGGTTCACGTGAGTCACTGTTCATATGAGGCCTCCAACTTTGGACGACCATAACTTTCTCGTTCGAACTCTGATTCATGTGTTCTTTATTTCCAAATGGAAACGGCTGAGTAGAATCATGTATAACAATGCAATTTGGACTCATATTATGTCAAAATGACAAAAAACAGTGAGCCCTATTTGGTCGTTTAGTCATTGTTCACTAGGCCTCCAACGGGCTGAGCCATAACTTTCTCATCCGAACTCCGATTCGTGTGTTCTTAGACTCTAAGGAAAGCCCCTTGAGTCTACAATCCGGCCATATTCCTATGAATGGAATTTGGCACCCACATATTTTCTGAAAATTTAATTGTAGCTCCAAGTGTGCAAATTGCTTGGTTGTGATGACGCGTGTGGTCTAATACATTGAAATTGGTGTATGTTGTTTGGTGATTATATGCAAGTTGATATAATTATCCATGAAGAACTTGAAATGCATGGGTTTGTATGATTGAGGCCATTGCATGGCATTTGTGAGCTACTTGTGGACTTGATATATCCGCAGTGGCGCAGAGGTTTAAATATGTCATTACTCAGTGGTAATGACTTATGATGTCAATGTATGCGTGTATTGATATGTTGGCATAGATAAGTGTGGTCAGTGGAATTTATGTGTTCATTGATATAACTTTCCAGTGATGCATGGGTTTAAATGCATGAGTAGGCATGTACATATAGCACTTCGTATATGTATGGTGATGAGCGATAGCATATTGCATTGTATTTATGCACAAGTATCTTGCAAATGGGTGTGAGTGCATGGGAAAATCAACATTGTGTTTAGGTGTTGATGTTGGTTTCGGTCTAGGGACAAAGTCCTAAAAGGTCACATGAATGATCGGAGGTTGCCTAACATGGCTTTTGAACAAAGCGGTTTTATCGGAGGGTTGTCCACATAATTATTATCGGAGTATGTCCACTACAATATATCAGAGGGTTGTCCACATAATTATTATTGAAGTATGTCTACTAATTTATATCGGAGGGTTGTCCACATAATTATTGTCAAGGTATGTCCACTCAAGTTTATCGGAGGGTTGTCCATAAATAAAACAAATATCTTTGTTTTAAAAACAGTTTTTCATACATGGCATATTGCATGTTGAGAGAAGTCGGTGAGGACTTTGTACAGGGATCATGAGGAGTAGCATCTCATTCATGTCATGTAGATTCCATTCTAGGATGACATAATCGTGATTGGAATGTGCTTGTGGCATGACCATTGCAGTATGCGCTTAGGTGGGAGTAGCCTGGTGATTTCTCTACTAGGCATTGCTCACCCAGTCGTGGGACCCCCATTTCAGATATAGGAGATGTGTAGGGAGATGACGCTCACTAGAGGCCAATAATGAGAAGAAAGTCGGATTGTGGCTTTGATTTATATTTTGTAAAACATGTATTATAATTCTTAATTTTGATATATGTTTTGTATAAGAGTGGTGTAAATTTAAACTCTTATGGACTATGGTCCTATAGTCATGTGTTTATATGTTTGAGTATGGATATATGGGCCCTATGTGGCCATTTTTACTCGTATGTGGACCCGGTGTGGTCGTTGTATAATATTGGGACAAGTTGCCATGTAATTGCACAGGTTGTATTTTGGGTAGAGCTCCCCGTACAAAGGTAACTCTGCCCGATTTTCATTAAATCCTAGGTCTCGGGAAAAGGGGACTCAATGGTGTGGTGTCGGGTTACCCGACATCCACAAATCTTCCACGGGTTGATGGGTTGTCAACGAACCCCCGAGATTTTGGGCGTCACACTACCAAGCATCAATCAAAGAAAAAGGAAAAGAAATAGAAATGCATTTTACTAATAGAAATGGACTAGACTTAATTTACTATGATACTAATTTCTTTGGAGGTTCGAGTGAAAAAATGAACTATTTGATGAATGATGAAAATACTGCTACTGAATGATGCTTTTTATATCAAAATTAAATAAAATATCATTTTGTTATTAAATCCATTACATTGTTATTTATATTATCTGCAGTTTTTATTAGTTTAATTTGAAATCTATGTGTTATTGATCTCAAAATGAATGAGGGTGGTGTATGTCTTGCTGACTATGCAACCACACACAATTCTTCAAGATAAAAGATATTTTCTAGATTTGACATTAACAAATGCCAATGTAAGTATCATACTGCAAACTTAATTAAAGGCTCCGAAAGAGCAAACATAATGCTACCAAATGGAACTATGTTCTGTATCAATGATGCATTATATTCTAGCAAATCCACAAGGAATTTGCTCAGCTTTAAATATATCAGCAGAAATGGATATCATATTGAAACTATGAATGAAGGTAATAAAAAATGTCTTTACATTACCTCTATTGTTTATGACAAAAAACTTATAGTGGAAAAACTATCAGCATTCTCCTTTGGGTTATATCATACAAATATAAAGTCTATCGAGTCATATGTTGTGGTGAACCAGAAGTTCAACGATCCAAAGACTTTTGTTCAGTGATGCGGAGAATCAAAGAACACTCACATGGGCATCCACTAAAGAACCAAAAGATTATTTTGCCCAATGAATACATGTTCTGCTTGCTCACAAGGTAAATTGATAGTCAGACCATTCTTTAACAAAGTCACATTTGAGTCACTAGTCTTCTTAGAAATAATACATAAGGACATATGTGGACCTATCCATCCACCATGTGGACCTTTCCATTAATTTATGGTCTTAATAGATGTCTTTACTAGGTGGTCACATGTTTGTCTTCTTTCGACAAGAAATGTTGTCATTACTAGGCTCCTCGCACAAATGATCAAATTACGAGCCCAATTTCCTGATTATCCAATTAAGGCCATCAGACTTGACAACGCCAATGAGTTTACCTCCCAAACCTTTACCGACTATTGCATGTCAAATAAAATAAATATTGAGCATCATGTTGCTCATACTCACACCCAAAACAGTTTAGTAGAGTCCCTCATCAAACTTCTTCAATTAATAGCTTGACCATTGCTAATGAAAACCAAATTGCCAACTTTTGCTCAGAGACATGGTCTTATGCATGCTGCAAGCTTGGTTCGTATTTGACCAACATCTTACCATAAATACTCCCATTCACAACTTGTACTAGACAAACAACCAAATATTTCTTACTTACGAATCTTTGGTTGTGTAGTCTATATACCAATTGCACCTACACAATGCATTAAAATGGGTCCCCAATGAAGACTTGGGATTTATGTAGATTTTGATTCTCCGTCTATTATAAGATATCTTGAATCTTTAAAAGGAGATATTTTTACAGCCCGCTTTGTGGATTGTCATTTTAATGAGAGTGTATTCCCACCATTAGGGGGGAGAACAATTAGTTTTAGAAGAACGACGAGAAATTACTTTGAATGCATCTATAATGTCTCATTTTGATCCTTGTACAAATAAATGTGATCTGGAAGTTCAAAGGATCATTCATTTGCAAAATTTGTGATGAAGTGCAAATGCTTCTTAGTACAAAGTGGCTTTGGTCACATCCGACTATGAATACTCTAGCACGGATTGATGTCCCTGAATGACAATTAGCAAATGAGTCTATAATAAGCCTGAAGCATGGGAGACCTATTGGCTCGAAAGAGGAGAACGCAAATGAGAATTGATACCCCTAAAGAGGTACATGATAAACAAAAGGCCCCTATAGAGACATATGATAAACAAAAAGCCCCTAAAGATGTATGTGGTGAACAAGAGGCCCTTGTAGAGGCATAAATTGAACAAAAGACCCCTAAAGAGGTTCGAAATAAAGAAATAGCCCTTGAAAAGGCACATGCATCTGAAAACTATGAGATCTCAATAAATTATGTGCACAATAGGGAAAAATGGGATCAAAATAAAGTTGTTATCAATAATATTTTTGCTTTCCAAGTGGCCATAGACATCATAAGAAATGAAGAGGATCCTGAACCATAAAATGTGGAAGAATGTCGAAATATAAATAATTGGCCAAAATGAAAAGAAGCTATGCAGACAGAATTAAACTCGATAATGAAACGAGACGTTTTTGGACCTATAGTCTAAACACCTAAAGGTGTAAAACATGTTAGGTACAAATGAGTATTTGTACGAAAGCACAATGAAAATAATGAGATCATAAGATACAAAACATGATTAGTAGCACGAGGTTTCTCACAAAGACCTGGTATTGACTACAAGGAAACATATTCTTTTGTCATGGATGCGATCACTTTCCGCTTTCTAATAAGCTTGACAGTCTCTAAAGGATTGGATATACATCTCATGAGTATCATTATCGCTTATTTATATGGATCCATAGATAATGACATATATATGAAAATCCCTAAAGGGTTTAGATTGCCTGAAACAAATAATACAAAGCCTCGTAGTATGTGCTCAATCAAATTACAACGTTCTCTATATGGATTGAAGCAATCCGGAAGCATGTGGTACAATCGCCTTAACGAGTATTTATTGAAAGAAGGGTATCCAAAAATTCCTATATCGCCATGCATCTTTATTAAGAAATCAGAAACCAAATTTTCAATTATTGTTGTGTATGTTAATGATTTAAATCTTGTTATGACTCTTGAAGAGCTCACAAGAACAACAAGATATTTGAAAAAAGAATTTGAGATGAAATTGTAAGATAAAATTATCGCAGCCAGTTTATAATATGTTTGGGTATAATAAAAGTAAAGAAATATATTTTTCGGAATAAAATAAGGCTAAAATAAATAAGCAAAACTGAGATTTATACAAAAGGCAAGGAGTAAATTGGTAGAATTGCCGAGTTAAGGATGAATGACATAAGAAGAAAAGATTGTATGCGAAGCATAATTTTGTTAAAGTTAAATTGAGGAATAATAGAGATGAAGGACCTAAATGCAAATAGGAGAAAGAATTCAAAAATGAGTTAAGCCAAACATGGCCATGCTTTCCAAAATGAGAGAGATAAGACCAAATTGGTCTCTCATTTGGGACGAATAGAAGCGAAGAAAGAAGAGAGAAGAGGAAGAAGAAGAAGAGAAGAGAAGAAGGAAGAAAGAAGGAGACAAGAAGAGCAAAGGTATGGATTTTTGTTAGGATTTTGTATGGATATGTAAGGCCCCGTTTAGTTCACGAAAATTTTTAACTTTATCCAAAATTCAGAATATGAAAATTTTCAATATTCTAATCTGGTTTCATTTTCGAAAATCGTTTGTAAAACCGTTTTCTTGAAAATGAAGTTAATAGAAACAATGAAAATATGTTTAAAATGCAGTTACTATTCACAATCCGTGTTTTCGTGTTTGATGAGAAAAGAAAAATCGAAGTGAAAGACGAAAGGGAAGAAAAGAAAATGGCCACAATCAAAATTGTTTTGGTTTTATCCTGATACGACCAAATCCCGTGTTTCGATTTAATTCGAAAACAAGAGCTATAACCACGAAGCTGTTTTCTAATTCATACTTATAAAATGTTGAAAATAGTAGATTCATTTCTTTGTTTCAAAATTTAATTTTTGCAATACGATTCTCGTAACTAACGATGTTTTTCCTTGTTTTCGAAAAGTTTGAATAGAGAAAACAGAAAATTTTCTACCTACTAAACAGGGCCTAAGGAAATCAAACCCTAGCATACCTCTTTGTGATTTTTGATTTGGGGAAAAAGCCCTAACTTGGGTAAAGGGGGTTTTTATTGGTTCTAACCCACTTTTGGAGTTGTTTAAGTTAGATTTCATGGTGGTTATGATATACATGAGTTTTAGAGGAGTAATTTTGAGTTTGTGGGTGAGAAATGGTAAAATGCCATTTAAAGGAACATCCACATTGGTACGTTTTAGAAAGTGGGTATCGGTGCCCATAGTACGGAGGGGAAGTGAATGCCGTCTGGAGTCAAGGTGGTGCCGGTACCCATTCACCACCATAAGGAAATTTTGGTACGATGCTAATCCAAGTGAATGCAGTGGAATGCTTCCAATATACGATTTTTACCCTTGCATTGTTAAGCCCCAAATTCGTACACGATAGTATAGGAACCTTAATAAATGACTAATGGAGGTTCAAAAAAGAATGAAACTAAGTGAAAAACGCACCGTACCTCACCGCCTCCAAGTTCGATGTTGGCAAACTTAATGCCCCTATGATAAGATAGTAAGTTCCTGAACAAGTATAAGTCTGCTATAAGTACAAGTAGGTGTATAATTTTGTTATATGAAAAAATACAGTTAAATGTTTATAAGAGATTATTTTATAATGAATATCTCATAAGTATACATGATATCATTAGTTATTCATGTATATGAGATTTTTTTTTTTCTAATACCTGAAAGATTATTAAGAAAACATAATAAAACTGTATCTGTCTGGCCAGAGTAGTTGAGATAGATGGGCATGCCTGGGGAATGCAGTTGCTGCGGCATACGGTTTGCAGATATCGAGAATTTGGTTGGGTCAATGACATAGATCGTTTATGGATCATTATAAGCGGCCCGTTTGAATTAATCTGGAGAGATAGAGATCGTACATGCCAAATGAATAATGTTGCAACCGGTACATACGGTTCTTTCCCATATCCACTTCTAGTTTATGCGAGGCATGAAACATAGAAACAAATGACAAGTATACACCAATGAAGATGTATATGATATATGACATGATATGAGGCGTAGCATTCTTGTGGATGATGAGTATCACGGTTCTGAGCAGTAAAGTTTAAGATGACAGAAAATTATATGAAATATGATAAGAAATGAAACATGATAAGGCGAATAAGTGATATAGAGTATATGTCGATAAATGATATGTTCACAACATAATAAGCGTATGTATATGTAAATGAATGTTAAGTTATATGTAGTTTGTCTAAGTGCTTGATGACCCTTATTAGAGGTCCATTCCTTACTATTAATTCCCACTAAGCTATAAGATTGCTTGGGTGTTTTCATCGGTGTAGGTGCAGGAAGGCGAGGAACAAGAAGTCCAGTTCTCCAAATCGACAACCAAGAGCCCGACACATCACTAGGTGCGCTAGAGCCATTGGTCTAATATATATATATATATATATATATATATATATATATATATATATATATATATGTATATTATATGTATTTTGTTTCTTTTAGAAAACAATGTAAGTATTGTAAATATTGAACACTTCCATGTATGAACTTGTATATATTTTATGTCCACGTACTCTGAATATAATCTGAGTTAAATATTTAACATTATATGGATAGATAAGCTTAAAGTTTATAAGTTTATAGTAAACAAAAAAAAAATGACACCCTTGCTTGACACCGGGTGCCGAGTTGGGGGCTTCACAGTTTAAGTGGTATCAAAGCCTTGGTTTAGGCGTTTCTGGAAAAGTCAAGGTGTAAGCAGCTCTAGAGTAGAGTATATGATAGAAAAACATGTGTTTAGTAATGTGTTGACTGGTGTGGATGTCCTTGTGTTTTGTATAGATGGATCATCCTCCAAATCCAACTGAAGAAGCAGTTGAGAGTGTTAACCCAGGAGATTAAGTAAGCTGCCCGCTCGATCCTTCCGATATGTCGTATGAGTCATGCCCCGCCCGAACCAATGAAGCCTTGTCGAGGATAATTTCAAAACATGGCTCGGTGTTAGAGAGATTGACAGGTCCGAAAGCCCCTTGATAGATATGGTAAGAAGACATGGAGCTGAGGAATCTTAGCATGGGTCAAACATGAAAGTCCGATAGCTTAATTTCGGGTTGGAAAATAAGAAGCACAGCGGAGGAGGTGAGATGCCTCCGATCAAAGAGTGACATGTGCAGCTTCATTACAAGGCAAGGCTATGATCAGGTGGAAGCTAGTGTTGAAGAGTTCGAGGCTTCCAGATCCCATACCATGGGAGTTTTTCGTCCAAGAGTTCAGGGTTAACTATGTCTCTGATATGTACCGGGAGACCAAATGGAAGTAGTTCCTGAATCTGAAGAAAAGGAACTTATCAGTGGAAGAATATGAGAAAGAATCCAATCATCTTAGCAAGTACGCACCTAAATCAGTCCTCACTGAGGCATTTCGGTGTAGGCAGTTTGAGGATGGACTAAATGAGTCCATAAAAAGATATCTGGCGCCTATGACAGTACTCCAACAAGTGGATTTCTATCAGTTGGTCCAAGCTGCAATGAAAGTAGAGACACTAGAAACGAGTAGCAAAGAAAGATCTCAAAAGAAGTTTTCTAGAGGAGCTTCGTCCTCCTCGGGGAAAAGAGCTAGGGAGTCTCCAGCTCAATCAGAATATAGTTCTGCTACAAGAGGTAGAAGACAAGGAAATACAGTGGTACCTAGTATAGGTAGTGGTACTTCTGTTGGACAGGGAAAAATTCCAGAATGCCCTCATTACCATAGAAGGCATTTGGGAGTTTGCAGATTGTTGACAAGAGGGTGCTTCAGATGTGGAAGAACCAGACATTTTATGGAAAATTGTCCCAAAGAGTCAAGGGACAATAGGAATCCTCATAGTAACAGCAGAGGGAGGTCCGCGGCACCACCATTAACTCGAGATAAAGGTAGAGGTAGAGGGGGCCAGAGCCAGCATAGAGGACGAGGAGGCACAGTGTCAGAGACAGTATATCGTCCTATGCCTTCAGCGCTAGCACGAGCATATGCTATGAAGGCTCGTGGGGACCAGGATGCACCAGAAGTAATTGCTGGTATAACTTCTCTTTATGGTATTGAAACGCATGCATTAATAGACCTTGGATCTACTCTTTCATATGTATGTATTGAGCATGTGTTCGATAAGATACCAGCAGTGGAACAGTTAGGATATGACATGCATGTGACCAATCCATTAGGGCACGGTATTAGCGTGAATAGCATATACAGAAATTTCCCCATTGTTATACAAGCAAGAGAGTTTCTCGTTGATTTGATACCCTTACCATTCCGAGAGTTTGAGTTGATTTTAGGAATAGATTGGTTGTCTAAGCACTGAGCTATCGTTGATTGTGGTTAAAAGACAGTAGTGTTGAGATGCTCTGACCAAACTAAGGTGATAGTACAAGGCATTGAGTCAAGTGCAATGTCCAATGTGATCTCTATTATGCAAGCTAGGAGATTTATGAGGAAAGGTCAGAGACATCTTCGTCGCGATACTTGACCTCAAGAGAGGTCAAGGATGCAGAAGCATACCAATAGTAAAGGAATTTCCGCATGTATTCCCTAAAGAGTTACCGTGCATTCCACTGTAGAGGGAGGTGGACTTTAGCCATAGAAATTGTACTGTGAACAAATTCCTATGTCTAGGGCACCGTACAGGATGGCTCCAATGGAGCTGAAAGAGTTAAAGAGTCAATTGCAAGAGCTTTTGGATAAAGGATTTATCCGACCCAATGTGTCCCCTGGGGTGCACCTATTTTATTCGTGAAAAAGAAAGATGGCACTCTACGGATGTGCATTGATTACTCCAAGAATCAATAAGGTGACGCTGAAAACAAGCACCCATTGTCGAATCAAGATCTTTTTATCAAGTAGCGGAGAGGGTATCTTTAAGATAGACTCGCGATCGCATTAATGCTTAAGAGGAAAGATGTCGATGTGTCGGCACAACATTCGAACTCCGAGGCGCCACAGGAAAGTTTTTCGTAATTCCATTTAGGTCGACTAATGCACCTACAGTGATTATGATTTAATGAATAAATTCACCCTATTTAGATCAGTTTGTCTTGGTCTTTATTGATGATATATTGGTATATTCCAAAGATGAGCAGGAGCATGAGCAACATTTGAAAATAGTTCTGGCGTACTTTGAGAGAGAGAAAAGCTATGCTGTTTAGCAAATGTGATTTTCGCTAAAGGAAGTTTCATTCCTAACCCATATTGTGTCCGCTGGCGTGGTATAAGAGCTGACCCCGCTAAGATTGAAGCTGTGGTGAATTGGAAACCGCCCGAAGTGTTACCAAAGTGAAAAGTTTCTCGGGCTCAAGAGATATTATAGAAGATTTGTGAAGGGATTCTCTGTCATAGCTTCTCCACTCACTAAATTACTCAGGAAAGGAGTAAAGTTTGAGTGGACAGATAAATGTCAAAATAGTTTTGAGCGGTTGAAGGAAATGTGGTTGAAGCACCAAAAGATTAATCAGTTCTTTTCACTCCCGAGTAAAGAGTGCTCTATATACTCAAGAATCGGGTCCGGTCAGGTGTTAATGCAAGATGGCAGTTGTGACA
Source organism: Tetrastigma voinierianum (assembly GCA_016808115.1). Classification (NCBI taxonomy): domain Eukaryota; kingdom Viridiplantae; phylum Streptophyta; class Magnoliopsida; order Vitales; family Vitaceae; genus Tetrastigma; species Tetrastigma voinierianum. Next base: position 159,037 of record JAEQBH010002851.1, on the reverse strand, counting down.
GTATCCAAACAGTTGAAGCCACATGAACAAAATTAGTCCCACCATGACTCAGTGTTGGCCACGCAGTGTTTTTTCTTTGAAAATATGGCGACACTACTTATATGGGGAAAAGTGTAGAATTTACACAGATCACAAGAGTCTCAAGTACCTACTCACTCAAAAAGAATTAAATTTGAGACAGTAGAGGTGGTTAGAGTTAAAGATTATGACTGTATAATAGATTACCACCCCGGAAAAGCTAATGTGGTAGCATATGCCTTAAGTAAAAAGGCAATGGTAGCTTTGTTAAATATCAGCAGTTGAATGGAGAATAGTATCCGATTGAGCTTAATAGCTCAATGAAAAGCTACATCGTTTTAAAGCAAATGATTATAGATGCTTAGAAAATGATGAAGAGAGCAAAAAAGGTACGATGGTCGTGATGGTGATAAGACTGATGCACACCTGGCTTAAATCACTATGACAGCTAAAGAATGGGAGTATCAAACGAGATGAGCCGCCTTTGCAACCCATTTTAGAGGTAGAGTTGTTTGATATCTGGGGGATGGATTTTATGGGTCCCTTTCCTTCATCTTTCAGCAACCTATACATTCTCCTGGCTGTAGATTACGTTTCTAAATGGGTGAAGGCCATACCTACCCGAACTAATGATGCCAAAGTGGCGCGACTTTCTGCGATCATATATTCACGGTTGAAACGCCCGGGCGTTGATCATAAATAGAAGACACATTTCTCTTTCAGCTGACAACATGTTGAGAAAATATGGTGTTTGGCATCGGGCCCGCTTGCATACCACCTGGACTAATGGCCAAGCGAAGTGTCAGAAACGAAATCAAAGCCTATCTTAGAGAAAACGGTCAATAGCTCGAAGAAAGATTGGGCGAAAAAGATAGATGATGCGCTTTGGGCATATAGAACAGCATTCAAGACACCATTAGGAATGTCACCACTCAGGCTAGTGTTTAGGAAAGCGTGCCACTTGCCTGTGGAATTGGAACATAGAGCATACTGGGCAATTAGGCAATTGAATATGGATAGTAAGATGGCCGGCGAAAAACGCATACTGCAGCTCAGTGAATTAGAAGAGTTCCACAATGAGGTGTACAAGAACGCGAAGATATATAAAGAAAATATGAAAGCCAAGCACAATAAGTATATTGTAAGGAAAGAGTTTGGCTAGAGATTAAGCGGTCTACGAGTCCTTCTATTTAACTCCCGACTCAAGCTCTTCCCAAGGAAATTAAAGTCGAGGTGGTCAGGACCATTTACTGTGACTCAGGTTTTCCAGTATAGAGGAGTAGAAATTATGCACCCAGAGAAAGGGAGCCTTAAAGTTAACGCACAACTATTGAAGCCATACTTTGGGGGCAAGTTTCATGCAAGTAAGCAAGCCATAAATATGAACACACCGAAAATAGTGTTGTAAGGAATTTGTACAATCCCGTAGTCTTGAGAGCATTGAGATTCAGGGAAGTCGAGCTAACGACAATAAATAAAGCGCTACTTGGAAGGCAACCCAAGCATTTTCAAAATTTTCATTCATTAGTGTAGCTTTGTATATGTTTGTTTATTTTAGAGATGAAGATTTTCTTAGAGACTTTAACTTATGCGTGTCGTTCTTTGTTTCTCGGACTCGAGATCAGGCGGCGGTAGAAATTGCTTCAATTGGTGGGCCGAGGTTGGACAAGGGCGAAATCTAAAGGGAGTGCTCTTAACCTTAAATTGTTTTTCAAAAAGTTGAGTTTTCTTTTTACGTAGCGTCACGCGGTTGCAGCGTCACGGCGTTGAAAAAATGAATCTCGACTCTATAACATCGGCGTTAGATCCAGCGTCGTGGCGTTGAAATAAGCGACCTACAGAGCGTTGTGACGTTAGAGCCTAAACGTCGTGATGTTGGAAGCCTCACATTCTAGAACGTCGCGACATTGACAATTTAACTCTCGAGAACGTCACGATGTTGCCCTGTTTTTATGAACATGAACGTTCATATTCTCCGTACCGCAACCACGAGCCTCTTGTTTGCTCGATTTTTAGTAAGTGCTCCGATTCAACCCCATCAAGCTCATCGGTAATCTGAAACCCCAAAGCCCTAAGCACGTTCCTGATCTGGCTAAGTGTCACATACATTTTGATCCTTAACTTCTGGTCACGGGTTTGGGTAAGTTTGGTCTAGATTCGATTTGTATTTGGGTTTTGGGTTGTTTGTGTTAGAGAAAGAACCCTATGTGTGGTTGGTGGTTATAGAACCCCTTGCTTTGAGTCGAGAACACCATCTCACTTAGTGCACATTAGGTGTTTGTTCTTTTGCCTAAGTGAGTTTTTGGTGACTCTATTGGGTAATTCGGTTGAGTGGCATCACAATAGGTGTTAGGAGGCTAACTATAGAGTGATTCAAGCCTAGAAGATCATCCAACCCCTGCCCTTTATCAAGTGCAGATGTCGAGGTAAAAGCATAAGGCGAGCTCGAAGAGCCGGGCAGAGTGAAGAGCCAACTCATGATTCGATCATGAGAATTTGTCGATGAGAGGCGACGAAATTCGGCCTCATCTCGAAGAATGGTCAGCCGTCAAGGAGGGGGTTTCACCACCCCGATGATTTCTTTCGCAAAACCATTGCGAACAAGGGATGGAGGGTGCTTTGCCAACCTCCGAGACCAACTACCACTAGTGTGGTATGAGAGTTCCTCTTGCCAATCTTCACTCCACGTATTAAAGGGTAGAGTCTTGCGGGGTATCGAAACTTGATGCGAAGTCTATCAATCGATACTATAACCTAGAACTGGTTAACCCTGAGGCCTATGATAGGCTCCATGAGCAGCCTAACTATCCCGAAGTCCTTAGGATGTTGACCAATGGGCAGGGTGGTGCGGCCCGAGCAGTGAAGGGCACGTCGTGCATAGGCCAAACATGGCTACATTCCTAGGTATATCCACTTCATCATCATCTCATCCAGGCGACTAGTATTGTGAAGTGATGGCCAAAACCCTACTCAACTATGTCATCGTCCCGGAATGTTCCATTTGATGTTGAATAGTTATAGAGAGATACTGTCACTCTATAACAAGAATGCAAAAGATAATCTCGCTTTGATAGACGGCTAAATGTTGTGTTTTCTGGACATACAATTAAAGTGCTAAGTGCACATTCTCGTAGTATACGCTTGTCAAGTAGTAAAGTGTACTAAGTCGGATATCGATCTGAACACCTTAATCGTGATATCACACAAGTACCAAAATTACAATATACTTTAATATTCCAAACTAAGCGTGATGGCTAAAAGCGGAACTAAGCAATTTAAACTATTACTAAAGTGATTGTTCGTTTCAGATGTAAAAGTGATTAAAGATGCAAAAAGGTTAGGGTGTTAGTATTGTTGGACAATCCTACTATGTAATGTTGTGATTCCATTCCATTATCTAATATAGTGTTTTCCAAGGTGGCTCTTCTCTAATGTAATCAAAGCCTTTCTCAAGGTCATTTGACCTCCTCACATCACTAGGTTCTTTGCTCCTTGGCTCAACTGACATTAAAAGGTGCATAGGCGCAAAGAAGGCTCCTAAGCCTCCTAATCATTGATAATCCTATATTACCAAGTTTATTAGAGTTAGCAACTATGTCATTCTTCATTCACTTCTCGGATCTTACAAAGAACCACTCACATATTAAGATTGATCATAAACATATATTTCATCCAAGCATGAGTTAATGATAAGACATACATAAAAGATACTGAATTATAAAAGGTTACAACTTTAACATAAGATTCATGTCCAAAACTCTACCAACACCCTAAACTACTTCTTAAATTAGAACCTCAATATGTTATGTTCCAATACAAATAAACAGCAATACATGCAGAATAAGAATAGAGAAACTTTTGGGCATCGTAGGGAATGATGATCTCCCTGGGTTCTTCAAGTCTTCTCCCAAAGGCCTGGGCCTTCTAGTCTTCTAGTCTTCTTCTCTGCTCCAAGCTCCACCTCAAACCCTAGTTCTCAAATTAATTCTCAAACCTCTCAATGTGATTCTCCTGTCCCTTTATAGCCTCCCAGAGATAAGGTTTGTCGAGATCTCTTCCTCATAAACGTGGGCGACAGTCAGGACGTCGCGACATCACTAATTTCACACCACTCTTCCAGCCTCCCGCACGGCTCCATTTTCAGATTTCGGGCAGCCCCATAAAACCAAATAAAACTAAATATTAGAAAAGTAATCAAAACACGGTCATATACATATTAAATCGATCCTGAATCTCGCTAAATCCCGAGTTTGTCATGAGTGTTTTTGGGCACTCATCACACCCCCAAACTTAGCTCTTACTTGTCCCCAAGCAAGAAACAGACTCTGAACTAGACACACAAATAATAACATACTAATTTGAACGGTACGAGGGTGATGCACATGTTGCCAAGGTGAAGGGATCAAAATGAACCGAACTCACAAATCTTACACTTTTTTTAATCACAGAGGATCCTTAAGGTTGATCAATTAAAGAATTCGCTGGATCCTGTCATCAGATAAGGACTCTACCCCAGGTTTTCTATCGCCTTCCCAGAAGTCTACGTGGCAAGGAATGCATGATCTCTAGCATATAACTCCTGCCCCGAGACCCCCAAACTGAATTCAACTTGCCTATTCGGGGATAGTCTAACTACGAAAGGACAAGAACGCACCATTTTTGTATTCATGATCAACCTACTTATTCATGTGCACGACCCTAATGTCGTAAGTTTTAATGAGTAATCTTATATGGGATTCATGGTGACTCCTCACCAAATGTTAAAGGCACTGCATTCATTTCCTCGAACTTCACCCCGAACACTCAACCAAACCCAAGGGCCCTAAATGGGAACTTCTATCCTCTCGCCCCATGTAACTGGGCAAAGGAAGTCACTGGATCCCTTTGCATTGCCTGGTAGCATTAGGCTTTATAAGGTCCCTAGGACTGTGCTCGGGATTCCAATTAGAAGGTCCTACTTATTCTATTCACACTTTCTTTTTTATCTTTCTCTTTTTTTTTTTTTTTTTTTATGAGGCTCGATGGCAATCCTCTTTTCTTTGGTGTCTCATCACTTGGGTGTTTAGAAATGCCCAAGGCTCGTTGAACGTTAGTGAGCCGTCCCAGACTCAGCATATCCTGTAGATCACACTATCGGGAAAAGCGCTGGTAGACTACTCCGAATCGATTTCCTTGATCACTAAGGAGGTGACTCAGTATGTCATTCCTACCTACCCAAGCATGTAATCTTTGTTATCCAATGTACTCTCTAAGGATCCTTTCTTATTACTCAGATCGTGTGTTTTCGAAGCCTGAGGAGGTTAAAAAGATCCTTGATTGGAAAACATGACATTACGCACACATACTACTTAACACAAACCTAGAACAAAAAATTACACAAAGACATCCTACCCACAAACCTAGACAAAAAATGTGAACGTACGAACATAACATAACCTAAACATATCTAAACACGAACATAGACATAAGAATAAACATATATAAACAACGACTATAAATATAAACATAAACATAGCGAAACACGAAAGTAAATGATGCCAACCCACAGTGTCCCCCCCCCAAAAAAAAAAAAAATGGGCAATGTCCTCATTGGAAAGTAAAGAAAGAAGAGAGAAGGGAACTCCCCTGTCGATCCTAGGGATCACTGTGGTGGCAGTGGTGGTGGCACATGAAATGCAAGCAGTTGTGCGAGCTGCTACTGGATGACCTATTGGTTGCGGAGTACTATGCACATGTCATCCCATAGAGCATCCATATCTAGGCTCATGGTGACCCGATGCTCCTAGGTCTCATCCCATAACGCATCCAGCCGGGTAGTGAGGTCCTGAACCTAGTCCTCAAGGGTAGGCGAAGGACTGGTGATAGCCAGCTCAACGGGAGGCGGAGGAGGAGGTGGATGGGTGGGGTGGATGGGAGGTGGATGGGGGTCGGCCTCACCTGGGGTCTCCTTACTCATACCAAACAAGGTCTGGTATGCCGTCAACTCTTCCTCATCCGAAGGTTCATGACCCGAGTCATAAACCGCGTCGGATCGAGGGACGCCATTTATCTTTTCACTACGACGTGCTCGCTTTTCTACATGTAATTAAAACCCCTCAAATTAACATAGTTTCAAGAGCCTTACACTTTCTTGCATCCATGTCAATACTTTTGATAAAATTCTGCTTAATAACTTCTTAATATTCATGATTTAAAAATAAGGGTCAAGTTCATGACACCGCAAGTGCACAGTCATATTGCCAGAATCTAACGTGTTCGCGATTATCTCTACAGCAGATTGGCAACGAATTAAAGATCAACTACTCCAACTACTAAAATTCCATACTATTTGGACTGAAAACTCATAGTGAAAGTTTTATCTAAACAGCGAAAATTAAAGATCCTAGACTATTAAATCTTGTCAAAATAAGCTAAAACAAAATTAATGAATAAAAGTAAATTGTAACTATAAGAATTACTGAATCAGTCATGAGAAACGAAACCATCGGCACAATGAAACAGTCAATTCCAGCACTACAGTATATTTGATAGGCCGAAAACGTGATGTGTAACATGTGTACGCCTATGTGCGCAAGTGCACGCATCGCCTCAAGTAATAAAGTGTACCTAAGTACGGATATCGATCCACAGGGAGAAGTGTGTCGAGTACGACTTTACGCTTTAAATATTATTCGGGACCTTAAAATCGTAATAGAATCTCCAATTAATAAAAAGAAAACTAATCCTATATTATTTGCTAAATCAATTAATTATGAAAACTAGGTTTTGCCTTCACCTTCCACACTGATGAATTTTTAACCTAAATATATTATTCATTTAGTATATTAATTGATTTTATGCTCGACGGTCGATCGCGGTCACAAGATATTCCTCTCTCGAGATATATTTGCATATCTCGCCGTTAGGGTGTATTGCATCTCGCCTCAACCCCGACTCAAACGCTTAAATGTTTAACCCTAATGCCACACTTGGAACCGGGATATTCTATTCGCCGACGACCAAGTGTTGCTCTATTCATCCCTCGGGGGTCATCATCTCTCGATCTCGCATCTTCAAAGAAACACGCCAATGTTGGCCAAACACTACCATGTAAATAAAATACAGAGATAGAGCAAGTCGAGATAAAATCAATCCATATAATGAATGAAAACATAATTAATAATAATTCATCTCGAAAGTAGCAAGGCTACAACAAAACCTAGAAATAAATCTAGAACATCTCTAAATCAAAGAAAGCATCAAAAAGAGAAAAACAAAGAAGGAGGATGAGAATAAACATTTTGAGGAAAGGCCATCTCCTTTCCTTCAATCTCCTTCTTCTTCAAGCTTTTCCTTCAAGATGTGTGCCCTAGGGTGTTTCCACCCCAAGAAAGAGGGTCCCTCTCAAAAGCCCAAAATCAAGCCACCAATCCTCCTCTTTCGATCCCTCCGATTCAGGCGCTTAAACCTCCATTATGAGCTCAAAATAGACTCAACAATCCACCTAAAACCAACTCCCGAACGCCGCAACATCGTGCAGCAACGCCGCGACGCCGGGATGCTCACACGCTTCTCGCAACGTCATGATTGTTGGTCTCAACGTCGCGACGTTGGTTCTCAACGCCGCGACGTTGATGCAGTCCTTTGTTTTGCCCAACTGTAGAAGGCCATAACTTTGTCATACGAACTCCAATTTGGGTGTTCTTGGTACCGTTGGAAAGCTCTTGAAGTGTAGAATCTATCCATATATGACTTGATGCAATATGAGCTCATATGATTTCTGAAAATGTAAAAATACAGTAGCCTCTCCTGCTGAAGGTGCTAATGTTTGCTGATTTTCTTCAAGTTTTGAACTTGTATAACTTCTTTGTTCGAACTCTAATTTTGGTGTTCTGGTATCCCTAGAAAGCTCTTGAAGTGTAGAATCCATCCATATATGATTGATGCAATAGGAAGCTCATATGATATCTGAAACATCAAAATTCAGTAGCTTCTCCCGTTGCTTTTGTATGCTTTTTCCACCAATTTTGCACAATTCCACCAAATGGATGACCTGATCATAAGTGCGAACTTTTAGGAAAGATTAGTAAGACTTATTTAACTTAAAAACACTAGAAAAACTAACTAAAGCATAGGGATAAAATGAGTATTTAAGATACTCATCAATATTGCTCTGTTTTATGTGTGGATCTGGTTTTGTCCAAGATTTCCTAATTGTTGGAATTAGATTTCTCCATATTCACTGGTTGGATACCCTTGCTTCTCTCGAAGACAAGATCAAACTAGCTACTCAGATCTAAATTCTTGGTAAGATCCGGTATTTTTCTCTCAATACTTCATACCCATTTTGTTGACAACACCTTTTGCTTTCCTTCTCAGATTTCCAAGAAAAGTTCTTACCCACTTAATTGATGGCTCAACCTCCGTGATCTATGGGCTCGTTCTTTCCCTGATTAGATCTAAGCTAACACGGGTTAGGAACTTGCCTTTAGATTAAGGTGAACTCCCGATTATTTATATTGTTAAATACACCCTCCAACTTCAATTATGAGCTTATATGGGGATTTATCAAAATGAACTCGTAGCTCAACGCCACACGGTAGTCTAACATACCCAAAAGAATGCTCTCTCGCCTCGTGAATCTCGTCGCCACGCAGAGGGCATCCCGGATATCGTAACAAGATACATTCCTCAACCGCATTCTGGGTGATTACTATTGGGAACTTATCATTCAAAACAACACCAATTAAGTAAAATCAAACCCAAAATATTTCTCCCAGTGAAAGATCAGAATCAATGTAAATCAAATCCGCAGCCGCGGTTCGATTACCGCATTGCAAATTGTCGGAGTAATCGATCACGTACAACCACTGTAATTGCAATAAAACTGAGAAGAAACGAATTCTATAAATTTGTCCAGATTTCATAAATTTTCAGGCAGTAATACTAAGAAAATTACAGAAATAAAATCCAGCTCTACTCGTCTCTGCACAGTACGCAGATTCAAATCCAGAAAAGAAATAAGCTAAAAACAAACTAAAATAACAAAGAAAAGAAATAAAAATCTACTCTAAACTATACACTGAGTTCCTCTCCTTTCCCCTTTCTGGGTCGTGAAGACAGAAAACTACTTTACTCTTCTAAAGCTATCATTTATACTCAGAAAAAGAATTTCACAAATTCCCAAAATGCTCCGTGTGAATTCAAAGAAAAAGCCCACCACTCGCCCCACGTCGCGACCTCAAGTTGATGTCGCGACATGGATTTCTCGACGTCGGATCACCGTGACTTCTTTCTTTAAGTCGCAAACTACGACCTGCGAATCGCCTTTGATTAGTGGTCGCCACATCGCTTGTGGTCGCGACCTCATTTGCTCAAGAGTCTTTTCGCGTTGATGTCGCTGACCTCGCCATGTCACGCATCATTGTCTTCTATTCTTCCAAATTTTCCGAAAGGCGACACATCGCTTTAGGTCACACCACTTTCCCCGCTTGCATGACGACTTCATGCCGTGACTTTGATTTCGGGTCGCAATCTTATCAGTGGTCTTATTGCCTTCATATTTCACATTTTATGTCACACCTCATGGTGATGTCACACTCTTGCTTCCCATTTCTTTCTCCGTTGCAACCTCACTCTATGTTGCAACAAATTTCCCTCCTTCCCACCTATTTTCCAGTCGCGACTTCGCGTGCAGGTCGCAACCTCAATCCCTGCTCAGCTTCTCAAGTCGCGACCTAATGAGCCGCTTCGCGACATCATTTCTTTAATCCTTGGGATTTGAAAGGTCGCAAGTTCAGCTCTTGGTAAGTGCATCTATTCGCTATTGTGTCATACCTTCTTTCAAACTCTATTTTTGGTTGCACTTTGAATCTTCCTGTTTTTATGTCGCGACATCATAGTGGTGTCGTGACATGAAATGGACCCTTGCATTTGAAAACTAGTTGCAACCTCTTTCTTTTGCAAAGACCTTTTTTGTGGCCGCAGATGGATCCTTGTCGCGACCTCGTGAGTGGTGTCACGACATCATTCATGTCTCCTTGGCATCGTGATCGGGCGATGTCGATACGAATTTCTTCCTTGATTACTTTCTACCCTCGACCACGCTTTCTTCGTCGCGAACCTCCTTTTCTAAGTCACGACTTCACCGGGTTCCGCTTTCTATTTCTTCTTTAAAGCCGAATTTGTTGATGTCGTGACTTGGAATGGTCGGCAATCGAGCTTCCCGTCGCGACCAAATTTTCAGTTGTTCTCACCTCACATGCTGGTTTCTTCTTAGCTTTTGCTAAGATTCGAAGCCATTGTATTTTCCGCAAAATGAAATTTGAGTTAATTATCCACTTTTCCGCAAACAAATCAACATTTATCTCATAATATAATTTAAAATGATTAAAAACTTAATGAGTTTTTAGATCATCAAATTTCCAAACTTAAAATTCTTGCTTGTCCCTAAGCAAAGAGAATAAAGAATTGCTCATTCTCAAACAAATAAGCTTAGAAAATTTTTAAGGACATTTTCGATTCATACTACGCTCTTTCTCATTCCACCTTCCGATAATTAAGAGATACCAAAGATTTCATTTTAAATTTCACTTAGATTCAAGAATAAGACATGGTATACTTCTTATCACAAATTTCGATGAACTAATGTATCTAAATGGGCTTTTATTCAACAAGTCTCTGTTTGTAAAAAGGTGTCTTCAACTTTTCTATCTTCATGTTGAATTTAGTTAATCTTCTAGGAATTTTCTTGGACTGATTGTCAAAGTCTCATAGGCTTGTTTTTCATATTGATCTCCACTAATGTAGGTAAATTCAACCTTCAAAATCAATGAGGTCTTTCGCAGCTCGTAATGTCAAGCCAGTAATCGTAGATAATGGAAAATTTTGTCAAATCACTCCGCCTACTTTTCTCTATACTTGTTGCCTTTTGTAACTTCCATCCTTTTTCTTCTTTGTTCTTGTCGATTCTCTTCATCTGGCTCAAGTGTGTTCATATCTTTCATGTTGAATTCCTTTTAGGGAATTTCAACTTCATATGCTCTTTATTCCAAACTAGCTTCCTTCGTTTTCGAACTCTTTCGCTTTTTGTTTTTAGGATTCGAGAATAGTGCAATGTTTTGTCTTCTTTAGGCTTTCTATCACCCTTAGAGAACTTTCACTAGCAACTCCATACCAAGGCAGGTTGTGGTACTAGGTGTTAAAACACCCTACGAGCTTAATTGTTCAAGGGAAGCAGGGCCACAAGACAAAACTTATTCCCTTATTTCACTAGTCGCTTTCTTTACTCTTTCACCCTCCTTCATTGTAAAAATTTGGAAATATATTTCCCCCAAACTTGTTTCTTCCTTTATAGTAAACTTTTTCTGAACTGGAAACTAGATAAATTGGGCTCTTTACTGCGGGTTTATTGCAAGGAAGGGAATTTAGGTTTTCGCTGTCGCTATTGAAGAAATAAGGTTTATTCGCTCAAATCAAGGAACTAGAGTATATGTTAAGACATATTGAGGGTGGCTTAGAAAGCTCAATCTCGCTGTTAACGGCCTCTATCATTTCCTTGTCGGGTCGCTTTCACCTAAGATTTCACCTCAATCAATAATCTAACAAGTTCTAGCACTATGGACTCTTAGTCTTGAATTTCCCGTAAGATCGTTCCTAATTCCCTCTCATAGTTTTATAAGCAAAGTAAAATACTTCAAGACTGTATTTATTTACCTGCCTACTACATTATTTCAACCAAGTATTTTGTTCCATCAGCAATAACCATTTTCCAATTTTTGCAATCTATACTGAATTTAAATAATACAGGCAATACTCCTAATTTCCAGTTTAATCATTCATGCCCTGATTCTTCCTAAAATTGTTGTTCTTGAGAAAGAACATAATTATTTATTTGATTCTTGCACAGAAAAGGCATTTATTTATTTATCATGCTAAACAAAAAATGACACAAAAAAAAATTTTATATATCATGTTCAATCAATTCAGAGACATCTAATTATCCACAATCAAATTCTCATTCAACAAGTGAAAAGCAATCCAACAAGCAAACAAACAGTAACTATAAAATGAAAATTCAATAAAACAAGGGACAATTAGGATGAACCAAATGGATTTCCATTGAAATGTATATATTGACAGCATGCTATAAACAAGAAACAAACTTTCAGTTTCCCTTTCTTCTTTTGTGGTAGCCTTTTTTAGGTACTATGTCGAGATCACATCAAACCGGCTCGTCGGGATTAAACTTCTAGGGAATTTAAGTTTCAATTTCGGCTCTCTTTCTTAAGGCAAGCAGGAAATTCCTTTCGGCTCTTTGCAGATATTTCATTACTTAGTTGCACCGCATGAATGTGCGTGCCCCGCTCTCTCCCACCCGATTAATCGAGCTCCTTTCCAATCTGCAGAGATACACTCTGGAAGAATCTCGATAAATTCATCGAATAAGTCCATACTTTCCAAATCCGTGGTTTTTCTCTATACTCATCATCATCTTCCAATCGCTGATCTCTTTTTCATTAACCTCTCGAACTCTTTGGAACAGCCTCCTTATACAACTGCCACCCCATCAATCTTCCTCATCATGTCGTTCTCCGCTTCTCGTTTCTTTCGCTTCATTATGTTCAGCGTGCCGCATCCCTTCTCGACTAATTATTGTAAAAAGGTTTGCATTTTGTCTTCTATTTTTTTCTATCATCTTCTCCCTCTTGCTTTAGTTCTTCTTTATGTTCTTCTTTCTCGGATTCCAATTTTCTTTCCCATATCCGTTCCTTTCACGCAAATTCTCCATAAATTCTTCCCTCGATCCTTTCACTGCCTTTCCCATCTGCTCTCTCCTCCATTTCCCTTTTCATCTCTTTGAGCATTCCCATGATCTCTGTGTTTTCTTCTCTACTTCTGGATCCTTCACAGCAGTGCATCGGTTCCCGCACTGAAATAAAGGATGAATCGCTTATCCCGAGAGGTTCTTCTCTTCTCGCTTCCTAAGGACACCTGGTCTGCATTTCCTCTATTTCTTCGCATTTTTTTCATTTGTTGCTCAAGCCCGTGTCTGCTTCTAATACCATTACTCTTGCTTTTCCTGAAAGTTCTTGTCACTCTCAGCTGTGTTGGGAGGGGGAACCTCGAGGACATTTTTTCTTTCTCGCTCTCCCACTCCTTTTCACCGCCTCTTAAACAAAGTCCGTAATAGCTGTGGGACGAGGGATCACCCTTTACATATGATGGTATCCTCTGATTGATCCTTCGATCAGAATGCCTATGTTCATTTTGTATCCTTTCAGAAAGGCATACAAAAGGATGGCTTCCTGCTCTCTGACTAAGCAAAGGTGTTTAGTAGGCACTATTACAGAGCATATGAAATAAAACCAAACCTTGGCCTCCTTGGTGAGAGCTCCCCTTTTTATGGCATGGTGGGGGTTCTTCTTCATCACTTCCCATTTCCCTTTTCCTCCAGTCAACCGACTCACTATCTTTTCATAATTTGGGTTCTCTAACAGCTTCTTGTACTTCGACCCATGCCTGGAATCCCTCAATTTAAACACTTCATTTATTCTTTTATCACCGAAGGGCACCCAAACACCTCTCACATAAACAGAATCATCCTTCATTCCAACCATACTTGCATAGAACTCTCTTGCAAGCGCCGAAAATCCTGGTGCTTTGTGTTCGCAAAAGAATTCCCAACCTCTCTTTTCTATTACTTCAGAAAATGGGGGAATTAATTTGTCAAAACCTCTTTCACACACAAATTCTTTGTCAAACATCACCTTGTTCCATAATTCTTTCGCTTCTGGTGAAATGAAGTCCTCTTCTTCTTCGATTATTTCTTTCTCAGGTTGCTCCTCCCTGGATGGTTTTCTTTTTCAACATTTCTTTCTTCATCAGGTTGAGTCTCCGTTTGTATTTCTTCCACTGCTTCAATACTGTCTCGCATGATTTCGTCGATCAATATGTTCAGATTTTCGCCGTTTTCTTGATGTGCGGCCATTAGTGAAGAGTTGAGGGGATATTGCTGAGTTTTCTGGTTCTAGGGTTTCAAAATTTCAAGAAGATGGATGTAGAAGTAGAAAGATTGGGATGAACTACAGTTTAATGGAATTTGAAGTTGAACAGACACTGGGTTCAATGTCATAATTTCGATATGGGAGTCGCGACATTAAATATTAAGCCTCTAAATTAATGATTTTCAATGAATTTTATTTTTAATGCTGGGACGCCCAAACTGAGAGGTTTTAAAATCCACTTTTATTGACTTTTGGACTATTTTGGTCGCAACTTCAAAATTTTTGTTGTGACCTGAAATGTGGTCACGATGTGAATTCCATGTTGCAACATAAAAATGTGTTCTTTCCCTTATTTCAAACAGACCTCCGTTTCATTATTTTGACTTTCTTTCACTTTTTTTCACATCCAGCATTCTTATTGCAACTTTGGATTAATGTTATACCAAAACAAAAACACTCAAATTCACAACAATTGCAATTTATTCAATTCCAATCAAAACAACTACAACTCAATTCATCTTTATCATGCAAAAATTCAACAAATTCCACTATGCATCCTATTCAAAATTTAAGCACCCAAAACAAGATAAAAATTCTCCCAAACTTTCAATTATGCTGTATCAAAGACAAATTTTAAAATCAACTCAAGAAGAATATACGTCTCTTTTGGTCTCTTATGTCGATCAAGTTTGATCACAGATACTTCTCTTTTTGCACAATCTTCATTGTCCCAAACTAAAAAAAAAAATATTTACCTACTTTCAATCAATAATGAATAAAATCACAATATGCTATTAGAAATTTAAACACATAAATTTTAAACTATAACAAGAAAAAATTAAACAACCGGGTGTGATTGCCTTCCACATAGCCAGCCAATTTTTAGTCTTTAGTCGACTTTCATGCTATTGTTCTGCTTTCTTCACTTCTTGTTCAAAACTAAGGTTATTCTTCTAATTGCTTTCTCCTGCTGGTAAAGGCTTTAATCTCTGACCATTAACTTTGAACTCCTCATGATTACTGGTTCTAAGTGTCACTGCCCCAAACTGTGTGCTTGATACCACTGTAAATGGTCCACTCCATTCGATTTTCAAATTTTGCCGGGAAAGTCTTAGTCCGAGTTGAATAATGTGACCCTGATCTCCTCATTTGAATTCTCCTCAAAAAATTCGTTGATCATGCCATTTTTTTGTTTTATCCTTGCAGATTATGGCACTATCATAGGCTTCATTCCTCATCTCTTCCACCCATTTAACTAGAGTAGCCTCTCTTCTTAGCACTTTAAAATCAAATTTTTAGCTTCTCGATGGCCCACATAGCTTTTATATTCTAAATTTCAAGAGTGTGTGACAAGGTTTTCCAAAGACAAGCCTCAGATGGGGACATTCCAATGTTTTAGCAGTCATGTATGCCCAGAGTGTATCATCAAGCTTCAACGACCACCCTTCGTCGAACTCGCGTTCTTCTGTAATTTTTTATCTCCTCAGTTGAAATTTCTAGCTTGCCCATTTGTTTGAGGATGATAAGCCAAGCTCATAATATGTTTGATACCATATCTGCTCATGAGTTTGTCAAACACCTTATTTGCAAAATGGCTCCCTCCATCACTAATTATAGTTCTGGGTGTCCCAAATCTGCTGAGAATATTTTTTTGTAAAAATCCCACAACTCAGACGCATCATTCTTCGACAAGCTACTCGTCTCAACCCATTTCCTCGATACATAATCCACGGCCAGAGTAATGATATTTCCAATGAAACTGAAAAGGACCCATAAAATCCCATTCCCCCATACATCAAACAATTGTACCACCAGATACCTCAAGTATGGGCATCTCATGCCTGCTGATGTTTCCATTCGGCCGCATCGATCACATAACTTCACCCATTCAAAATAGTCCTTAAAAATAGTAGGCCGCAAAATCCGATCAAAGAATTTTGTAGCGCTTATCTCTCGTGAAAATGTCCTCCATATGGTGTGATGCATGAGCATTCTTGGAAAATTTGCTTCGCTTCACCTTCCGGTACACATCCTCCCATAACTGCACGCTCCTTTAAACAATAATGGGTCATCCCCAGATAGTACCGTTGTCGGCCCCAGTTTTTTTTTCTCCTACAGTAGCTGAATTCTCGTATGCAATTCCATAAGCTAAGAAGTTCACAATATCAACATACTGTGGTGATTGGAGTGACAACCGAATAACCGCTATCCGGAAAAAATTCTATTTCTCTTCCTTTCTCGCATGCTGGTTTCTACCTTGACAAGTGATCAGCTATCACATTGTCACAACCCTTCTTGTCTTTTATTTCTAAATCAAATTCCTGCAATAATAGTACCCACCTGATCAGTCTAGGCTTTGCTTCTTTCTTTGCCATTAGATACTTTTTAATTACCGCATGACAAGGTGTATAACAACAAATACTGGACCCCAAAATATATGGCCTAAATTTTCACATGCAAATACTATTGTCAGTATCTCCTTTTCAATAGTAAAGAATTTTCTGAATTTCATTGTCGCTTTCATAAGAGGCAGACGGCCTTGAACACTTTTTCCTCTTTTCTCTGTCCTAATACAAATTCATTGCAAAATCATCACATCACACATGATTTCAAATTGCTCCAATCAAGTTTTGCTATGATGGGAGCTTCAACTAGTTTGGATTTTATTTCTTCAAATGCATTATGGCAAGATTCATCAAAATAGAATTTAGTATCTTTTTCAAGAATTCGCATAGTGGTTCAGCAATTTTTTGAGAAATCTCGACAAATCTTCTATAAACCCAAGACGCCCTAAGAAACTTCAATTCCTCGATCAGAATGGGTGGCATTAGATTTCTTATAATTGAAACTTTGCCCGGGTCTACCTCAAGCCCCGTCATCGAAAATCACGTGGCCCCAAGATCACCCCTTCCTCGTGAATCCATAAAATGGCATTTTCCCAATTCGTAGCTAGATTCGTCTCGGCACTCAAGTATCGTCCCTGTGTTACGTGTGCACTGCTCGAACCGATCCATACACTCGTAAATCATCCACGAAGATCTCCATAACTTTCTACTAGACGTAAAATATAGACATCATGCATCTTTGGAAGGTACCAGGAGCATTACATAAACCAAATGGCATTCTCCTAAAAGCAAAAGTACCAAATGGGCATGTAAAAGTTGTTTTCTCCTGATCTTCAGGTGTAATAGCAATTTGGTTATATCCAGAGTATCCATCAAGAAAACAAAATGAGGTGTCCCACAACTCCATTCAGCATCCGATCAATGAAAGCGCGTGGGAAATGATCCTTTCCGCTGGGTGATTCACCTTTTCGTAGTCAATACACACCCTCCATCCCGCCACAAACTAGAGGAATCACCATTCTTTTCATTTCGATCACGTGAATTCACCTTCGAACCACATGCAATCGGGCTTACCTAAGAACTATCTGATATAGCATATATAAAACCTCAGATTTAACCATTTTTGTAACTTCTTTCTCGACAACTTCTTTCATCACCGGGTTCAAATTCTCCTTAATGCTCAATAGGCTTTTCGCATTATCATCCAAAGAATATTCAGGCATGCAAACGGAGGGGCCGATACTCTTCGTGATCCTCAATTGGCCAAGCAATTTCTTCCTTGTATTTTCTCACTACCAAGAACTTCGCTCTTCAACTTCGCCACAATAATATGATAAATCGGTTTTCTTTTCTCTCGGTTCTAAAACTCATATTTAAATGACTGGCAATTTTTCAATGTTAACCCTTCGCATAGCTTTCCTCGCTTCACGAAGCTCATTGCCTCCGGCTGCATACTTCATCTTGACCGCTTTCATTTATACTCAGGACTGCTTCCTTGTTAAACAACTCAAGGCATAACTTCACAACCAAGACTCAGATATTGAAAATTCATCTCAATTTCATTGATATAGTGTCAAGGATACAATCGTAATTCACCAACATCGAAGGCTATTATTTCCTACGCCCATCCAACCTGTCTCGCATTCACCGATGTTCCGCACTCTATTAATATTAAAATGCACCGCTTCATTTCCAACCCCCGAGTGTCGGGCTCACCTTTCAGATGATCTATCATGCGCCTCCAGCCAAGAAAGTTCTTCCTTGCTATTGAAGAAAGGAACTGGGTATCTTCTCCATCCGCATGATAACAAACCATCAAAGATGAATTTCCCAACCTTTGACAAGACTGGAATTCTTCTGCCAGTTACTGACACGCCAACCATTTGCAATGTAATCAAGTGGTCGGTAAGTTCCCCCAAATTGGGTCTTCAAGACAATCGATAGAGGCATCAAATTTATACTAATGTAATCACATAAAGCTTTCAATTATATTTCCTATGGGAGGTGGAATGGTGAGTGCTGGTCCTTCATCTTTGTCGGAGCTTATTACAATGGCACCGCAAGCAAGAAATAAGTTCACTATTCCCTCCTCGCCTATCTTCCTTTCTCGCTTCAAGATCTCCTTTAGAAATTTTTGCATAAAGAGGCATTTGGTCGATTACCTCTCGCAGAAACGGGATATTTATTTATATTTTCTGGAAATGTCCAAGAATTACCTTGATCTGCGTGGAAATAACTTTGAGGTGCTTATAAAACAGTGCTCCTTCCTTAACTTCACGGTCATTACTTCGCTACGTGCATTTCAATCGAATTTTCTTAACCTTGGCACCGTTCTTTCTTTTACTGGTCTCTTCTTCCTTTCTATCCTTTTGTTCTTTGCTCAGATCCTTCCAGCCTTGGTGGTGTCATGCGAGTCTTTTGGGTTCTTGAGTGTCACAGGGAATGTACCCTTACTACAGTTTAGCATAATTGGGGTTACCTCGCATAATATAAATTTTTCGCTGAGGCGCTAGCGTTCGTATTTGTTCAGAGTGCTCCCGGACTTGGCCCAGTCGGGACCCGGGTTTATGTTCATGGGTGTAATATCCTCTTGTTGTCCACGATGAAAGCTGTTGACGTTGATATTAGAATGGTTAGATCCTCTCGACACTGATATCAGCTGTAGCGCCATAGTGATCTGTTCTTTGGAACGCTAGTGGGTGATATCATTGTTGTGAGGATCTTTATCCGTACCTTAGGCCTTGTGCCCCTCCATATATGAAATTCTCCATGGATTCTTTAAATCTTGGATTTATAGTGTGTAAGAGCGGATTGGGATGGCTTGAAATAGTAGCTGGTGAATTAATTTGTGGCCAGGCTTCTGTCGTGACCTAGTTTTGGGTTCTTGGCTTGAGTGCACTCTGCTTTGGTTTCTTCTAATTTTTGCTAAGATTTGAGTTTATAACATTATTTTCTGTAAAATGGAAATTTGGAGTTAATTATTCTTTCTACGAACAAATCAACATTATCTCATAATATACCAGAAAAAATGGATTAAAAACTTAATGAGTTTTTTGAGGCTCTTAAGATGTGGCATGGTGGGATGAATCAGGGCCTCGTTATCTCAACGGCACCTGCGTTCTTGCACGGGCCATAGATGAGAAGGGTGGGGTTCATCTTAGCGTCCGGTTGCTAGAGGATGGCGTCCTCATAACTTTGATGACATCAAGCGGGATGTTACGGAATGATGGCGAAATTGAAATGGCAGTTTCCGTGCGTCACTTACCATGGCGTTCATCGTCGGGATGGGGGCGAGAGGTGATAAAGCGATGCCACACCTTAGGTATATAGGTAAATGTTTGGCCTTAAAGTGCCGCGGCGTGGCCCTCGTTTGTTCCTTTCACTCACCCCCACCATTTGTGAGAAAGCGAAGGACCTCGGATAATTAGAGGTGCTCATTGTAAGGCCAAAATCCAGGCCTCGAGTTATGAAACAAGGTTGTAATAGTGGTTGATAGACTTGCGAGTGCCTGACACTGCGATCAGGACCTTTTTTAGCACATGGGATGGAGTTGAAATTAGATTCATACGACCATCGTATTGCGGTCGCGAGGGGTTAGCCTGAGCTACCCGACCCTTTGGCGCCAGTATTATTCTAAAAAAAATCGTTGGGACATTGAAATCCCTTCTCCTTAATGAAGGAGGCGATTAGGCGGGGTGGGTAGAGACCATCGGCCCGCGCTCTCGTGAATTACTATATGATCGTAGGCTGAGAGGTTCGATCAGCACGGCTCAGCTACCCTTTGAGCTAATTTTTCTCTTTTTGCTCAACATTAGGCACAGGTTCGGGATCACGATAGGGTGAAAGTAAAGGCGAAAGGACACAAGTAACCTATCACACCCCTAGTGGGGTTGCACCTGAGTAAAAAAGAACACGGGGCTTTTGAAACCCCTCCGGGCCCAGTACCCAGCATGTTGAGCTGAAAAAGTGGGCTAGAGAATTGGCATACGAAGAGCGGGTGCAGAACCCACTTGACCTAGAAGATGTTAGGGATAAAAATTACCCAAGGGCTATTATTGAGTAGGTGAGCGAGCACGAGAGCAGACGAGCGGCGTAGGGAGGTTTAGATGGACGGGGAGCGTTAGGTGGGATGGGATTGCAGGACGAGCCTAGGGCTAAGGAGGGTCTTGGGCATGTCAGCGGAGCGTTTGGAAGTCATTGGGATCAGAATATAAGTAGGGAAAACACCTGGAAGGGAGGCACTTAGGGTTTGGGGGAAATGGGCGGAGGGAGAAATGAGCGTTTTTGGGCTAAGCGAGCGACGTCATGACGTTCGGACCAACATCGCGGCGTTCAGGAGTTTAAAATTCAAGCGTCGCGGCGGTCTGGAAGTTGGATTATCAACATACAGCGTTTGGCAACGAGTCGCGATGTTCAAGGAGGTGTATTTTCAAGCGTCGCGGCGTTGTGAAGTCAATCCGCGACATTCACGGAGGGTGTATTTTCAACGTCGTGACGTTGGGATCCAACATCACGACGTTGCAGAGGATGATGTTTTCAACATCGCGACGTTAGAAACCAACGTCGTGACGTGCCTGGGAGGTTAAAATTCAACGTCGCGACGTTGAGTCCAACGTCGCAAGGTTCCCTAGACTAACACACAGGAATTTTTACAAAAAAATTTCTAAGTATTGAAAAAAACTCCTTGCATTAGATCTACTCCTCCCGAAGAAGCTTGCACAAAGGCTTATCGTCTTATCTCTCAGCCCGCCCGTTCTGACCTCGGAACCTCAGGCACCATGACCTGAGTCACGATAAAATTAAACAAAAAGTAAACCTATGACTTAAAATCAAGCGGGGCCTGAAATTTAAAGGCTTGGGTTGCCTCCCAAGTAGCGCTTTGTTTACTGTCGTTAGCTCGACCCAGCGTATGCACTGAGTGGCACTTGATACAGACAATGACCGACCAAAATTTGTTCACTCCCACGCGGCATTTCTTATAGCGGGTTGAGCATGATGGAAATAGCTACTCAAATTTACGCGGATAAATCTTCCTCCACTTTACCGTTCACCTTGTTCGACCTTTCGGGGGTGCGTGGCTTCGACAACGCCTTAAGGAAGACTTGGTGATCCTGAGCGGTCGAACCGTCTTAGCAGGTTTTCCAGGAGCGATTTGGTAGTGAATTGAATAGTAATACTTGTTGTCGTTTGAAACATTATCACGGTAGGTGCTTGTCATGCCGCCTTAGTCTTCCCTCCTTATAGATTCTCAAAGCGTAAGTATGTTACGCTGGCTAAATCACGGCTCAATTCACGATGAAGCATCCTCTTTTTCCCTGCCATTTGAATTGACTTTAGCATTCTAGTTGCGGTATGCTTTGTGCTCCGGTTCTGAGTAGGTGGCGAGGCTTACCGCCGAACAATTGATCACGGGGACATAACCGATGAAGGTATGCGATAAGCCCGGGCCAAGTATCATGACCTTGTTGCCCGGTTCGTTTCTTTGTCGCGTTCGCGTCTTTTAGTTTTAACGGTCTCTGCGTTACGATACCGACCGCCGTAGCCGGATGATATAAGTCTTCACTGGTGCTTCACCAATATTTGGCGGGGTGTCGAGCGACGACTCGAAGTAGGAAACCGGGCGATTCGCTCTGAGTCACGAACGAAGGATCGCCGCTCTGAAAAGTGGGGCGCGGTGCCGTTTTGGCGTCACGGAAGTAATGGTTGACTAACGCCGACCGGTCAAATAATCGTGCAGTAACGCCATGCCGCGCGACGATGATGGACCGTCAGATCGTACCAGATATCGAAGAGTTCCGCCTCTGTGGTGTCAAGTGATGGCGACCTTCGTTTTGTCATCCGGTGTTCGTATCGCCCGACCAGTGATCGGTTTGAAACCAAATGGCATCTTTGATATCAGAAGACGATCGCGCGCTGGTCTTATTGCCGTTGATTGTTCCTCCATCTGGTGGAGATGACCATGACAAGAAGTGGTATAGTCGACATCATCGTTGCCGCCGCTTTCGTTTGCACTGAATAGTCCGTGGTCGGTATGCGATGAGGTTCGGATCAACTTCCATTGATATTAGTGGCGCGCCGAGATCTCTCTTTGTTGATGATGGAGAACCAGGTGGGTAATCTATCAGAACAGTGTTGTTGTTGGCAAACCGTGGTGAATCGTTTCTCGTGACCAAGATAATATGTTGTAAGGTCGTCGTGGATAAAATGATGTTTTTTACGCCATTTGGGTTTTCGAATCGCGGCGATTGATGACCACCATGTTTTTTGAACCATACCGCGTAGCATCAACAGGATCCATCGGTTCTTGTAATGGGCACCGAAACAGACTAAGGTCTTAGTTTTGTTAATCACTCTTGATCTTCAGTGTTTGATTGATTGATCAATGAAATATACGATGACTTGTATTCTATCAGAATAAAAGTTGAGTTGTCGTTTCATATGTTGTAACTATAAGTGAGTTGGCAATCATTCGGCGTTGGTGGCATAATGATTATGGCGTAAAGATATACCTTAAACGTTTGGCCCGACATTCTAAGACCCGACGGCGCGTCCATAGTTCAAAGTATGGAAGTTCCGATGGAAAGAACTCATGGGTGGGATTATTCTTGCGTTTTATGACCAATGTGTGGCGCCAGAACCAGTTCAAGCGGCACCACGTAGAGATTGTTCTGGTTTGAGCTTGAAGAATCTAGATCAGGCGTGCCAGTACCATTATTGGCCGGGAAGGCATATTCCGCTGTGCGTGGGAGGGGCGGGTTCTGTGATCTCTAAATCGAGGTCAAACCAGTTCATCGCCGGATATCGTTGCACGAGACCTGCATTCTCTGTGTAAAGGTGGCGCTTTCTGTTAACACTAGATTGGTTCATGCATCTTGGATACCGATGACAGATTAATAGGGCGGTCGGTAGATGTGAATCGGTGGATTTGAAAAATCATCCGAAACTTGATGGTTTTTTTTGACTGATATCAATCATTGCACTCGTATCTGGTTTATAGAGATAACGACCGAATATTCTGAAGCAAGTATTGCCGCCAGGCGCGTGAAGTGAGCGTCTTTTTCGCGATCTTGCAGACTGTGGTAGTTACGATTACATATCGCGATATCAGTCGAAAAAATTACTCATTCAGCGCTAGTGATGTAACGCCTACTATAGATGAATAGCGTTGAAATGAATAGTTCGCTGTTGATCGCTTTAATTTGGATCTCACCGGTAATTCCATGCAAGATCATAGACTACGTAATAATGGGTTGGGACTGGACTAATTTTCTTGGTTCTTACCACGGTGATTATATTTCTTGGGCACCTTTTTCTTGGTGAGACACTATGAGCAAATGATGGGGTGGTAACCAAACATCCAACGTTTAAAATTGCTTCGCTAACAACCTCTTTCATATAAAAGTTTAAACGTCTCTAGGCATCCTTTGACCGGTTTGTTGTCTTACCGTAAGATCTTGTATCTGCTAGATGACGCTATCTTATGTCAACTGGGGACCATCGGTTATGCTATATGCGGGATCTTTGCTTAATTCTCCTCCTCCATATTAGAGAGAAGGAGGATAGGATGATATTGAGATGTAGATTCTTGAAGATGACATATCCGAATGACTAGGGGAGTTCTTCTTTTGCAAATGCCTGGGGCTTCAGTGTTAAACTTGGGCTGGCTCACAGATTTAAGTCTTTCAACTAATTAAGTTTGAAGGGTCCATCCACATTTACCTGCTCTTGGGCAATCTCATCTTCTATAGAGAAGGATGGTATGGGTGAGACAATTTCTCCAAATAGTTCACAGGAACCAATTCCAGCTCAGTTATATAGCCTCATATATCATCAGGAAGCTTGTTGTTTTATGAGTGTCATTGGATGGGGTTCATGGTCAAGATTGGATATGTCCTTCTCTTCCCAGCCCGGGCTCCTGGGCCTGGGTTACTTGCACCTTCGATCATTGCCGCTGCGTAAAAACAAGAGTGGCTCGAAGGGATGGGTTGGGGTTCTGCTTGCCACGTGTCACTAAATTATAAATCATGGGGCTGGTGTCCACTTTGTTAACACCGTATATCTATGATACCACGTGGATGAGTGGTCGATCTGCTAACTGGTGGCCAGATTTAGTCGGACGCTTCTCCCGATTTCAATTTCTTAAAAGATCGGCCAGCGCCGAGTTAATCAACTACATCGGCCTGGGGCTCTTCCAAATCTTTGCGATTCCACGATGCTTTGCCGGTTATGAAACTACGGATCTTCCCCGGCTTAGGGGCGACACATTTGCGATATGGCGATACACTCTTCGACGGTCACGATAGTCGTCTCACTTCTTTTCTTGGTTGAGATGTCTTCTTCGTGATTTCACGATATCCGGCATTTGCTGAGTTCTTGACAAATGGGATGCTTTTAGAGAATGTCGTGAATACCCCTTGGCCAACCTCCGGCTGTTCTTTCGATCAGCTGCGGGTATGGGATAATAGACTTCTCATCCATACGCGATTTACGGACTTCAACACCTACCGGTGTATCCCAGGAAATTGGTTTCTTTACTAACCTTTCGTGACTGATCTATGACCTTTGCGCCTTATCTCCACGGGTTTCAATCTCTTCTTGAACTCGGTGACTTTTTCTGAGTCTTACCG
Organism: Tetrastigma voinierianum; assembly: GCA_016808115.1. Classification (NCBI taxonomy): domain Eukaryota; kingdom Viridiplantae; phylum Streptophyta; class Magnoliopsida; order Vitales; family Vitaceae; genus Tetrastigma; species Tetrastigma voinierianum. The sequence continues at coordinate 134,062 of JAEQBH010002851.1, read as the reverse complement.
CTCATAGTTCTGACTTTCTGATACTCCTTTCCACACTCTCTCCTTAGGTTGACCTTAGAAGTACTAGGCAGATTTCCATGTTGCCTCGCTCAATAACGAAGCCATTTAGCCCATTTGGACCTCCAATTTGAATTTGGCATTTGCCCAGTTGATGATGATGTCCTAGTCTCATTCTCGAACTTAGCATGTGACTTTATCGCTACTCTGCATGCATATGATAACTCAAACTATTACTCTTAAGGAGTGGTTGGAGGGAGGGTTTGACGCTCCATGAATTGCACCTTCTGATTTTCTTGGAAGTGGGATGTTTCTTACTGAGGTATAATTGACCATATGGTTTAGAGTTCTGGTTTTGAGGGAACTTCGCCATATATTGAGCTTGTTCAATAGTCATATCCCATTAGCGTTATCATTGACCTTGAGAAGTGGGATGGGGTCCACGTGACATTGCTCGCGTCACGGGTGTGCTTTCTTGACTTTATGCGAGAATGCTTGAGAACCTAATTGTTGAAGGCGGCTTGCCAATTGGCAGAGAGTGTAGACACTTGAGCGAATGAGTTGTGAACATGTCTAGTGAACCGCGGTGGTTTCTTGGTGATATCTCTGGTGGCTGTTGACAATCATTCAAGGCTATGTTCTCGAATTTTGATAAGCCTCGCCGTTCTTCCCATAATTGCTCCTCCGTGAAATCATTAGAATCTAATTGGGGCGACTAGCTGTGCAGAAATAGTGGACTTGCCCCATTTGAGTGACTTATGGTGAGGCACTTTCTCAACAAATCACTGAATCTCTGTGCGCCTCCTTAGAGCGACTCTTCTTCATATTGATAAAAGCTATTGATGTCCATTCTCAACTTTGCCCCTATTGTTGGTGGAAAGAATCTAGACATAAATTTGGTTGATAGGTGTCCATGGCGTTGTGAATCGTGGTTAAAAATCGGTAATGCTTGGCTTTATCCTTGATGAAGATGGGAACAATCGAGCCCGAATAGCATCATCGCTCACCCCGGGTTATACTTCCTTTGTATCACATACTTCCGAGGTTAAGGATATGGGCGATTGGTCCCTCGTGTGTGCGACTTAGTGGAGACTAGTTCTGTAGCGTAATTGGAGGGTGATGGACTTGAGCTCGGTTGTTAAGCTTGTATTCTTTGATCTCACAATAATCGCGGGTGGAATGCTTGCTCACGAGTGACCATAATCTAACCAATTGGCAACAAATTATCCATGTTGCTGCGTGAGATTATCTTCCCCCTCTGGTCAGTTGACGCCGTAGTCTCTATTTCCTTCTATCGGTCCCATAGGTAGTTGTTCCATTCTAGCTGCTTCTCTCTTGTCCCTCATAATTCTTTCCAAAGTTCTCTCGATTTCAGGATCCAAAGAAATAAGATTTTTCGGCTCTTATGAATAAATAGCGTTCACTGGCGTGAGTCTGCAAGAAAACTTGATAAGCGGCGAGTGAGTGTGTTTACGGACATGCGATTAGAAGTGCTAAGTGCCTGTGCAGGCAAGTATGGAAGCATCCGAAGTAGTAAAGTGTACCTAAATAGGATGTCGATCCACAAGGGAACATAATCGTAGTATCTTAAGTACGAAATTACAATACTCCTTTAATGTTATTCAAAGCTAATGACGTGATGAAAAATACCAGTGAGCTAAGAAAGTAGTTCCGACTATTACTAAGCGATTTAGTTTGAGGATGCCAAAAGTGATTAAAGATAGAAAGGTTAGGGTGTTGGTATTTATTTGGAATGATCCTACTATGTAATGATGCGATTCCATTCATTATCTAATATATGTAGTGTTTTCCCAGCGCTCTTCTCTAATGTAATCAAAACACTTTCTCAAGGTCATTTGGCCTCCCCCTTTATCACTAGGTTCTTGCTCCTTGGCTCTGACCACAAGCATGCAAAGGTGCATAGAGTGTAAGAACTCCTAAGCCTCCTGATAATTGGTAATCTATATTGCAGTTTATTAGTTAACTTGACTATGTCTGTTAGCGTTCACTTCCTCGGATCTTACAAAGAACCACTGCACTAATGATTGATCTTAGTGTGAGTTTCACCCGAGCATGAGTTAATGGTAAGACAGTATATAAAAGATATTAGATTATAAAAAGTAAAACTTTAACATAGTTCTTCTCGAAACTCTACGACACCACAAACCACGAAATTAGAACCTCATTATGTTTGTTCCAATACAAATACTTGACAGACAGCTGGTAATAGGAATGGAAAGCTTTAAATATGGGGAATGATGATTCAGTTCTTCCAGTCTTCTCTCTGAGTTAATATTCAGTCTTTCTCTTGTTCCAAGCTCCAATTCCTCAAACCCTAGTTCTGCAAATTAATTTCGAACCCTCTCAATGTGATTCTCCCGTCCCTTTTATAGCCTCTCCTAGAGATAAGGTTTGTTGAGACTTTCCCGCAACATCACGATGTTGGGCTGATTTCTGCACTTTTATTCTCCCGTCCCTTTTATAGCCGCTCCATTTTCAGCATTTTCAAGTGTTTCTCCTACAAAAACCAAATAAAACTAAATATTAGAAAAGTAATCAAAACACGGTCATATACATATGAAATCGATCTCAGTCCTCGCTAAATCAGGGTTCACATGATTCAAATTGTTTTGGGTACTCATCACATCCCTTCATGTCTCGGCCTATACGAGCAAGTCGAGGTGCCCTTAGAGGATAATGGGGCTTGAAGATTTTGCACTCGGTCGGCGATAGGTCTAAGAAAGACAAGTAGAATTATACCAAGGCCATAGGAGGTGTCTGGTCGAGGCGGTGAGCCCTCGGTGAGGATGACCTTAAAAGCATACCGGTCTAGGTTTGGGATCGGTGCGGGAGGCTGAAGCGATCATCCTGACCCGCTTTACATGGCGTCGAGAGGAGGGACCGGTCGATCCTTCCCGCACAACTGGAGGACGGTCACGGGACCTCCACTTGCTTGGGTTGATGCGTCTTGGGATGGGCCCTGAGGCGCGATTCTGCCGGCCCGAGACATAGATGCACTCCGCGAACATCGCGCGGTCATGTAGTAGGTGACCTTCTTCACCAGCCAGCCCGATCCATCGGGGCTTGATTTGCCAGCTTCCTCTCTTTTGACATGCCACCTCCACCACATACAGGTGATCGAAGCGAATCACAAAGGTGGCTCACCTCAGCTGTATTCCTGTCGACGTTGAGGACCTTTGTCGCTTTGTTTGGGGGTGTGGGTGATCGGGTATTTTCTACATTTATTTCTATGTTTCACACATTTTAGTTTATGCATTTACGTGTTTATTTACATGTTTCTATTTATTTGGTTTCTGTTTTGGTTGTCTCGTGTTTAGGGTGTTTTAGTTATTTTTGTGTTCAAGGTCACGGGTGTTTATATTCAACATATTGTTTGCTTATTCTAATGTTTTGGGTTATTTGTGACATTTGCATATTTTAGTATTTTAGGTATTGTGAGTGAGTGGATGTCTAAATGAATGGGAAGTTAATTTAGAAAAGTAATGAAAAGATCTAGCAGAGGAATGAAGAAAGGACCCCACCAGGTTTAATTTGCATAATGCAGGATAATTATCTGAAAGGTTGGGGTGACCAGTTTAGTCACCATGCCAGTTAAAAGTGTTTTTCCAAGTGGTCTTTGGCACCATGCAGCAGTCTCTAAGGTATGAGAAACCCGGACACGCTCTTGAAATTCCACGGGCCTTGGGTTCTATTTTCGTGATGGTTTGCCCCAGAAGAGGATTGCCATCGAACTAAATAATAATAATAAGAAGAGAGAAAAAGGAAAAGACATTGTGAGATGAGGCCACAGTGGGATCAGTCGATCAAGATCCGGACATAGTCAGAGGACTTGCTAAAGCCCTAATGCCACAGACCAAATGGCGGGAGACATTGACTCTTGTATCATTATGGAATGAGGAGTCATTGTTCCCATAGTCTAGACGCCTGGTTTGATTGGTGTTAGGGATGAAGTTCGAGGGAAATCAAATATCAGATGCCCTTATGACTAGTGGGAACGATGAATCCCATTCTGAGGACTTACTCGGCTAAAACTTCACAGACCTTTGAGTTCTCAAGCTGCTTGGTAGTATGTAAATAAAAGAGATTGTGTTCATTATCATACATTGGTTAGATTCTTTCGAATGCAGGTGAGTCAGGACTTCAATTTTAGGAGTATTAGATTGATGTATATGTTCAGATCATGAACAATTACACATAGACTTATGGGGAAAGGTCATTGAGAGCGTGGGAGGGTTGAGTTGCCCGATTAAACTGGGCCTTGCGCTATGTTCCTTAGAGGTTGCACCGACTCTAAGGATCCCGGATTTTAGATGATGAGAAACTCGGATTACATATTTGGTTCGTTGATATAAATTGTTGGCGTCGTGTATATCACACTCATGTCGTGGCGTTTGGTATGTCCGAAGTACCGTAATAGTGTTATGGTATGTTTCTTGCTTGAGATCAGCGAAGCCAAGTGTGATGAAATTTTGAGCACTCGTCATATGCCGTGTTTGATCACATTCCGGTTTATTTCATGCAGTAATAATTGTTTATCGATCATATAATTTGATATGGTTTTTGTACATTTCGGGTGAACGGCATTTGGAAGTTGTGGGATTTGAAGAGTTGAAGGAGAACGGCTGATGTCGCGATGTTCCAATATCGGCGACTCGCGTGTCAGGGTTAATATGATGTCGGCTTGCATGCCAGTGTTCGACGATTCTGCGACATCTAGGACTCGCCGATGAATTTTTTAGATATAACAAAAGAACAAAAGGCAGGGGAAGAGGGATCTACGGGCGGAGAAAGACGTGCGGAAAAGTTCAAGGTAATTCTTAATCACATGTGCTTATGTTTTCTTTCTGAGAACTCTATTAGTTAAACCAAATGATTGCAATCAAAATGATGTTCTAACTGTTTCAGGGTTTTATTGCCTCTGATACTTTGTCATATGGATTAGTTTTTAGTCGGGTTATTGGTATCTATGATGCGATATCACCTTGCTCTATTTCACATTTAATTTACCAGCGGTGGTGTTTGGTATAACACCAACTTGCTTTCTTGAGAATCTAGATAATAAAGGTTCGAGTTCGGGTGAAGTGACGCGGTGATCGGAGGTAGAGATCTCCGGGTTCAGATGCTGGTGATTAGGTTTGTGTTTAAGCCTCTCGAGTCGAGGTGAAGTAGAATCGATCAACTCTTCCCTGGCGGGACCAGCAGATACTTTGGGAGGATATCTCATAGAATTTTACGATCAGCAGCCAGCATACATGCATTAATATACTAATAACTAAATTTTACATGAATGATAGTTATTGATGCATGTGAGAGTAAACCACAGTCTTCGTTAATTGAACTAACATGCTTCGTTTTAGGATCAAAAGTGTCATTATATTGGCGATGAGTTCTGCCAGTTTGAGATCGAGATAATACTGTAGCGTTCAGGTGTGGCACGCCTGCCGAACCCAGGAGCGACACTTGACTAGCCACTATATTGCTAAAACAGTGGCGTGTGCTTGCGCGCGCGTAGGACTCGTTTGTGCTAGTTTGCACTATGAGACCATGGTGGCGGTTGTATGATTGCCAATTAAGATAATTGTCCATGACATATGATGGATTGTGTGGTTTAATTTGTCCAGGTATGGCATTCGATATACGTATCTGGCGTGATGCTGGCAACGGCTGTGCATTGCGCATATGGGGACCGTGCGCAGATGGAATTAATAATGAGTGCATGGTTGAAGTCGGCATTGCGTTTGGTGTTTGATTCGGTGGGCGAATTGGCGAGTGGGACGGTCGCGAAGATCTCCTGATTGAATCAATGTAGTAAAGAAAGCATGTGGATGACCATGGCGAGGATGGGCATCTGGGTTAAAGACACAGTAGTTGTGGATTAGACATAACAATTTGGCATTAAAGTAGTAAAAGTATCTGATTGTCAGAAACTACGGTGTGACACCAAAATTCGCTACTACAAAAAAGGCGGCATGAGTTTTTAATCTGAATGATCATTGAGGTGTAACATCCAAAAAGCTTTTGGTTTGAAAACAAATGAATTTGTTTTGTAAAATGATCATTGGATGTAATCTACAAATGATGGATTGTATCACGTATGGGCTTTGGCATTGTGTGATAGGAGTCAATAAGGACTTGGGTGATGGGAATGATGGATTGTATCACGTATAGGCTTTGGCATTGTGTGATAGGAGTCAATAAGGACTTGGGTGTGATGGGAGTCGGTAATGACTCGGGGCATGGCGCGTGTTTGGTCATCTTTCATGGCATGGGTTATGGTGAAATTGTTTTGGCAGATGTGATTGAAGTGTGAACATGACCGTTCGTGTCTTGCTAAGGTGGAGTAACCCTTGTGGAGTTCTCTTTAGGCGTGACTCACCACATATAGGAAACATTTACGGTGGGGCAAAGTCTTTGGAGACGATGCTCATTGAGTACATTGAAGGCGGGTTATTGGCTTTGATGATTATTTTGTAAAATCATGTTGAACCAGTTAAGTTTGATATATATATATATATATTTTGTATAAGAGTGTTGTATTTAAACTCTTAAGGACTAAGCGTGATATAGCCTTGTATATTTTAGTAACCGGATGATAGGCAAATGGGACCGCTTACTCATAAATGGACGATCTGGTCAGTATATATTAGGCCTTGGATGGGTCATGTGATTATATATTGTACATGTTGGGTTTTAGGACCAGAACTTCACATCGAAGGGGCTGTTCATTTTTTAACTAAATTATGGATCAGTAAATGGGACATAACGGTCACGATATCGAGGTCTTTTGGAGTATCCACGAGTTCAAATGGAGTTATGGTTAGTCAACGGACCCAGGGTTTTGCAAATCCTGATATATCTTATGTGTGTATTGCTTGTATAAGAAAGTATTAGATCCAATGTAATTCATGTTATCACAAATTTCTGACTCGTATATATTAAGCTTGTAGTAAAGCCTCAACAATACAATTAGAAAGAGATATCAACTTGCATATTTCCAACATATGAATACGTACTTAACTGCATATTTACAGCACTCCTCAGCGAGTCCAAACATATTACCTATTCCAAGCTAGCCTAGAATATAACGAAATGTAAAACTCGACAACCATTTATGTGATAATCTGCAGGTTGGCCTTTTCAAGTAACCAAGGCAACACGAGCCTCTCAATTTTCTAGTTTTTTCCTTGATGAATTGTCAATATATCTCCATGTATTTAGTCTTATCATGATGGAAAAAATCATAGAAAATTCTTATGGCTAACTCTTATCATAATATATCTTCATATGATCTTCCAGTTTCATTCATAACTCAAAGCCTCATCCTTGCCTCAAATTGATTTGAATTTGGCTTATTCCACACTTAATCAACTCCGATCTATGATTAGTAAGAGAATTATCCCCCTTTGCATCAGTATAGGTTCCATATCCATATTCTCATTTTTTAAAACTAATTTCCTTTCCTATTTGTCACCTTGAAGTATCTAAGAATTCAATAAGCAACTTTCTTTCTTCTATGGTGCATTCATAAATTAACTAATCTTTCTTCCATGAGCTATGAAAATGGATTTGAGGAATGAAGGAATAGTTAATTCTTCCATGTTTATTTGTACCATTATCAATCAACTTAGTTTTAAAACGATATAACAGGTTTTACAATTTATAGGTTGATTCAACCTCGAATCCTATTTAAGTCATACGATTTAATTTATTTGAATGATGGATTTATTCTTATTCAGAGTAGTTTTTAGTTTGCATTCCATGAGTCTGGTAGTGTGGAGATATAGTATTCCGGGACTTTCTCTACATTTGGAGCATGAGTAGGTCTGATCTTGCTTGTTCACTTTGTAATGTCTCGTTTGTTATTCGGTTGTAGTTCATGATCGCGACCAGGCTGGGACCCTGCAGTCCCGATGTTCTTTGATGAGGTTCCAAAGCAGCTGAAAGAAACAAGGCCATCTTGCGTATAGTATCGAGAGTACCATGAGCGCTTGTGATTTTAAAATTTACGAGCCATGTTTAAACCCTGAATCAATCCATCTGAGACGATCTCTGCAAACCAGATAAATCAGATTGAAAACAAGAGATGAGGTACCTTCTGAGAAGGCTCATGTGAGAAACGAGACACTACGAGAAAGCGTTTTCTTTTCTTCTTCTAGGATGTATTTCTCCTCCTTTAGAACACGATCTTTTATGAGATCTTCTTGAAACATCAATGAATTCTTTTTGCAAATTTCCATCAGTCCCTTACAATTCCAACAACTTTTCTTGTAGAACCCACCTAATTTGACAAGTCAGAAACACCTGTGTGAACCGGGCTCACTTTGCAATAATAGGAAGCTGCTCATGATCCCAAGGAGGTACATGTGTGAAAGAAGGAGTTAAACGAGACTTAGGGTTTTTTCTATCTGAGACAGATCTCTGCATCTTGAAACAGAATGAAAGGGGCGTACTTAGGGTTTTTCTCCCTCATTCCTCTGTTGAAAGGAGTGGAGGAGAGAAGTGGGGCTAACATGGAGAGACACCCTGGAGGGGTATTTTTGTCAAAAAATGGTGTGTTTGAAGGTTATCAAAGTATGAGGTTACTTTTGCAAATTGTTTCTTTATTTTTCCCTTTAAATGGATTCCCCTAAATAATAATCACATTAAGAGTAAAACTTCCATTAAAGAGTGGGATAACAAAATCTAATCTTCTCCCAAATAACTATAAAAACATGAAAATATGTCAAAGAGGCTCGACTCAGTGGTTAAAGGATCGAGCGGGGTATAGGAAAGAACCAGGTTCGAGTCTCCACAATAACAAATTACTACAATGTTGTAATGTTGTGATTCTTGTGAATATCAAATATGAAAATATCATTTTTATAAAGAAAATTGTGTTTACTTGATAGGACCTAAGCGAGTGACTTGCAAAGGATCATGCTGGAACAAATGTCACTAGTTAGAGTAGTAAAAAACTCCGCGTTTAAAGGGACATAAGAATGGGGTTTATGTTAAGATTCTAATGAGATCATTCTTCTGTCTCAGCTTAAGTGTTTAGAGCATAGTGAATAGAATAAGAAGCTAGGTTTGAGTGCTACCTTAGGAACACGTACTACAATATTGTAATATAAAATGAATAGATGTAAAAAAAAATTGTTTTTTTTTTAAATAATTTAAAGTAAAAAATTATAAATAAATAGCAAAAACCCTACCTCTCCTAATTTTGAGGTTTAAGCTTCCCGCTGCTCATGGCTTCTCTCTCTCAAATACTCTGTATATGAGTGGTTTAAGCTCAAATCCTGTTTAGTTCATGATGTTTGGAACCTCTTTCTCATTCTCTCTCAGGCACTCTTTCCCCAGTCTAACCTAACGCCTCTCATAAGTACTCTCCCACCTCCTCTCAGACCCTTCTCAGCCACTTCCTCCGCACACCAGCTCAGCCTTACCACTCTCCCACTAGGCCTCATCCTCTCCTCCGCCTTAGTTTCGTCTTCAAATTAATTGACTAGAAGATCAAAAAGAGCGCCAAGTCATTCAGGCAAAGTTGAGTCCTCCAGCAGTTCGAGCGGCGCGAATCAAGAAGATCTACAGTATGACTCCACTGCCGAGCCGGATGAGGCGCAAGCCAGACCGCGGGATGGGAGGGGGGTGGGCGTCGATTTACCGGTGCGGTGGAGCTGGCGCATCCGTGGAAGGAGTGGGTGGGTGATGGAGGTTGCTATAACGAATTACTTTGATCACGGGAAGGAAGATGAAGATAGGCGGGTCGAGAGTTTGGGGTTGGCGCGATCTGAAGGAGGTTGTGGACGGAGATTTCGGGTTTGATTTGTGTTGTCCCTTCTTGTTGTGGTAACCCAACACTTATTACCATACACAAGGTTGGAAAACTGTTCAGACCACTCTTGGACGTGATCGGTTTGACATTTTGAGGTGATGTTCTTGACTAGTTGCTGAGAAAACGAGTTTGAAGACAAGACGCTTTGACGAAGTTTTAAGCTGTTATTTTTGGATTTTGAAAAATAAAAATGGAGGTTTTTGTTCATGGAAAGAATTCCAAAGTTCTGCATTTGCATAGTTTTCGGTATTTTGCATTTGAAAACGGGAACAATTTCTGGGAACCTCCTGTTTTCCATATGTAATAAAAATGAAAATAAAAACGTTCACCCGCTAATCTGTGTCTCCAATATTAGTTGGCTGTCGCCAGAGAAGGTTCAGGGCCCTGTAATGGATGCTGGTTGATTATATCTGCTTCTTGAATAAGATTCCTTCACGTTCATGTTGAGATGATGTTGATTAATCGGTCATTGTCGATAAGAATATCAAATTTAGTTGGTTATGGATGCCCTAGCGCAGACAGGAAGGTGGTTTTCTCCGCTAAACTATTGAGAAAGCTTGTCCACCTTGATGAAGGAGATGTGAGTCCACTCTTTTCTCTTTGAGTTCTCATTGTTTTATAACTTTAGTTTATTCACACTGGTTCTTAATTCATAGCTTTTGAAAACCATACCAGCGAAACTGGTAACATTTATTTTGTCATACATTACATTTGTCATTTGTATAAGGTACTAATTTGTTTCTAAATCAAGGTTTTGCTTTTGTAATAAAGGCCCTTCAGGCTTTAGAGACTTACATTTGTCGTGTGGTTTGGTTTGCCTTCCAGATTGCTAGGACGTATTCAAACTAATTTCTGAGCATTCATTATCTTTTTTGGCTATTGATGGTGACGATGTTGGCACAAAATCTTTTTGTTTTTCTTTGATCTGTTTAACTTCATAAGTAACAAATGAAAAGAAGAATTAGTTTTCTTCCAGCTATAGCTGGGTTTATTGATTGGTGATTGGCAAGGAGAAGGCGCTGATTATGTACATCCTAGCTGGTTTTTGTGCAGTTTTTGGAGGCTGTTTGCCCTCAACTTTTGTTTCTAATTATTTTTTAGCGCCTTTTTCTAATATACTTTCTTTACTAATTAAGGGAGGTGTTGCATGGGGTGTATGCCTTTGGTCTATTGAAAAGAAGGAGTTATCCCTAATGAAATAGATGTTGCTTATATGTGTAATGAGAAGAACACCAATAGCATGTTTCCTCAGTGCGCTGTAGCAGGAAACCTAGTAAGTTGGTTTTTTTGGTTCAAGTTGTATTAGGTTATGCATTCTTGAATTAAACCATCATTACAAAGTTGGAACTTGGAAGAGATCTTATGTGGGAAGTAAGCGGAAGAGAGCCCCTTTGTTCCTTTTTATTTTTTGATGATAGCAGATGTAAATATAATAAATAAAAAGCCCGATTAGACTGTAAAATACAAGTAGTATACGAGAAACCAAAGGCGGAAACAACAAAGGCCTTTGTTAACGCACTAAACCAGCCCTTCAGAGGAACTAGAAGACAAATAATACATCACAAGAATAGTCATCATGGATTGGACTAGCCACTGACGAAGGATCTGACAAATGGGACTTGATGATACAATTGGCAGAGAAGCGATTATCTTGAACGCCTCTCTGCTCCTCCTTCCCGGATTGCCCACATCGAGGGCGAAGAGGCACCGCCTCCACAGCCCAGAATCCTTAACTTTTTGAGGGGGGCTAAGCCACCTGAACAGTGATCCTTGGCAGAAAGGGAGCCCGACCCCTCACTGCCAGTTGATGAGGTTCCCATATCAGAATCTTTGGGCAGAATAAGCAGTACTCTATTCTTCAGCTTCCACAGGGGACACCACTGTAAGGATAACCCTCTAGTTTTGGAGCTGATTCATAGTCAAAATTTTACCCCACCAAACCTCCTAGGCAAAAAACCCCACTTTTGTGGGAACAATGGGCTCCTACCTTCTAGAAGATCAAAACAGGACTTTACAGTAGGAATCGACTATTTCTTCAATTCATAACTTATCACTCACTAGGGACGGTAAAATTCCTAGAATTCATTATGCTCGTGAAGCTCAACCACTTCCATCTCCCAATCACAAAGTGTCTTCAAACCCGTTCCAAATCCACCGACCTCGAATCTGAGATCCAACTTAGCTCCTTAGAACCAACCACTTCATACGTGGAGGGAAAGAAGCACACAAAGGATGCCTTCCCACACCATAAGTCTTCCCAAAACTGGCCCACTCATCACCTAACACACATCAAAATTGTTTAATTGAGACCGTTTCTTTACTAATTTCTCCCATAAGCCTACCCCCGTGATCGCTCATGTGGATGATAAAGAAACCAAATTTCTCCTTCCTGAGTCCATACTTCAAATTAATAACATAACTCCACGTAGAATTGTCTTCCATAACAAACCTCTAGCTCCATTTCCCAAGCAAAACCCTATTGAACTTAGAAAGATTTCGGATGCCCAGTCCACATTTCTCTTTACTTAGACAAACTGTTTCCCAGTTGATCAAATGCAACCTCCTCTCAAGATTGCCACCTCCCCAATGCGAAGTCCTATCAATTTTTTCCATTCTTAGTCAATTCTCTTTGTGAAGGCGAAAAGGGCATTAGATAGGTAGGCATATTGGACAATGTGCTTTTAATGAGAGTGAGTCTCCCACCTTTAGAGAGAGATTGTCTTTTCCCCACAACCAACCTTTTGCAAAGCCTCTCTTCCACCCCATCCCACACGTAATTGGCCCTATGCTTCGTTCCCAGGGGCAGACCAAGGTAATCAGTTGGAAGGGAGCCAATGTTGCATCCTAACTCATGGGCCAACTTTCCATATTCATCCACTCCTAATTACGGGCGCAGGAGGCTTTTCTCTAAATTGATTTTTAGCCCGATAGGTGGCTCGGGAGTAGGTGTTTTTTGGTGTTTTGTTTTCTTTGTTGTAAGTGCCTGTTCCTTTTGTACACTCCACTCGTACTTCAGTGGTTCTTTTGTTTTCGATCCTCGATTTGGTTCTTTATAAATTTGCTTTTTATCAATCAAAAATATTTTTTGTACTCGACAGCTTCAAACCATGCCAAGATCCAACTTTAAAGGTCATTTGTTCCTAGAGTCCAAAGATGTGAGTATCATCCAAGAATAAGTGAAAATCCATGCACTGGTCCCATTTATACCCTTGAACTTGTACTCGGATATATAACCTCCTTCAGTCACTTTATCAATGATTAAGGATAGAGCTTCCATGCCAAGCACAAACAATTATGGCGATAGAGAGTCCCCCTGTCTTAACCCTGTTGAACTCCCAAAACCCATTGACCCCATTAACTAAACTGAGGTTGTTATTAAATGCACCACTTTATCCATCAAGACCATTTTCACCCAAAGCCCATTCTTTGCAGCACATTCAGAACAAAACTCCAATCAATCTTATCATAGGCTTTCTCTATGTCCGATTTACATAGTAAACCCCTTTCCTTCTTCCTTAGAATTGAGTCATTTACTTCATTGGCAATCAAGGAAGCATCTAGAATCTGTCTTCCTTCCACAAAAGCATTCCGAACCGTATCGACAAAGACTCATACTACTTTCTTTCAATCTATTAGCACCTTGGCAATCAATTTGTACACACTTCCAACCAGTTAATAGTCTAAAATATTTCAATTTTCAAATTCCTCCTTGTAGATCAACATTCAAAAAAGGAATTAGTACCTTACAAATCTACCCCTCTCATGAAAATCTTTAAAGATATCCATAACATCAGTTTACTATGTCCCAAACTAAACTACAAAAGGTAGCAAGAAAGCCATCCGCTCAGGGCCTGTCACCACTTAGATCAAATAGGCAGATGCACTTCCTCTTTCTAAAAAAGGCTCTCTAACCTACAGCCTCCAACTTTTCAACTTTGAGAAATTCAACCCTCAAGGCTAGCTTCCTCCACACACTGTGGTCGAGGGCGCTTAAAAGGCCCACTATGCCTATTCTAGCCTCTCCTCACCATTAACACGCATCTCTTTTATTCGATCTTTCAATGTTGTTCCTCCTCTTGCAGGAATTTGCCATTTTGTGAAAAAGCCAGGTTCTCGTCTCCTTTCTTAGCCGCATTTCCCACTTTTGCCTCCAAGAGTTTCCTCCATTAACTCGACCATTTCTTGAAATCCCATGGCCGCGCCCATTCTTTCGCTCGCTGCTTAAAGGATCCCTCGATTCTCCAAGTCATCCCAAGTTGCAACCTTTGAGAGGGCATTTTTCTTGTTCTCCTCCACTCTCCCAAACACAACTTTGTTCTAGATTTTGAGTTTACTTTTCAGAGCTTTAATCTTTTCCACGCAGATAGTCACAGTCCTTCAACTTAAAATTACCACCATTCCTAATAGGAGGCGGTAATCACGTGCCAAGGAACTTGAGATGAAGAAAAAAGGACTAAACATTGGAGAAAAGTGATCGAGATGAAGATGAGGCCTCTCTCCTAAGGCATACACAAGACTCACAAGGGAAAGAGTTGTTTGTTGAGGTCAAAGGACCGACTGAGTAAAATGAAATGAAATTGCCAAAAGGTGGAGAAGGAAGGCTCAGAGACTGAGGATGACCAACAAGATGATATTGCGACGAGCTCCTGGAGAGATGGAACTAAGCGCAAAGTGGTCACGCACTCCACACGAGTTGACGCAGAAACTTAGGCCTGGAGAAGATCGGCCATGGGGTGACTTCCAAGCCGACGGTTTCCTCCGACGGTAGATCGGCCTCAGGCGCCGGGAATTTGAGGTCTTCACGAGAAGAGCTTGCTAGAAAGTCGTCGGAAAGTCACCGAATGACGAGGATATCGTATACGATGACGTTGTCCGAGGTTTTGAGAGAACAGAGTGACCGAAGGAAACACTGGCCACCGGAAAAAAAAAAGGTTTTCTCCTTTGGCTCTGATACCATGTGAAGAGAGAAAATGGAGAATTCCTAATTTATTATCTTAAAAACTAACTATATTACATATTGGACTTATATATATATATATATATATATATACATGCTCGTGGGACCCACAATACATAAATGAAATAAAAGGAAAAGAAAAATAACTGTACAATATTTAACACCCTCCATGGTAAGCTCTCCCCTGCATCTACCCATATCGAGTTTGAATTTTTCCGTCTTCCATCTTTCATTATTTCGGCAAAAGGTTTCCCCTATGGAAAACTCCTCTTCCTTTCCCCCTCAACGTGTTCATCCATCTCCTTGGTTTCCCCCTTAGTTTTCCTCTCATCTATCATCCCCTTGATTCCAAACTCTGAAGTCATCAACCAACACACCCTAACCCTTGATTAGCCTCGTCCTTCCTGGGATGAATCTTATGTCTTTTTATCTTCTTCCATCCGTGACGAGCAAGATCCGATGAATTCATTATACATCATTTCTATGACTCCTAATTCTTGTAAATTTAATATTCTCCTCCATTCAAAGTCTTTGATATGGATCTCCATTATGGCTTCCTTAATATTTTTAGAAGTGTTCGAAGCCCTTCTTCGCCGAATCTAATTCAAGACACCAACCCCTTCCTTCATCCTGTAATGAACCCCTTCACAGACCTACCCTCTTCCTCCACTAAGACTTCGAAAGATTTTGAGTCAACAGAGAACCATTTTTTGATCCCTTCATCTTCTAGTCCTCGTGATGCCAATCCATTTCAAGCCAATAATTTCTGTTCCTTAGTGAACCATTTAGTGAGAGAGAAACCAAAGGGCTTTTAATATTGTGATAAATTTGGAACAACTTCTCAAATCCTCTTTTATGAATAATTTCTTGGAAGGCGTTATACTTCATTTATAAGGGTGTGCTATATAAATGGAAAATTCCGTTGATTGATTAGCTGACAAGTTAGAAGAGGGAGGGTGCTATATCCTTCTTTCATTTCTCTTTATGTTTGATGCCATTTGTATGCTCATATTTGGTGTCCTTAAGTTCATCCTCTGCCTTTTTTTTTTCAAAAAAATAAAATGAAATAGAAACAAAATATGTATCGATTAAGGATAAAAAATAACACGAGAAAGATGAGCCCTAGAATTGCAAGAACCAATCAAAGTATGATTCTCCACTACATAAGGAGCCTATACAAAAAAGGTTTAGATCACAAAAAAAACTTCTTAAAAGCACACCTAATACAAAAGTAAAGAAGAATAATTCTACTGTATTTTCATTTGTAAAATTAGGGTACAATATATAGATTTACAAGTTGTATAATAGTTGGAAATAAAACACCAAATCAGGAATTAAAAACACAATAGGGGAAAGAATGAGATTCAAACTTATCACCACAAATCACTCCTAAATCTCGCCTAATTATCCAACCACCCTCAAATCTAGCTAGTCAAATTAGGTAAATATACCTAAAATATTTGAACACTCCTCCTTAAGCTATGGTTTGTAGATGTCATACAACCCCAGCTTGCATACTAAAGATTCAAAATCTGTCATGGCAAGTCCTTTAGTGAAAATATCCGCCTTACTTGATCTTAGATATAAAGCATGACATGTAACCATTTTTTAGCTTCTTTGATGAAATGTTGATCGATTTCAATATGTTTGTCTAATCATGCTGATTTAATGTTAGAATGTTGATAGCTGCTTATCACAATACAAATTTTCATAGGACCTATTTCAATAATCTTTAACTCCCTAGCAATCTTTTGCCATAATAATCGCAGATATTCTTGTGCAATTGCTTTATATTCTGTTTTTAGTATTGCTTCAGCCACAATCGATCGTTTCTTTACTTATCCAAGTGACTAGGTTTCCACCACAAATGTGCACTCACCCGATGTGTGACCTTCATCGCAATCACCCAACCCAATCAACATTAGTATAGGCTTCATTGTTAGATCTCCACCTCCCTTCAAACATAAGACCAAAGACCTGTATTCTTTTCTTTAAATATCTCAGCAACTGACAAACTGGTTTACAGTGTTTTCCAGGATCATGCATAAATTGGCTCACACCCCAACATAAAAGAGATATTCGTCAGTATGTGAGGTGAGATAGATCACCTTCCAACTAGCTTCCTCGATATCGCTTTTGTTCACTTTCTTCCCCTTTGTGCTCATGTCGGGCTTGTGATTAAAGTCTATTGGAACATTAGTTGGTTTACTTCCAAGCATGCCAACTTTACTCAGAAGATAAAGTGTGTATTTCCTCTGTGAGACAACAATGCCTTCCTTAGACGAAACACTCTCCATTCCTAGGAAGTATTTCAACTTCCCAAGGTCCTTATCCTCAAACTTGGTTGATAATACTCCTTTCAACCATTGAATCTCAGCTTCATTACTTCCAGTGATGATTATGTCATCCACATAAACTATCAAAATAATGACTCCCTCTTCATTTAAATGTCGATAGAACATTGCATGATCAAATTGCCTTGCAGGAGTAGCCGCCCATTCTGAATACCTAGAGAACCGATCAAAACCAAGCACGAGGAGACCGCTTTAATCCATAAAGAGATTTCTACACACAATTTATCCTTGCCAAGATTCTCTTCAAAACTACGTGGTCGCTGCATTACACATCTCTTCGCTCACCTTCCATTCAAAAGGCATTCTTCACGTCCATTTGATGTAGGGACCAATCATTTCTAGCAGCTAGAGACAAGAGTACCCTTATAGTATTCATTTTTGCCACTAGTGCAAAAGTCTTAAGATAGTCAATTCCATAAGTTTGTGTATACCCTTTTGCAACTAGTCGAGCCTTGAACCTTTCCACTATCCCATCTGATTTGTGCTTTTTTTTTTTTACAAAGTAAAAACCCATTTGCAACCCATAGGTACAACACCTTTTGGTAATGAGCAAATTTCCCAAGTTCCATTTTTTTAGGTGCTCTTCATCTCTTCAAACACAGCTCCAATCTGGAAATTTTCATAGCTTCTTCAATACTCCTCGCAGATTAACTTTGGACAGATTGACAAGAACGCTCTAGGGTTGAGATAGAGCATTATATGACACATATCTTTCAATTGGATGATGTTTGCATGAGCGGACTCCTTTTCTTTGAGCTATTGGTAGATCTAGCTCTTGGATTTGCTGATTCTGGCTGGAACCTGTTTCTGACTCATTATTTTCTGGTTGATATGAGCTGCTACTATCTGGATTAGGTGCTGGACTGAGGCTCAAATCTGTTCTGTCAATTTCTGGTTGATCCTTTTGCTGCTGTTGTTTAGGTTTGGTGCTGGATTTAGGCTCAGTTCTAGAATTAGAGCACGCAGAGCTAGTTTGTCCTGTATCTTGTTGATGGTGCTGTCTCCTCGAAACACGTGCAATTCAGAACCGTTTGTTGTGCTTTTTCCTTCCTCTGGTTCAACATCAACCAATGGGCATTGGATTGGGATTAGAGGGGATTCTATAGGTAAGAGAATTGTGAAACAATTTCAAAAACGAGATTCCCTAAATTCTCCCCTGAATTGAAGTTTTGGAGAAATAAGGTTGATTTCAAAAATATACATCATAGTTAACATAAATTTTCCTTGTGAGGGGATTACAGCACTTCATGCCCTTGAGTTGGAGAATAACCAAGAAAATTTGTTTTCAATGCCCTAGGATCCAATTTAGTTTTGTTTTGGGAATGAACATGGACAAAGGAGGTACAACCAAAAACTCTCAAGGGAATATAAAAAACAAGACGATTATGTGGAAAGACTAGAGAGAACACATGGATTGGGGTGAGAAAACCAAGGACTCTAGAGGGCATAATGACATTGATGTGGTGCATTAGAGTATGGCTTCTCCCCAAAAATGTTTTGGAACATTGGATTGAAACATAAGGGGGCGGGCTACTTCTAACAAATGCCGATTTTTCCTTTCAGCTATACCATATTGACACATGAAGAGTGATGAATGATGCCTTTGTCTTTAAAATATGATCCTAAGATGTTAGAGAAATATTTGGTACCATTATCAGCACGAACGATTTTAGTCTTTGAATTGAACTGAGTTTGGACCATCAAATGAAATTGTTTAAAAATGGAAAAAGTTTCAGATTTTTCTTTCATGAGATAGATCCAACACAACCTAGAGTGGTCATCAATAAAGGAGATAAACCAACAAGTATTAGACAAATTAGGTACATGAGATGGACCCTAAATATCACTATGAATAAGAGTAAAAGGGGCTGATTTTTTATAAGGATGAGCTCTAAAAACAGAATGCTGGTGTTTAGCCAACTCACACACTTCACAATTAAATTGAGACATGTTTATATTCTTAAATAATGAAGGAAATAATAAGTAGGGAAAATTAGGATGCCCTAAACACCAATGCCATAGTCTTATTTCATCCGACACATAAGAAACTTTTTTTTGCCACTGTCTGGTTCTCTCACAGCACTATCATCAAATAATATACAATCCTTGATTTCTCTCTACATTGCCAATCGCCTTTCCCGAACCCAAATCCTGAAACTCACAGGGGAAGGGAAAATTAGCAAACACAATTGATTTAAGTCAGAACTTTCTGACAGAGAAAAGATTGCAAGACAACTTGGGAACATGCATTATAGAACTAAGAGTCAAAGTTGGGGTAAGGGCAATTTTTCCTTTTCCAAAAATTAGAGAAAATGAGCCATCAGCAATACGAACTTTATTTAGGCCCGAGGAAGGCAAATATGAGTGAAATAATTGTGATTGGCCCATCATATGATCTGAAGCACCTGAGTCTATTATCCAAGGAATATTAGGCTGAATGGAAATACCTTGTTGGGCTACGGTACACATAGTAGTGTTCAAGACAGCAACAGGAGACAAATTGGTGGAGGGGCTTGAATCATGAATCTCTGCCAGCAAGTATCTGTAGTTAGTGACCGAGGTCCTTTACAGTTTTCACACCATAAATGAGTCTTCGGATCAGTCTTGCTTGGATCTGACCATGAATGAAATTGTCTTATTGCCATGGAGGAAGCACTAGACATCGAAGATTTAATGCAGTTTTTTTTCTAAAAAAAAAAACTGTGCAGAGCACGAGTTTTCTGACACAATGAAGCCTGAAGAATGGCTGAAAAAAAGGGTCAGGTGCAGCAATGAAGGCGGCACAAAAATTCCCAGAAATGAAGGCTGCACAGAAATTCCCAGAAATGGCTACACAGGAAGGTTCCCAACAATGAAGGCTGGACGGAAAAAGCTCTCAGGAAATATCAGCAATGAAGGTGGCACAGGAAGGTTCCCAGCAATGAAGGCTGAACAGAAAAAGCTCTCAGGAAAAACCGTTGCTCTGATACCATAAAAGCGCACCTAATACAAAAGTAAAGTAGAATAATTCTGCTGTATTTTGATTTGTAAAATTAGGGTACAATATATAGATTTACAAGCTGTACAATAGTTGGAAATAAAACACCAAATCAGGAATTAAAAACACAATAGAGGAAAGAATAGAATTCAAACTTATCACCACAAATAACTCCCTAACATCTGCCTAATCAACCAAACTAATTCCCTCAAATCTAGCTAGTCAAATTAGGTAAATATACCTAAAATATTTTAAGACTTCTCTTATTTATAATTTCATCTGCTTATTAGGGAAAATAAAGGTATACAAAAACTGGTAATAAGAAGTCTTTAGGAAAGCAAACACACATGAAAGTACAAAATCAAAATACAAATTTTCCTATTGAGGACTTCTAGGAAGCCCAACCCTAAAACCATGTCCATCTAAAACTCAAGGGAGTTTGTCCACAATCATAATGAAGGGAACTAGGGAAGTACAATAAAAATGAGGAGCAGTCTGATCCAGAACTGAAATGTTTATTCCTAAGTTAGCTTTTAGTACAGGTTAGATTGCACAAAAGAAAAGCTCAATGCCTTTGATTAGTTTTGTAGATTGGTTTGGATCTTGCTGAGGCGGGATAGAGGTTTTTCATGTGGATGTCTTTGGCATTGCCATTTATTGCCTTAATATAAGTCTTGTGCTTTGGGGTGAGTGCTTTTTGTGTGTATCTATAATTTTTGTGCCTAAAGGCTTGGTGTCAGTGCCCGATTACACTTACCACCTTACCAAATGGATCAAAGATCCTCTATTAAAGGCTTCAAAATAAAATGAATCGTGACATGTGTTTTGTGCATAGAACAATGTCCAACTTGGTCAAAAAAGCTGTGTATTCATTGTATGGGATGGAACATTCATTTGCAATCATGTCGCCCTTATTTTTGAAGTAACTATTTTACTGATTATAAACTTTTCATCTAATAGTGGGCACACAATTCATATTTCAGGTATGTAGTTCCTGCAGTCTGAGGAACTCCTGTGAGAAAGCATATCTGCTGACAAATAAGGAGGATGAAACACGGACTATTGATATTATGCGAGTTCTGCTAACATTTGGGTTTGATCCAGTGAATGGATCGGTCACAAATAAGTCACTTTTTGCAAACACAAATCTGTTAGATTGTAGTCCGTAAATTGCTTCATGAGGTTGTGAAATTGAGTGCAGTTCCAATAGATCCAAATCTTCCTCCTCCAGTAATCAAAAGGCCCCCACCAAAAGTGAAGCAACCTCCTCCCCCACCAAAGAAACGTGTTGGACGTGATGACATTGAGATGAAAAAAGGGGACTGGCTATGTCCAAAGTATGTTCCCCCTCTTAAAATTTTATGAAATGCATTTTTATTTGCATAGATCTGCACTAGAAAGTACTGATTTCCATGGATGCATGTAAACTTGTATGTAGATTATCTTTTCATGGGTCAACATGAACATAGATATCAAGATTACATCACCCAAAAAATGGGTGACCTTGGCATCAAATTGCCTGGATTGATGCTGCAGTTATTAGCTTGTTTGAAACATGTTTGAACCTCTCATAGCTAATTGTCTTTGGCAAATAATTTTGGGGGAATCAAGGAATGTTCTAAGTTTTTAAGATGCTTCTATTCTGTTCTCAGGTGTGACTTCATGAATTTTGCAAGAATACAGTGTGCCTGCAATGTATAGCTGACCAAGAGGCAATTGCTTCCAGGGAGAATGGAATGCCCGAGTAAGTTTCTAATACACGCATTTTCCTTTTATCTTATCATTTTATCTCTGAACCAACTCTTTCACAATAGTGATTTTGAAGTTTCTTATTGTACAATAACATAGTAGTGCCATGGTATGAGGGCTGTTTGTTTCTCATGGTAATAATAGCAACCCTGTAAAGCTAGGTTTGTGGAGGAGCATGCCCTGTATTTTGCCCATTTTATTGTGGCCCCCATTGGTTATTGTTCAAGCCAACCAGTAGATCTTATGGTTTCAATCTGTGACGACATTACATTCGATCTTGAACATTATCTTTTTAGTTGTTGCAATTGTAGAATTAACAGTTTCTTCACCCCTTGAATGGTTTTTAACATAATTCTACACGTTACTAGTACAGAGTAGTTTAGTCAGGAGTTTGACAGATTGTTCATCATGCTTTTCGGCAGGTGCCATTTTCAGCGGATATAGGAGAAATATGGCATGTTTTCATTGTGAACACAAGCGTCCACCTGATACGTTTATGGAGAATCAAAGACAAGAAAGGGAGAGAGGACCCAGAACAAGGTTGGAAAAGGTTGCCAGCAGGACTGAGGTTTCTAATGCCTGGAACTTCGATTTTGATGATGAGAATCCAGATGGTGCAGATGTTGCTGCTTTTGAGCATGCAGATTCTCCAAGAATGGGCCAGGATACTCCTTTAGATGATCGGGCTAAAGGAGGGAATTTTAGAGGGCCAGATGATGATTTCAACAGAGGTGGCAGGCGTCCAGGGGGCCGTGAAAGACAATACGAGGATCCAGATGTTAGCAGACCACGGATGGGATTCGATGACTTTGATGATGAGGATGATAATGTTGATAGTTACGAGTTAGAAACACCCAGTAGCAATCCAGCACGAGGCACAGCTTCAATTGATTTCTCTGAGCTTGAAGAATACTCAGGGTCTGAAGATATTGAAGGCTTTGATGAGAATTTTCCTGGTCATCATCCAACAAAATCCTCGAAATATGATAAATCCTCTAGGCCCATTCATCGAAAAGCAACTTCATCTGGCTTTGAGGATGACGAACTAGATCTTGATTCAAGGCGAAGAGCTGTCAGAGTTTGTCCCAAATGGAAATCTAGTCATGTTGCTGATTCTAGACCAAGGGGTAGAGGTGCAACTGGTTCATCTAGGGGATTGAGCTTTGGTTCGGATGAAGAACGTGGGCTTGGTTCTGACACTGATGATGATCTGGGGGAAGATTTCGGATCACAGAATAAAAAGAAGAGATGGGGTTCTTCCGGTGGTAGACGGGATCTTAGGAGAGGATCTTCTGACATTGAAGATGGACATTTCTCTGGTTCAGGATCATCTGATGATGATACACCTTCATATAGGTCCAGAGGCAACAAAACATTTCCTGGTAGAGGGCCGAACAATTCCAGGGGCCGTGGCGATTTTGGTACTAATGGAGACTCAGGATTCAGGTCCAACAGTATGAGGGATGGCAGAAGAAATTCTTTCAACAATGACTTTGATAGAGAACCTCGAGAATTTCGCGGTAAGAATGGAGGAGGTTTTCGAGGGAATGACTATAACAGCCCCAGAACGAGTTACAGGGGTGGCAAGAATAGAGGAGGTTTTCGAGGGAATGACCATAACAGCCCCAGAACGAGTAACAGGGGACGCGATTCCCGGGATTTCAATGAGCCCAGACAAAGACAAGGATTTGGAAGTGGGCGAGGAGGAGGAAGAAGGAACAATAATTTCAATAATCAGTCAGACAGGGATCGGGATTTTGATGATGACAGACCCCGGAGACAAAGATTTGGAAGTGGGAGAGGAGGAAGGAACAACAATTTCAATGTAACCCGGTCAGGCGAGGGGGTGGGATTTGCGATGACCAGATTTGAGGAGACAGCGGATAATTGAGGAGATAAATCATCTAATAATGAGAGACAAGTACATAACAACTAGAACTCATCCAGCTCTTATTGCCCCAGTTCATCTCTGCGGCCTGACAGCTCCTTGAAAGGGTTTCTGAAGCGATCGGCGTCGCGGGAGATCGGCCCCCAACCCGGAAAGACAAATACAGATGTTCCTCCAGATCGGTCTCAACAATGTCTACAACCTAACTGGGTGATATGAAGTTCGGATTTACAGCAACAGATTTTCCAGTGTGGAAGGTGCTGATGTGTTCTTCTTCACAATTCTGCTCAGGATGTTGCATTCTGCAATTTACAGTTTGTTCAAATTCTTTTGTTGTGGGGGAGATTGGTATGGCCTATGATTTATGACCCCCCTTCAACATGATGGGATATTGAAAAAATAGCTGAAAATGCAATGACTATATATATATATATATATATATATATATATATATATTATCTTTTTGGTTCTAATTGTATTTATTTATTTGTTTCAACTATTTACAGTTTATACGTATTTTAAAACTGTTAAGTTTTTGAAAACATATAGAATACCATCTTTGTGTTTTTCGAGGAATAAAGAATAAAAGAAACTGTGAAACCCAGAAACGTCATTTATATTTTTATAACGAGGAAGAATAAGTTTTTAAAATATGGGAATGGCTTGTGTCATTTTCTTTTAAAATTTTTTATTTTAATTTTCATGTGAACTAATTTTTTTTGTATATCTCATATTGTAACATGTCTGCCTTATTGAAGTGGTAAATTTATTTTTTTAATAATCTTATTTAATATTATCAAGTAAATGGTTTTTTTTTTACTTGCCTTTTTATGTATATAAAAATGTTGTGAACGTTTGAAACATTCTAATGAACAGAAACAACTCAGCGGGAGTTGTTATTAAGGGTGTCGTCATAATGTCATTAAAATGACATTTTAATGATAAAATCGGAGAATTGGCGCGAGAGGTGGTAAAATGTCATTCAGGGTTTTTGGGTGACATATTTGACAATTTTGGAGAATGAATGGAGAAGTTGAAAAATAGTTATTTGACCAAATATTATTTGCTATAGACTCAGCACACTTTCATCGTTGAAAGCGGCTCTGCTTGTTTATGAATCTTACGAAAACAGCATTCGAGGGTTCTGAAATAGCGATTTGGTATCCGGAATTTTAGCGGTGTCATTGGAGTTGTTCTTAATATTCAAAAACATAATTATCTAAATAAAGATAAAACAATAAAATGATCTTTTAGAAAATAAACTTGGTACACATATTTTAAAATATTTTTAAATGAATAAAAATTAAACTAATGCGTAATAGTTTGGATTATTTATTTATTTGTTTTTTTTTCAAATTATGGAACCAAAAGTCGCTCCACCCACAGAATAAGTTTTCAAATTCTATGTTCTTACTTGCCTTGTTTTTCGTAATTCAAATTTGCTAATTTGAATTCACAGGAATGACCTTTGGTAGGTCTGACAACTTTTTGAAAATTAGTTTTTGAGAGTTATTTTTTAGAAAGTTAATTATTTCCAAAAACAAAAATATTTATTTGAGAATTATGCATGAATAATATTCTCAATTTGTTTATAATATGACAAATTACGAATGGAAGAATTAAATAAGAAAAAGGAAAAAATAAAACAAATTATAAGGTAGCCAGAAGGAGATAAGATCAATAACTAAAATTTTCCTTAAAACATATTTACCTTAAAAAAAAATTTAAAACTCTTTTGTCAAACTTCAAGAAGACGGTAGAAAAGAGGTTGAGAAAGAGTATGCTTTTTATTACAGTTTTTAAATTTTGTTTTTGTTTTGAAAAACAAAAAGAACAAGAACAATTGGTCCCCATTTTTTTTGTTCTAAACAATAGGAAAAACACAAAAAATTAAATTTAGATAAGAATACAAATTTGCATAGAACACCAAAATTGGATATTTTCAAAAGCTGTTCTCAATAAATTTTTTTTTTAAAAGCTCAACCAAACAAAATCATTTTGACTTATAGGTTGAATGTATATGTGATTAAACTTCAAATAATTTATAAATTTCCCCCACTTCAATTATAAAGGCAAAAATTTCAATTAAAAAAAAAATTTAAGTAGAAGAAAATTTTTAAGTATATTGTGATTGACATAATTTTAGGAAATTATTTATGCCTATTTGGTTTTTTTTTATAATACATATAATTTTTATTTATTTTTTATTTTTTTCCCAAATAAAATATTCATGGAATATTTGATCATTTATCTTTTAAATTTTTTTTAATTATTATATTAATTATTATTGAATTACATTAATTTTAAAATATACATAAATATGGTTTTCTATTTAGAGTCCAAATAACAATACAATTTGTATATTTTTATTTAATAACAGCTATTAAAAGTATTGATATTATTTTTATAAAATTATTTTTTAAATATAATATTTTCATATTTACAGTTTCATATAAAAATGTAAAAAATAAAATATAATGAGTTAAAATAAGAACTTTGTATTTTTATTTTTCCTGCACTACTCCTTCTCTATTTTTATCTTCTCATATTTAAATTCAAATTTTATTTTTATACTAAAAATAAAATTTTCATTTATAGAATACCATTAATTTTTATTTATAATTTAGAAAAAATATAATAAAGCAAACGCTGACCCGATTCGCTTAGCCACCGTACATTCAAGTTTCGCGCGGCAACACCACTTTCTCTTCAGAATTCTTTACCCTTTGTGGAAGCCCACTTCCCTCTCTTTCGATGTCTCCAATATCATCTCTGAACTAAACTTTGGTGAGATTACAGTTACCATTCACTTACTTTGTTGCCTAAACCATGATTCCTATGTTCACCAATTTCCCAAAATTCTATTTTTTATTTTTTAAATTTTGGCACGTTTTTAAAGTTTTTATTATCTTTTTCTGGAAGGATTGGTTTTGGGAGAGGCTTTTTTGGAGGGTTTTGGATGAAGTTTTTCGAAAATTTGAATTGGGTTGGTGTGGCTTTGCTGCTCGGAGGGAACTTGAAGTGGATTGCAAAATGTGATAGCTAATACATTGAACTGAACTTTTTTTAAAAGTTTTTTTTTTTGAGACTATCAAAAGGTGTTAATTTGGTCGGTTCAAGTTGGTGTTAATCTTTTCCAAAGTCGATTGGCAATATAGATTAGGTATTTATCCATTTATTTATTTATTTTTAAAACTGGTTGTGATTGATTTGTGAATGTATGAATCGGTTAGTTTAATTCCGGGGAGTTGATTTGTAATCGAGGAATTCAAAATCCATTTCTATTTCTCTTGTGGTAAAAAGCAAGCAAGCACTTGTAGAAGTAATGGAAGCTTATTATTTAAATTTGGTAGCAGAGCCCATGTCTCGAAGTCACTTGGAAATTTGGTTCCCGAGTACAAGCTGGGTTTTCAAATTCAAATTGGAATTCCAGATCGAGTCATAATGGTGCAAAACCAAATGATGCTATATTTTGTATTTCTTTTAAATTCCAATTAAGTTTGCCTGTCTCTGTTTCTAATTTATATTGAATTTTTTATGATGTGGTGTTTGCCTTTTCTATTAATAAGGTTTGGTGTTTTCCATCATCTGCCATCATTGTTTCGGATAAAATCACCAAAATAGCATAGGTTGGTGCAGATTCTGCTTTCCTCTGTGACCATTTCTTTATCATATACCTCTTTACATTTTTCAGGCATTTTGAAACCATAGATTAGTTTCTTAGTCTGGTGCCTTGGGCCTTATTCACTCTTAAGGTTGAACATCTAGTTTCATAAACAAGAGAAGGTACTCCAAGAATCTCTCAAGATCATTTTAGATGGTTATCTATTGTTTCTGAAGAGGTTGGGTTTTGCACCATTAGGATTGCTTCATTTGATAGAATAGGCGCTTGATCATTTTTATAGATTGGCTAGTAGGACTAGGGACCCGTAGATGAAGTACCAGCAGGAAGTGTCTTCACTCTAGCTGGCTTTATCAGACTCTTAATGTCACCAGATGATTGGGGATGGGAGAGCAGGGCCCTTATGAATCTTTTGGACGATTTGGAATGCAAGGAACAAAATTGCCTTTGATGATGAGAAACTTTTGCTCCAAAGTCTGAAAAGATATTTTGTTTGTTTTTTTGGGTTGGAGACTAAGATGTTTACAAATGATAGCCCTTCAACTCTCGTTAATTACTTTGATTGGCTAGACTCTTGTTGAGGGTGGTGTGCTTGGAGCCCCTCCTGTTTTTGTGGCTCCTTTTCTTGGTTGAGCATCTTGGCAGTTGGTGTTTTGTATTGTATAGCTTGGGTCACTCTTTTGGCACCTCTTTTAATATATATCCTACTATACTTCTTTATCTATATATAAAGAAAATCATCTATGTTGGAGAATGTTCAGTTTTGAGGAAATTTTTTTCGCATCCTTTATTTGTCTATTTATTATTTTTGAGTAAATCTTCTACTCTTACTGCATATCTGTTCTTTTTCTTTTTGAAGAAGAATAAAAGATGGGCAATGTTTATCTTATGAATCTACTACTAATCTTGGTTGTACATCTATATTGCTTTACAAGATTAACCACTTCTACCCAGCCTCATCACTTTGCAACATATCTTGGTGCATTAGTTACCATATATAACTACATGGTAACATGTAAATCATCATCATCAATCTCTCTCCTTGTGAATAATTAATCTTGAGTAGCTAAATAATTTTCTCTTTTTGCATAGTTATTATGTCTATAGCAATTCTCATCAATAATATCACATATTGACTTATTGTAGCTAACTTATCGTTTTTTACCTTAAATCCTTCTACATATTTTCTGAGTGTTGACGTATCTTTTTCTAAATATGCTTTTATACAATGGTTGGGCTTGTGCTTCCTCTATTTATAAATTGAGGAGCTTTTATATTTATCGCCTCTCCTGTGAGATTCTGTTTTTTCTTCTTCTTATTATTCATTTTAGTATTTTTATAAGTCAGAATAACTTCAATTTGGTTAAGCCACTTTTCTGTATTGATGTGCCTCGGATTGATAAAGAAAAGAAATTCATGGCTCCAACAAAAAATAAATATAGAGGTGTGAATAAGCAGTTTTTGAACTCCAATGATGTTTCTCCTGATAGAGATGTTGAGAATTCAACCAAATCTAGGCAACGGGTGAGTTTTGGCTTCATTCACTATGTATCATGTGTTGATGCTATGAGAAGCGGTTACCTGATTTTATCAATCTTTTTTATTAGAAACGAAATGCATAATTTATTCATGATAATAAATAAAGCTGAAAGAGAAGGATGGGAGTTCCATCCCTCAAAAACAAAATTTTATCAATGTAAGAAGACACCTCTCTATACAAAACTATATACAAATACATCCCCTAACTCTCTCAAACTTTTGCATCACAAAACACAAGTCAGTTAATTTGTATAATACTAACCGGAACTCCTCTAAGAGCAATGGTACAAGATGTCTCAATGGAGAGAAGTAGAAACAACGTAAAACGGACAACATCACGTCTGATCTCCCCTTATCCTCAAACGTCCTTACATTTCTCTCTTGTCACATCATCACAATAAAGTAAGACAAGCTATTTCCCTAAGGGTCTTGCCTTTGATCGAATTCCCCGTGCCTCTAAAAGCAATTACATCATGTCTCCAATGCTCCTTGGTGGAACCCAATCTAACCCCGCTTGACTGAAGAGCTTGTTCTCCTTACTTGTTTTTCATGGGAAAGCCAAACATTTTGATAAGGTAATCACTCCTTCGTTCCAACAAAGAGGGCATATGATGCAAAAACAAAGTTTATTGGAGTAGCATCCATAAGATTGTAAGACTAAGTGAAATTGTTAGAGCTTCTTATTTATCTGGTGATACATTGTACATCTGTTTTCCTAGTTCATGGGAAACTGAACTACATGAAATCATCCCTAGGTAGGCAAAGATCTAAAGAGATATTAAGTCATTGCAAAATCCCTTCCTAATAGTATTTTTAAGATTGCATACGTTGGTAAACCACTAGTTCTCATTGTAGTCAAAACTTTACAACCAATAATTCAAATAAACAATACACTATTTTTAAATTGGAAACTATCCAATCTTCCCCGAACAATCTTCTGCTGAATTAGAATGGATTCGATCTTCCCTGGCTATGATAATCTTCTTTGAAGGTCCTATTCAAGGAAGGAATCTTTTGTTCTTAGCCTTCAATTTCACAATTCTTTTATATAAAGAATTGAGCTTAGTCTTCATTTGTGTCTATGCTTAGAGTGATGAAAATTTTGGCAACTTTTTTCTTATTTTCATGTATTTGTTTTTTAATCCATTGTAAGCCCTTGGAATCTACTATGGATCTTCATGGGGAATTTGATATGTTCTATTCCCGTTTTGCACCTTTTTTCCTCTTGTGATGGGAAACAAACAATTTAGTGAAGTTAAATTTTAAGGAAAAATTAAGCATGTCGAATTTTGTAAAGAATGCAATGGATGATAAAAAAAAGAAGATAAATATCTAACATGAGCAACAAGATAGTTATATAGATCAAACATGCTAGAAGACAATGTATAAAATATAGCAACTCTATACCTCTTAAGGGTGTAAAACTCCCCTGACAAAATAAATCATCTTCGATTTATGCTCGGGCTAGTTGATTAGTTAAACATGGGGGCCAAGAAAGACAATGCCCTAAGTTGCAAGCTATCTAGTTGATTCCATACTTACTAGAAAAATGCCCTATTTCAAGTGATGGGCCTTATGAGGTCTCTCCTTCTATAACAAATCATTTGTGTGACTTTCTTATATGCCAATAACCATGCAAAGTCCTTGACTTTCAAAGGGTTCTAGACTTCCAAATGAAATTTGTATGCAGAAAGGATCTTGAGTTAGCATAAACTAAAATGACTTAAAAAAATGAATTGACTGAAAAAAGGTTACAAGAAGTCCAGGACTAAGTTTCATATCAGTGGTATGGATGACAAATATGCATTGGCTAAAGTCAGCAGAAGGGAGAAATTGTCTTATGAAGTTGACCTAGTGTTTTGTTATCCCTTTCAATCCATTTTGCTGAGCAACATGTTAAGGATTAGTTTCCTAATCCATTTAGGAATCATTTCTTTCTTTCCTTTTCTCTTTAGTCTCCAAATTAGACTCTAATTTTGTTTCCTTCCTTTGCTCTAACACTTAGAGTATGAATATGTATGTTCCCTCACTTCGTTAATTAATAAAAAATCAAAGAGTTATTTTTTTCTCTTCACATGGTATTAGAGCCACTTTTCTGGCCACAACCCTCTTTCCGACTGACCCTCTTTCATCGACATCCCTTTTATGGACCTCTCCCGCAAATGTTGCACCTTCTCCCGGCCGCTCCCCTTCCCGCTGACATTCTCCGACGGACCTCCTCCGACCTGACCTTCTCCCGCGGACCTCTTCGCATCTTCTTCACCGACCTTCGACGTACCTTCCTCCGACGAACCTCCTCCGGCTGGATCTTCTCTCGACGAACCTTCTCCCTCGCGACTCCCACGGACCTTCTTCGGCGTGACCTTCCCGTAGACTTTCTACGGACCTTCGGTGACCTTCTCCGCGACCTTCTTCGACGGACCTTCTCTCGTAGACCTTCTCTAACGACCTTCCACCTGACCTTCTTCTCAAGTGCATCTTCTCCCGTGGACCTTCTCTCAGCGACCTTCTCCAAAGGGACTTTCTCCTACGGACCTTCTCCATCGACCTTTCCAGACTTTTTTGGCTTCCGCTTCTAGCCAGCCTACTACAGGCCTCTTTCTGGCCACATCAACTCGTCGCGCCAATCTGGCCACATCAATCTCGCCATGGGTAGTCAATTCCGACGACTTTTCCAACAACCCCAGATCTATCCATCGAATTAAGTACATGTCTAACAAGCTTGATGCATTACGATTAAGTACATATGTAACCCATTTGACCTATATGCTCCAACTTTAGGGGGAGTGTTAAGGATTAGTTTCCTAATCCATTTAGAAATCCTTTCTTTCTTTCCTTTTCTCTTTAGTCTCCAAATTAGACTCTAATTTCGTTTCCTTCCTTTGCTCTAACACTTAGAGTATAAATATGAATGTTCCCTCCCTTCTTTAATTAATAAAAAATCAAAGAGTTATTTTTTTCTCTTCACATGGTATCAGAGCCACTTTCTAGCCATAACCCTCTTTCCGACTGACCCTCTTTCATCGACATCCCTTTTTTTTTTATGGACCCTCTCTTCGCTGGATCTTTCCGCTGGGATCTTCTCTCTGACTTTCTCCGACGGATCTTCTTCGGCGCCTCTCCGATTAACCTTTCCGCGATATTCTCCGACGAACCTTCTCTCGTGACTTTCTCCCATGGACCTCTTCTACTTCGACCTCTCCGTGACCTCTCTCAGACCTCTTCACTGACCTCCGGCAATCTCTCCAACGAACCTTCTTGACGGCCCTTCTCAGATCTCTTTAGCCGACCTTCTCCAATGGACCTCTCCCCGCCGACTTTCCCGCGGTCCTTCTCAAGCGATCTTTCTCCGCTGACTTTCTCCTGGACCTTCTCCATCGACCTTTCCCATTTAATTTCTTTTCGACTCTACTTTTCTAGTACCACTGTGTCCTCTTTCGGTCACATCAACTCGTTGTGTAGTCAATTCCGACGACTTTTCCAACGACCCCAGATATATCCATCGGATTAAGTACATGTCTAACAAACTTGATGCATTACGATTAAGTACATATAACCCATTCGACCGAGCATGCTCCAAATCTTTTTAGGGAGTGTTAAGGATTAGTTTCCTAATCCATTTAGGAATCCTTTCTTCTTTCTTTTTCTCAGTCTCCAAATTAGACTCTAATTTTGTTTCCCTTCTCGCTTAACACTTAGAGTATAAATATGTATGCTCCCTTACTTTGTTGATTAATAAAAAATCAAAGAGTTATTTTTTTCTCTTCACACAACACAATAAATAATCAAAACATTTCAGTAACCATACACAAACACTTATGTATATATCCTCCCTAAATTCACAAAAATTGGTCAACAAATGGAAAATTAAAACTTATTCAAAAAACCAAAAAGATCAATACATTCATATGGAACCTATGAGAACACGCGACATAAAACCTCTCATCCCTCCATGAGGATTAGCACAACTCCTTAGAATAAAATTGAAACAAATCTCCTCTCTTCTCAAAACTAACCTTTATGGTTATAGATAATGCTAGTGAAATCGAACTCCATACGGGAAGAATGCCCTAAATATCGTGAATAAAGAGGGTTAGAAGGATGAAAAAAAATGAATTATGGGTGCATTTGGGAGCCAAGCTTATCTACATCTTATTTGAGCTTATCTTCTCACATAAGTACTTTTGATAAAAATTATAGGTGTTGGGAAGAGCTTATGAAATATAAGCCCCTTTTAGCTTATTTTAATAAGCTTCATCGAGAAGCTTATAAAAAAGAGCTTAAAAAAGCCTTACATGTGTTCTCAAATCGATCACTTTAATGACCAAATTGTATTTCTGAAAAATAATGAAAAAATAGAAAACAACTTCCGAAAAATTATGTAAAAAATAGGAAAAATAATGAAAAAAAAAGAAAAAAAGAAAAAATAGAAAACAACTTTCAAAAAATTATGTAAAAAATAAATAAAATTTTTGAAAAAATTATTTAAAAAATAGGAAAAAAATTATGACATATAATTAAAAAAATAGAAAAAAAATTCTAGTGATGATGGGAAGAATGATATTGATGATGATTTTCTTGATTTAGAATTTGATGTAGATCCATGAGTGTTTATTTTGTTTTGGAACTTAGAACTTTTGTGATGACGGAAACACTACCGACGTTTGATTTTATGTTCAGCCGCCCTTACTTTATCAGATTTTATTATTGGGGATAAAAACTGCGACAATATTTAGTGAGATATATAATTTTTATTTATATTAGGTAGGGTGCACATCACTTTAAAAAGCCAACACCTCTCAATGCTCCAAGAAGCTTTTGCGTATCAGTGCATCTTAAATAACTATAAGTTCATGGTACATCACGTTCCAATTTAT
Source organism: Tetrastigma voinierianum (assembly GCA_016808115.1). Taxonomy (NCBI): domain Eukaryota; kingdom Viridiplantae; phylum Streptophyta; class Magnoliopsida; order Vitales; family Vitaceae; genus Tetrastigma; species Tetrastigma voinierianum. The sequence continues at coordinate 100,267 of JAEQBH010002851.1, read as the reverse complement.
AGAAAGCATCCCAAAGATTTTAATGAAGAAAAAAACCCTAGAATATTTTAGTTTTTATAATATCTTGGATGCATATGAAACAAAAGTGAAGAAGAGAGTATGGTTCATTAGCTACTTTTTATACTAGAGATTACATGTGAAGAGAGTATACTGAATTTTTATACTGAATTTTTAATTTTTTATCATGATTTCATGATATATATAATATTAATTTTTAGTTCTTTAGTTTTTAGTTTTTATTTTATTTTTTAAAAATTATGACAAGTGCTTATTTATCCAAGTAATTTCAATTTTATGTTACATGATATTTTTTCAGCATTTTCATCATATAAGTGTTTGTGTAGTAATGCATCCAAACACCTTAAAATAATGCATAAGCGCTTTTTAAAATATGCATTCAAACACAAATAGCTTATTGAATAAAGTACTTGTGACATAAGGTCTCATCTAATAAGCTCTTATAAAATAAGTGCTTCATTAAGTTGTTTATCCAAACGAGGCCTAACTCTTAGTGTATTTGAAGTCCTCTTCTTAGTCTTTGAAAATTCTAGCATTTGTTTCCTTCCACACAACCCATATAATCAAGAGACAAGTGATTTTCCACAAGACTTTGCCTTTGATAAAGTTCCCTAAACCCTTATTGCAGATTAACATCATATCATAATCATATATGTTTTTAGGAAGTACACAATCTATGCGGCTTAGTTTAAATAGCATATGCCAAAAGTCAAAATGCAATGTAAAAAAGGAAAAAGAAAAAAGATGGTCATTGTTGTTCCACTCATGCACAAAATGCACTAACATATAGAATCAACCATTTCATTTCATTTCATTAAAATAACAAATACAAGGAAAGAAGTCTTTAATAAATACACAATCATCTAACCTTGAGGGGTAGCTCAGTTGGTCAAGGCCTTGGGGTTTAACCTAATGGTCGCCAATTCGACTCCCCTTAGGGCCTTTAGAGGTTTACCTGACCATTAACTTCAAGTCCCGTGGGAATAGTCGAGGTGCGCGCAAGTTGGTTTGGACATCCACGTTTCTAAAAAAAATAATAAATAAATACAAAATCATCTATGTAATTCAAATAAAAATGGAAAATAGATATATACAAGTCACAAATGGTAGCCTTGATGAAAGTAGTTAGGATTGCACTTCAATACGATTATAAAGGTAAAAAATGTGTGACAAAAAGAAACTAAATATTTTGCTCCCATGCTTTGCTAACTATCCGCTATGATTAATTAAAACCTAAAAATCGATTCCAATTTAAGGTAACCACCCATTATAATTCCACAACTCCTATCTTTTTATCGTATAGCATTCGGGGTTATTCATAAGTTACTCGAAAAGTGACTTGTATAAGGAAGATGACTTGATTGGATAGATACTTAAAAGGGTTGTAGAAAACTGAAATTCCATCTGGCTTCACCTCTTTGAACTCGTTACATTTGGTGATAATGGTTGAGGCTCGTGTTCCAAAATGTCTATTCTCTAGGTACTCCGTCTTTGGCTTCATTCTTCCATTAATAAAGGATCGAATATTACAAATCTTATAACTTTAAAGCTACTCCCTTTGATTCTCAGATGAATCTTCTCAAAATGAGTTCCCAAAATACTTAACTATCAAGATCCCCGCTTACAATACGCTGAAGAAATTTCAGCCACAACAATCCCATCAAGATGTTAAGTAATACAATCAAGTAGAAAACTTTGACATGAGATCATGAAGTTAATAGAAAAAGTCAGCTGGAAAACGACTCCATTGAAGACGAGACTCGCAGTCATCAATCCGTACACTCACCAAGTCGATCGTGCGAAGAGCGGATAATTTTTTATGATGGGGAACCAACAAGCGTAATCTTGAACAAGAGGATGATGTAACAAAAAAGGGCCGCTTGCTGCTGAATTTTAAGGAAAACTAAATCTAATCGCTTCTTGATTGGATTATGTCTACGTGGAAGATTACTTTGATTGGTATGCAAATGCCGTAAAAATAGAAAAGTTCGCTTTGTGAAGGCAAAATTTTAAAGGGGCAGCACATTTATGGTGGTATAATATCGTAAAATCAATCTCAGAACTGTGACTAACCACCTATAGACACATGGCATGAGATGAAGTTCATGATGAAGGAGCATTTTCTTCCAACTGATTATGAACAACTCTTACGACACAAATTGTTCTCCTTAAACAAGATACCAAATCTGTTGAAGAATATATAGAAGAATTCCATGAGTTGAGCATTTAAAATCAAGTGCAGGAAAGTGATGCTCAACTTGCAGCCTGTTATAAAGCTGGACTTCGAATGGACATTCAGCTAGAGATGATAACTACACACACTTACACCGTGGATGATGTTTATCAACTAGCCCTTAAGATCGAAGAAGGCCTCAAGTTTCGGGCTTCTAGACGTCCAAATTCACAACTTGGGAGCACTTTCTCCAATTGGACAGCAAGCAAACCTTTAATCACATCAAGTTTAAAAACCTCTACGAATGCAAATGGTGGAGTAAACAACCAACAAACCCCAAGGGTCAAACACCAGTGAGTATTGGAGATAGGACTCCCTTATGCTATAAATGTGAGGGACATGGTCATTATTCAATTGTGTGTCCAAGCAAAGGTTTACACTTTTGTGTTGAAGAATCGGAATCCAAGTCGGAGAGTTACTCAAAGGAAGAAGAAACCCATAATGAAGGTGAGCTTAGTGAAGAATGTGATTATTATGATGGTATGACAGAAAGGCAGTCTTGTTGTGTGACCTTTATTGGTGGTAAAGGGAGAAGAAGATCGACGACGTACTAGCATCTTTCAGACACATGTTTCTTGTCAAGTGAGGTTATGCACCATAATCATTGACGGAGGCAGTAATTTGAGCATAGCTTCACAACAACTTATTGAGAAGCTAAACCTTCCGATAGAGAGGCATCCAAATCCATTTCGAGTGGCATGGGTTAATGACACTTCTATCCCAGTAGGTTGTCGTTGTTTGGTAACGTTCCTTTTTAGTAAGGACTTTGAAGAGTCCTTATGGTGTGATGTCTTACTAATAAAAGTAAGTCATATTTTACTTGGAAGACCTTGGGTTTTTGATAGAAGAGTTCAACATGATGGATATGAAAACACTTGTACACTTATGATGGGTGAAAAAATATTCTTCGTCCAATGAAGGAAATTCCACTAGTTGAGCAACCAGAGGAAAAATTAGTACCCGCAAAACTAGAAGAGCCCAAAGAAGTTGTAGAAGCTTTGGAGGACTTGATACTTGACTTTCCTAGGCTTATCATGAGCAATGACAAACTTGAAGAGACTATTGAAATTGTTGAACATCAGAAATTCAAGAATCCTGTTCTTCCACATGACAATTTACTAAAGGCATATGACAAGCAACTTTCTGCACATTTGTTAAAGACACATAATTATTTCGTAGAACTACTCTACTGTTTTACAACGTTGGAAAGCTTTTCAAAATTCGCAACTACCTTGCATGAAATTAAACAAGATCAGGATAAGGATGTGTCCTAGTCTTTATCATGGTAAAGAAGCAACGAAGAAAGAAAGGATGGAAGGCCTTGTTCGGGATTACAATTGATCGTGGGAAATCACTAAAACTCGAGGATGAGTTTTTTTCAAGTCGGGGAGTATGATGTAGATGGATTTTAAGATATACATGAAAAAAGAGAATTTTTATTAGTTGCAATTAGAGTCAAATTAGGGTTAGTAGTTTGAGTCAAATTATGATTATTAGTTAGAAAGGAATTTCAAATTTAAATTAGGATTATCATTTAGAGTGAAATTATGATTCTTTTTGTTAGATTCAAAGTAGGTTTTGAGTCATATTAGGTTATTAGGAATTTTAGTACATTTAGGGATTTCTTAGAGAAGCCTATAAATAGGGCTAATTGATGTGTCAAGGACAGTTTTTCGAGTAATAATATTTCATCATTTTGCAATCTTTGCAATTTTTAATGGTGAGACTCCATTGATTTTCTGGGTGAGACTCCTAGAAGACCTTAGTGAGATTCTAAGGTTTCTACCTATCCCCTTCTAGCATATTCTTTATATTTTTATTATCTAATTTTGCCTATCACATCTCTTATCTATATATTTTTAATTTTACCCTTCTTCATTTTCCCTAAAGCCTAAATAAAAAAACCCTTCTTCACCCACCTCGCATTGAGGCAACCTTTCCAGGGTTGTCCTACATCAATATCATACTGTCAAACTAAAGTGTCCTATCTTTGCTAAATTGCACCACATTGACTCAAGGATGCAATCGACTTTCACTGTTTGAAGTATCCATAGGATCTTAATGTGGCTATCCTCTTTAAAATTTTAGACAACTGTTCAGCATTTTTTTTTTGTGAGCAATCCATAACAGTTTTATTTTCTTTCAAAGCTTTACTCTGAACTGTTTCTATATGTTGGCTATCATGTCTTCTATCCAGAAGAGGAAGTTGTCTGATATGTTAGGACCTCAATGGAGCAAGGAAGAGCTTGATCGTTTTTATGAAGCCTATAGGAAGTATGGGAAAGATTGGAAGAAGGTATGCCATTCTTTGTTATTTGATTCCCTTGTCACGGTTTGCTTTATTTTTTTAAATGTCAGCTTATTTGATTTTACTGAAAATTCTGTATGTATGGGGCCCTTGAGTTCTGCCTCAAGTGGTAAAGGATTGGGAGTTTCTAGGTTCAAATCCCAATAGACTAAAAAAGAAAAAAAAACATGTACCAGCGAAATCTTGATTGTGATTTCATGTTTATTATTTTTCCATTGCCAGAGAAATCTTTCACTGTTACAAAATAATTCATTGTGCTTTTTGCATCTTGTCTAGATTATTAATTTTCTAAATTTCCAGGTAGCTGGTGCAGTACATAACAGATCTCTGAAAATGGTGGAGGCCCTTTACACTATGAATCAAGTATGCATGTTCCTTGGGCAGTAGCCTATCTGAGAAATGGGTTCACTGAATTTTCTTCATGATTCTTATACCTTGGTTTATGTATGAATATTTAGTTTACTAGTTCTTTTTTTTTGGGTGCAAGTTTGAACTCTTATGCAACTTATTCTCGTAGCAGCTTTTTTTCATTCCCGGGAACGATATGTATGGTACTCTATTCCATTACACGAATCAGGAGTCATCGAAAAAGCCAGACCCAGCGCGGTTGGATACCTGAATATAATGCTACCAATAATTCTACTAATGCACATATATATGTCTCTCTCCCATCAATCGGTACTAGTTAAAGTAATGGAAGTTTCAACTTGCAGATTTTTCCTTTCTTTTTTTTTTCTTTGGATATAGACAACCATTTCTTTGGATGTTCATTTCTTTATGAAAAGATAATTGGATGTATACTTTAGAAATTTGGAATTTCTAGATGTTTAGATCAAGTGGTTGGTGTGGTATTGAGAGAGTTTCCAAGTTTGAGTCTCAAAACAGATGAAAATAAAAATGGAAGGAAAGGTTATCCATACCAAAGAAAAGAAAAAGAAAAGCCTGTTCAAAGCCATACATGAGTTTGGATTGACAAAGTTGGTTTTCATACTAAAGTATTTCGAAGAAAATAGAAAAAATAGGAGACATCTAATGGCTTTGGAACATTATTTAGGAATTTAATGCTTATACACAAAGGACCTTTTAAGTTCATTATGCTCATATTTACGGATGTTGTCCACTTCTATGTTTAGAGGGAGTTATTTCAGAGGTGGGTTTGGCCGAGAGCCATGAATCAGACCAGTTTATGGTCTGTTCCCTTAAACAAGTGACTTGTTTTTCTGGTTGTGAGCAAGTCTTAAATCTGTATAGCAAACTGAATAAACTTGCTTTTTTTAACTTCTATAATCATCTCTCTGTTTTTTCCTAGTTATTGAGGGGGTAACACGTGACATAACATATATTCTTTTGATAGGCAATAAGAAAGTATATATATTTATCAATATGAAAAGTGCCTGGACCAGAGGCGCAATGAAGCATACATAGTCTATACATTTGATGCTGGCAACAGGTAAGCAGAAGAAAGAGGAAAGGAACAAAAAATAACTCCATCCCCTCTCCTTATTCAGCTGTAATCCAATTAACAAAGCCAATCATGGACAGGGATAATCATCACCTTCAATTTAAGTCATTCCAAAAAAGTATTCAGAAATGAGAGTTTAATTGTTTGTTTGTTTGTTTGTTTTTTTTTTTTTTCTAAATTCTCAAAGACTTGTCTGTTTCTTTTTATCCATTGCTTCCATAACAGGCACACTGGAGTTGCCCTCAAACCTTCCTTCCACTTCTTGCCAATGAAGGAACCATGCCAACCAAAGTTCCTCTTGCTACTGATTGTATCACCCAAATCACGCCAAACAAAGAAAAAATCTACTTCCACTAGATGCTAGCTATAAGGCAGTGGAGTAAATGATTACCCGATTCCTCCTCCTTTCTACACATATAACACGTTAAACATACTCCATCCCCTCCTTTCAAGTTGATCAAGGGAAAAAATTTTATCCCATGATGCTCCCGAGAAAAAAAAAAACAACCTGGGGATTCCAAACACATTTTGCAGGGAAATGCTCACTTCTTCCTTAAACTAATGAAAGGTAGAAAGATTTAGTGGATAACTTGCCACCCTTGGATTCTTTCCACTCCAAACTATTATGTTCCTCTCTCCTAACTTTGCAATCTTGGAGTTCATAGAAAAAGTATGTCATTCCTTCAGGTCCGCTCATGAAAATGCCTAGAAAAGTGAGGGATCTCCACTTGCCCCTTTCCCTATCTTCCCTACATCCACTACCCATGTATCTTTGTTTGTGATGAAAGACAACAAAGATGGGAAAGATTTTTTCACAACATTTATTGATAGTAATAAAGTTGAGGAGAAGGATGAGAGGTCCTTATCATGCAAAATGTACCCTTGGTGGAGTCCCACTCTTTTTATATCACCTTCCACACACCCACTCCATAATTCAAAATCTATGAAGATCATCTGATATTTAATTGCTTGGATGTATCATATTTTTCATCATGAGGTATTTCATTTTGAAGAACTCAAGAAATTTTAGCTTCTTGGGTTTTCATACATTGATTATCTGATGTCCTTCCTTAACTTTATGATTTTAAAAAATTATTTATTTCTGATAACAAAGAATAATTTTGATTTTTTGTTTTTGATATATTCAGGCATACCTATCTCTCTACCAGAGGGGACAGCTTCTGTGGTTGGGCTAATAGCAATGATGACAGATTACTATAATGTCTTGGTGAGTTTGTAGTTTTGATTTTAGCAAGCATTTTGAAAGCTTCTAAATGTATCCTTTTTTTTTTCAAATAAATGTGATGATATTCTGGAAGTTGTTTCTCTTATGATTTTTTGCTCAAGAGTTGTTCTTTTATTTCTTCTCTTAATATATGAGAAACTTCTAAATTGCTGCTAGGAAAATAGAGAGTTGGTGATGAGGACATTTGAAGACTTATGTCTTCCTCAATTGTGTTCATTTGTCTCCAACCATCCTAGATGTAGAATTCATTTTTTATTGCAACCTTATTACTTGGTTTTTATCCCCCTTATGTTCTATTTCAATCAAATCCTTACGTGTGGCTTTGTCCAATTTATTAAATTCATATCCCTTTTCTTGGCCAAATTTGTATGGAAATTAAAGTCCTGTATAAGGTCAAGTCTTTGCATGGTTAATAACTTATAAAAAGTTAAATACCGATAACATGCTATAGTTGGAGGAGACCTTATAAAAACCTTGGCCTCAGTTGGTTTATTAATGGTTGTAATCAGAATTGATTGAAGGAAAAATTGTGTATTTTTCATTGATCACAAATAACCTATTTATATACAAGACAACCCATAAACCAAAAGGAAAGAATATGAAGTTTCCTAACTATACATGTTTCCTTTTCCCAATAGTTTCTAATTCTACAATATTGACTCTAGGATTCAAATGCACACGATGAAGCTTAGCATATTGACATGACTCACAATTCAATGAGGATAGACTAGAAAGTTGAGGATATAGCTTCTTCAACAGAGAGAGAAGGATGACCTAGGCAACGATGTAATTCGAATGGGGTAACAACTCCGTATCGTTACCGCACTTTGACACCTCTCGTGTCAAGGATGTAGAGACTCCTCAGACTTAAGGCCCTCTACTCTTCACTTAACCGCTTCGCCGAAAGATTCTGAATCAAACAATAATTAGGAAAGAATGAGATACTGCAATTAAGTGTACGAGTGAGTTTACTCACATAAATTAAATTAAAATAGAATTATGGTAAACTCATAATAGAGGTCAAAGTGATTAGAGGAGTCAGATGAATTGTCCCTAATCCAAGGACAAAAGATGTTGACCCATATGTAAGGGTAACAGTAGCGATAGAAGGGTGAGACTAAAACGAAGTAAATAAACTGGAGTTACCTATCATGTGGTCGGTGGCTCCGAGGCAATGACCCATGTGGAGGTAGAGGAACTAAAACATGTTGGTTTTACCTGACTCAACGAGTGTAGTGATAGAAGTAGATGCAGACTTAAGTGATTTTTGATATTGGGATGACTGAAAGCTTCGATTTTTATGCTGCAACCTCCTACACTTCCTACAGACAGTGGCCCCTGATACACGGCAATAATAACATATAACTCTCTCGAGGGTTTCTTGTTAGTCATAGAAGTAGATCTAATTCGAAATATGTCACCGAAAAATCCAAAATACAAAGAAAATCGATTCGCAGGAAAAGGACCACCTTTCCATGAAATTGACCGGGAATGTAACTTGGCCCTACTAATCCACAAAAGACCCTTTCGATACATCAAGGTCAAGAAGCAAGAAACAGGCGTAAACTCGGGTGGAAGAATGATCATCGGACCCAAAATTCAAGGACATTGTTCCCGTAGCCTGATTGCAAGTGGAGTGGCCGATGCTTTTGGTGGTTGGCGACTCTGGAGGGAGAAGCTCATCGTCGAAGGAGGTCCCACACGTCGGCAAGTGGGGAAACATGCCAAATTTGCAGATCTGCGCGTGTAGCTCACGTGCCCACCTTTCCAGCCATCGAACTTTATGGATTTGCTCGTCTGGCCGCGACATTCACTCCTACGGGGCTGTCACCCCACTCTCTCTGGGAGCGGGTGTTTCAAAAGAAAACCCTTACGACCCTCTTTCTTCTTCGTGAAATTCCTTCCCAATTTCCCTCAAATCCGAGCCCTAGCTCTGCTACCATGTAATCATAATTGATTGAAGGAAAAATTGTGTATTTTTCATTGATCACAAATAACCTATTTATATACAAGACAACCCCTAAACCAAATGGAGTAAATATGAAGTTTCCGACTTACATGTTCCTTTCCCAACTAGTTTCTAATTCTACAATACTATAACAATGGTTAAGGGCAGAAACGGTTGATTCAACATTTTTTATATTACTAAATGATCTGAGGCTATGGTGCACCATCTATTCAAAGTTAGCGCTGCTTGTAATTTCGCCTCCATAGATCATATGCCACAAGATGACTAACTCATATATGGGCTCTCAAGGAGGTCCTGGCGGGTTGCTCTCTTGTGGTAGAATGTTGTCTCACATTATCTGTGGAAGAGAGATGCTAGGTTAACGACATAAGTGGAGGATGGCATGTGACACCATGGATCTAACCATGTCTATTACTTTTAACTCACTTTACACGTGCTTTAAAAGCTGCCTTCCAAGTCATTTAACTTGATCGTCCTTGAAGTGTAGAACAAAGCTTATCAATAACAACAATACAGTTTTGTTCTCGGGGCTAGCAGAGAGGCTTTTGATTTCTTTAGTTCAAATTGTCAGTAAGACTCTCTTTCATCATGGTGGAGTTTAACCATTTTTATATACTTGTAACTGTGGGAGGACCCTCATCAATCTCATGTTCTTCTTCATTTTTAATACAATTCTGTTTCCACTCAAAAGAAAAAGAAAGTGATAATCTTATCACTTTCCATTCAGCTATAAGTTAAGAAGGCAAAGGCCCCTCCAAATTCAAAGCATAGTATGGTTTAGTGCCACCCAGGAAAGTATCATTGATGTATCAGATTCGAGGTCTTATAAGCTCCGTCTTGTATGTATCTTGTGTATGGCTTCAGGAGAATCAATAGATCATCTTTTTCTTCCATGCCCCTTTTAGCTGCTTATCACATTACCGTGACTTTTCTCATCGACCGGTATTCTTCGATGACCCCAAAGAAGCTCAGATTGTATCTCGATTCCCATACCTTTGGTTAAGAGAAAAGGAGGTGATCCATGAAAGTGTGGCATGACCTTCATCGTAGCAGGTCGATGGTCGGGACTTAAGGATATCTTATGAACAGTGTTTCGTTCAACGAAGGAAATATGGAATATGATCCGATTCATTACATCATTTTTGTTGTCAACAATGACTGGCTTTATTTATAATCATTGAGATTCATATTTTATAATTATAAAGTTGCATTCTCGCAGAACCGTAGAAGAAAGAAAGATAAGGTTCGCTTCACTCCTTTCCCCACCTGGAGTTTCTTCAAGATAAATGTTAAGAGAGAAAAGAGAGAATCCCTAATTTTTATTACTACCTAAAGAAAACTCGCTTTTTTACATTACATATCGACTTATATATATACACACTCATAGACTCCACAATACAAGAAGACAATAAAGGAAAATACTGCACAATATCTAACACTTCCCTCAAGCCGAGCATATATGTCATATGCACCAAGCTTGTTACAAAATGTGTATTTAATTCTAGACCTCCGGGAGATTTAGTAAAGATGTCCGCTGGGGCTTGATCATTTGAATTGACAAAAACTAGTACCGCACATCCCGATGCTGGTTCCCCCAACGGCCGCATTCAACTTCAAGGCTTCTACCCTTCACAAGACCAGATCGATGCAATATGCAAAGCAGCTTGGTTATCACAGATGCATTCCATCCTCGCTCATCCTTTCCAAATCTCAACTCCCCAGGTGTTCCCATATGAGTTCACATGTCGCTAAAGTAGGTCATAGCTCGACACTCCTGGTCACAGATCTAACAATTACATGTTGTTTCTTACTCTTCCAGATATTAGGTTACCACTCAATAAAAACACGCACTCGGGCTGAACGCCCATCTCGCTGGCGAGCCAAAATTAACTGCGATCCGTGTAACCACAACCCGTGTGACCTCTATTCTCGTGACAACACACCTGCCTCGGTGTACTTTTTGATATATCGAAGAACGCGATTACAAAGATCCCAATGACTATCACATGGTGATCAGAAATTGGACTAACAACACTTACCGGAAACTTAAAATGCTCGTGGCCGAGTAATCAGGAGATAGTTTAGTTTTTACTCACGCAGTCGGTCGATATCTCCCAGATCTCCTAAAGACTCCCCCGACCGGGTACAAGCTCGACATTGGGATTCAGGAATGTCAACTCCATTACGCCCAACATACGGCTTTCTTCCAAGATGTCTAAAGCATACTGGGCCAGAGAGGACTACACCGTGAATCCGATCAGCTATCTCACCCCGTAAAGTACTGAAGCTTCAAGTCTTTAGTTTGAAAGTAAAGTAAAAGATGTTACTTTAGTTTCCGAATACCATCCCGACACGCCTGTGAATGCACGATGTCATCCACATAAACAACTGCATAAATACACTCGCCCAAGAGTTATGATGATAAAAAACTCGAATGGTCCTGGCCAGATCGCTAAGCATGCCAAATTATTGAACAATAACTAAACGGCCAAACCGCATACTCGAGGAGATCGTTTCTGCCATATAGAGAGCGCTGTGAACTCCGCACACTAAACCACCCTCGAGCAACAAACCAGTTGGGCTGCTTCCATATAAACTTCCTCATGAGATCACCGCTGAAGGAAGGCATTTAATATCCAACCGAAAAAGGTACCGTGAACACATAGCACGGCGGGAGAGGTTGCACGGACAAAAAGCAAGCTCGCAACGGGGAGAGCAGTCACCCATAATCGAACCATAAACCCGAGTATAACCCCAGCAATCAAGCTGGCCTCAAGGCATCAACTCACCATCGTGATCAACCTTTAACTGTGTAGACCCAACGACAACTAACTGGAAACTTACCAAATGGCAAAACAACAAGATCCCAAGTGCTGGAGTGCAGAGCAACCATTTCATCTACCATTGCCTGTCGCCAGCCCAGATGGGAAAGTGCCTCTTATCGTGGTCTGGAAGAGAAACAGAGGAAAATAGTAGAAACAAATGCGTAGGTAGGGGAAGATAATTGATGGTAACTCAAAATCAGAATAGATAACGAGATTGCTAGTGTGAGCTTAGTACCTTCCGAAGAGCAATGGGCAAGTTATCGCAAACAAAAATACGGCAGGAGAAGCTTCGGCGGAGAGGAAGTGAGTCATAGGCCTCAGCAGGCGGGATGTGAATAGCGGTACTGGACGGCGACATGATAAACCCGGCTGACGAGAAGATACATCATCAACTCCAGCGAGGAGATGATATGGGAAGGGGCAAGACTTTAGTAACTGGGAAGAGACTCCTGAGAGGAGAAGAAGGGGGAGTCCTCGAAGAAGCGTGACATCACCGAGAGAAAGTATCGATGAGTCCGAGGAATAATAAACGATAACCCTCTCAAGTCGGAGTAGCCTAGGGAAGATGTATTTCACGGCCTCGGCCGGGAAGCTCTGGCTCGTCTCCGGAGTGAGAACATGAACAAAGCAAGTACACCCAAAGACACGAGGAGGAAGGAAATAAAGAGGTCGGGTCGTGGAAAATAAGGGAATGAGGAACTGAAAGCATGTAATACGTATGAGGGCATACGACACTAAATAACAAGTCAGAAGAACAAAGATCCCCCAAAAAACGAAAATAACATGATGGGTGGAGGAGCACGAAATACCCCAATGAGATGATGATTCTTACGTCACCACCGCATTTTGTCGGGAGGAGTACGAGGACAAGAAGACTGACAGTTAATCCCCATGTCAGGGACATAAATGAAATAAAGGGGTGCGTAGTAAATATTCTCGAAAGCATTATCACTACGTAACACACCGAATAGAAATATTTGAGACCAGTTAGAATTTCGTTAATAAAATTTCGAAAATATAATATAACTCAGCTCGATTCATTAAAAATATCCAAGTACATCGAGAATAGCCATCAATGAAAGTGACAAAAACACTTAAAGCCCAAAGTGTATCGCGAATCCGACAAGGACTCCAAACATCAACGTGGACAAGTTCAAAAGGAGATGTCACCGATTATTCAAACGCCATGAACGAGACACGAGTATGTTTCCTGCCGACAGGACTCACACGCCAAGCGACCGACAGCCGGAAAACGACGACCATCTTCTCCTAACTGTATTACTCAGCGGCCCGTGACGATCGTGGATTGCGGATGAGCATCATGGAAACGCAACCGCAGGAGATGATGGCGAGGTGAGGTGGGATAGAGGCCTCGACTCACGTCCGATGCCAATCGCCTTCCCTGCATCCGGCCCCAAGAAGGTCACAAATTTATCGAAAAATAATGGAACAGCTTAAGAGTACGAAAGGGATTTTATCGATGGAAATAAGATTAAAGGGACACTCAGGAGCATAAAGGATGTATGAGAGGTAGGAAGTGAGAGGATGGGCTAAACTAATACCTTTAGCCACATTGAGAACCATTAGCTAAGGTAACAAAGAGGTAAAGTAGTGGTAGTGGTAAGAGAAGAGAAAAGCGATCTTGGCTACTGTAAATGTGATCTAAGCACCGAGTTCAGAATCCAGGTCCAAGAGGAAGACGTATGAGTAAGGCGTGCAGAGGCATTACTCGGCTCAAGCAATGTGGATGCAAATGTGTTTACTCGTCGCTTGATAGCGAAGATGTGCATCATACTCATTGCCATGGGAATACTCGAGACGCGGAGGAGTCAGAGTCCGCGCCGAGAATCTAACTAAGATCGGGCCACGCGGGCGCATGGCGAGGTCAGCCCATGCAACTCGGAGCACAAACAACAGTGTAGCCAAGCTATCGCAGAATAGGTGCAATGAGGACGCTGGCCCTCTACCCTGCTACACGTTCTCCCCGAAGGTTAGTGAGAACCACCACGTAAGAATCTAAAGGGCTACTCGATGGCAAAAGTCTCGTGGAGGAGATACTGTGAGGAGGCTAGGAAAACACATCATCCATGGATGGGACCAAGGACTCCACAAGAATCGATCTCGAGGGTTTCAAGATCCGGACGAGGCCAATGAGAGTAAGGACCATGAAGAACTTGTCAACCTGCGTTTGTTGAGTCCCAACGTCACTAGTAATAGGCATCAGTGTCAGGAACTCCTCCTTAAGAGAGGCAACCTGGCCAATATAATTAGATAAATCTATGTCCCGCCGGGCGGAGATTAACACAGCGTGTTTTCACCTTATAAAGGCTACGGATATTTGGTCTGCGGTATAACTTTTGGTCATTCCAAAACTTAGAACATGTCTTGTAAGCCCGAAGACGAAGCAAAATTTTCGATCAACCGACCGCCATAATACGCCATGATAGCGTCGGGCATCTATTTTCTTTCCAATGCACCTTGTCAACACTAGGGCAAGATCCTCCGGTGTAATAAGATGATCCTCATAACCCCTGGGTTCCCATAAACCAGAGTTCCACGTGTTTCGACTGTGAAAGATAATTCTCACTACTAATTAATTTTTCTGATGTGATAGTAGGAGATCCAGAAATAACAGAAGTAAAAATAGGATTTTTAGTAGCCATATCCACTGAACTGGAGATTGAATCACGTTTGGATTGAAGAAATCCCTAATAAGAGGGCGACTCACACAAGGAGCTTGAAATCACGGCTGTGGAACTGGAGATGAAGAAAAAAAAGGACCCAAACCGTGGAGAAGATGATCGACGAGGGGCAAGTGAGGAAATGGGCAAAAAAGTGGATAGGGGCTCCAGGATCACGAGGGATGGAGCGTGAAGATTCGGCTACGACGACTTTCGATCAGGAGTCTGAACATCGGAGAAGGTTCTGACGCGCCATTACGCGGCGCGTGGATGGCAAGTCACGGAGAAGGGAGGCGCGTGACGGCCAAGGCGGCGGCCGCGTCGCTGGCTGCCACCTGAGTGTAGATCGGTCTCGCGGCGCCTTAACTGCAGGATTTCACGAGAAGAGCTGCCGGAAATTACTGTGCGGCGCGACGGCTGAGACTCGCTGCGATCAAGTACAGAGAGGGATCCGCGGCGTGGGTTCCGGAGGAGAAGAAAGTGACTAATGAAACACGATCATCGAAAGTAAATTGGGGTTTCCTTCGCTCGATACTATGTTAAGAGAGAAAAGAGAGAATCCCTAATTTTTATTATTTCACGGAAAAGAAAACTTGCTTTTACATTACATATTGGACTTATATATATACACACTCATAGGACCCACAATACAGTAAGACAATAAAGGAAAATACTGTACAATATCTAACAATAAATTTGATACTTATGGTTTTAGATGACCAGGTAAAATGGTATTAGGAGATTTGAGACGGAAGGTGGGGAGAGTCTTCTCCAAACTGGACAGTATAAATTTTTCTATTGGTGATTTATCTCTTTGGGAAGGATTAAGCATGGTTATCGGCTGGGTATTATGGACCTTAAATAATACCTTCATGTTGAAGGGGATTCTTCTATTGTTATTGCATAGGTTTCTTCGGCTAGTCAAGCTGTAAAGGTCCATGATGGCTTTCTGACATGTTATCTGATTGTATGCAGATAATTCTGTTCTTTTATTGGCTGCATGTGTTTTGGATTTAGAAGGATATCTCATTGTTTGTTTGTTTCATTATTTTTTTTGATAAGCTTGTTTCTTTCATTATATCTAATAAAGCTCTGTTTCAAGCATGTTACTTCCATTGAGATATAAGCATCTTCTAATTGATCCGGGACTAGTTTTTTGTAACTTGATATATGTCACATTCTGTATGCTATTCCTAATAATGCTTTTTCAAGTCAATGAGAGGTGGCTATGTGTTTCATGTACATACTGTAAACTCTGCTTACAATTGATTTTACTGAGCCGCCTCTAGCTTCATCTTAACAGTTCTTTAATTTGAATTTGATATAATACTCATGTTAAAATTTATAATCATTATTAGTGGGCCTTCAACCTGCACTATTAAGTGATTTTGATGTAAATCTATTGTCAGTGTCCATATCAAGAAGGGAGAATTGGGGGAAAGAATTCCTTGTATATTTCATTGATCCATTATGAATATATATATACAAAAGCCAATCTAACCTTCCTAATAGATTACAACTCTATAAGACAAGTTTCCTAATAGGTTACAACTCTATATGTAAAGTAGATATATGCTATAACAATTTTTTCTTCCAAGTTTTGTTTGGCATGAGTATATTCCTGGGTGAATCACATGCTGATTACTCCCTTGGTATGCATTCAGTTTTGCTCTTTAATTCTATGGATTATAAACTGTCAGGGAGGTAGTTGACAATGAGTAAGGATGTGCTCAGGCACACCCACTCTAAAAGCTCAGAAGCCCTGGCAGGGAAAAGTTCATCTTAGAATCTCAAAAGAAGATCTTTTGCAGCCTCCATTAGTTGCTAATGATGGGTGCCTATCATTATTGAAGAGGAGTCTATCAGATGGTACGGAACTCTGCTTTTAAGTTTAGTTCATGGGGACATCTTGTTGTCAATTTTTTCCTTTTCTGAATCTATTTTTCTTTGGTTCTTATATGTTCTGCATTTTTACTGTACTTAGTTATTGTAATTTTTCTTCTCTCTTTTATCTTACCAAGAATATAGATAAAAGGGAAAAAAGCTTGCACTTAAGCAGGAAATAACATGTGAAAATAAAGGACAATGAAGGTTCGTATTTTGTTTTTGCTTATTATTTATTTTTTAAATACCACTTCAAAGGGAAAATTGGAAAGCAGAGGAGCAAGCAGGGGCCAGATTATGTGTAAAAAAATAGGTGGTGCAATGAAGAAAAGAGAGCTTGGGAGGTTGGTGTCTCCTTTAGATTTTGACTATCAAAAGTCAGGCTGGTGATAAGAGGGAGGGCTTGATGGTTTGTTCATTGTCTTGGTGAATTAATGCAGTTGCATATTATTTCATGAAA
The DNA here is from genome assembly GCA_016808115.1 of Tetrastigma voinierianum. NCBI lineage: Eukaryota > Viridiplantae > Streptophyta > Magnoliopsida > Vitales > Vitaceae > Tetrastigma > Tetrastigma voinierianum. The sequence continues at coordinate 83,181 of JAEQBH010002851.1, read as the reverse complement.
CGTGGGGGATCTTAATGATATACAAAAGAGGTTGACCATAAACTCTTCTTTTAAGGCCCCAGAGGGCAGAGCTGGTTTGCCCCTCGAAAAACTAAGGTGAGATGATTCCCATGATGTAGTCTGAAATTCAGAGCGAGAAATTTCTACAAGGGCTGCCTTCCAGATGCAAGATGAAAGTGGCAGGTTGTTTGCTCATCTTTTAGGATAGCTAGGTTTTTGGATTACTAAGAACTAAGGTTTTTCCTCTTTGCCTTGTAGATTTTATTTGGAAGATGGTTCTTATGGGGATTTATGGCCCAATGTTGGACTCGACTGTTAGCTAACCATGAATTTTATATCAGGTAAGCTCCGCCTCACATGCTGTTAAGAAAGGACACTTTCGCTTCCTGGTTTCATATTCACATAAAAAAAGATGATGATGCTCTTGAATAATGTAAACCTGAGATCAGAGCTCGATAAGAATGACAAGTGTTGCACATGTGGCAGTACACATTAACCAAAGCTTCACAGAGGGAGGGTTGTCATTATGCTTCTCAAGCCCCCATCAGAAGAACAGAGCACATGAAGGCATCACCTGCTCAGAGCAGGGAAAGGATGGTAGTCATTCATGCATTCTGTCATTCAATTGTTGCTTTATTATAAACTCCCATAATATTGTTTATCTGACTTGTTTGTTGTTCATGTAATTTAACCTTCACTGATGGCCCAGACCAAGATTCATGGTGTACTGTGATGGATGAAGACTATTTTGAAGGTAATTTAGAAAGCAGTAGCTGATAATGAGATTATGCTGAAGATACATGTTCGTTGATGGATTCAGAATGTGTTGGTATAGTAGAAGTTCTTCAAGATGGAAAGAAGTGCTATGATAATGAGAAAGTTGAAGTAATTAGAAACATTCAGTTTAATGATTGTCGGGAAGCATGTAGTGACACTGAGGGACACAATATAAACTTGAAGAGAAAGATTGATACTGCAGTGAGATTTGCTAAAACCGAGCAGGCTCTTCAAGTTTTCGAAGGAAGAGGAGCAAGAAATTTTTCTATGGAGGTACTTATGTTATCAGATTTCACTTGTGCCTTAATCTGGATTTCACACACACCTTAAAAAATTTTATTTTACTTTTTTGAGGGGCCACTAGTTTTTTGAAGTATGCTTGGGACTTTTTCCCCCTGGCCTTGTGAGGATTTGCTTTGGATTGGGAGTTTTGTTCTGGGTGTTGGGAGTTGGGGCCCAACTTCTTGTCTTCTTTGTTCTTTTTGCTGTTTTTTCAACTCATCCTATCATACTTTCTTTCTTAATAGTAATATTTTCTGTTTCCTGTCAAGTAAATAAATAAATATGGGGAACATGATACAGTGATTCACATTATAAATAGTTGTGGAACATTATGTGCATATTAATATGGAGTAAGTTACCTAAATGTTAAGAGAACATTGGAAATCCACTTATTTAATGTTCCAGAACTCCAGTTGCATTTTCCATGGGTATCATTGTGCTTGTGGAGCATATCCAATAGAGGCAAATTGTCTGTAGAGATGAGTTTCCTGGAAAGTTTAAGAGAGAAAATCCCAGAAGTACTGGAAACTGTTCCTCAAGCAATGATGACAAACTTCAATGCATTAGTATGTGGATCATTTGTTGATACATATATCCTTTTAACTCTTATTCATCTTTATGCAGATGAAACTTCTGGTCTAGATGCCCTGCAAACATTGGCTGATTTGTCTCTTACGATGCTTGACTCTGCTGTGGAATCTGGTAAACGCTTAATGCTTTCTTTTTAAATTTTTAAGAGTGTGAGAATGTATATGTCCAAGTTTAGGATCTCATGGTGGAGTTTATTGTTTATAGTGTTTGGCTTATGTTACTTTGCATTATAGGCTCATCAATATCATCATTTATTTTGCATATTGACACGAGACATCTATTTTTTGTGATGTGTTAAACAACCAACTCTCCTAAAAGCCCAAACTTGTAGGGTTTGGATTTAATATGAATATCATGCCTTTAACACCCTCCCTCATGTGCAGTCCCATATCCGCACGTGAAGATTCAAACAAATCAAATAGAGTCCTCCATGGACTTTTAAATCAACAAATGAGGAATAAATTGCAAAGAGGTGGCTTGAACCTAGGACCTCCTGCCAAACCAGGCTCTGATATTATGTTAAACGACCAGCTCTCCTAAAAGCTCAAGCTTGTAGGATTTGGCTTTAATATGAATATCATTGCCTTTAACATGATGCATCTTGATATTTCACTAACTCCTCCACACTGCTCAGAGCCCAAAGGCAATAAAAAGGAGCAGGTTGGAAAGCAGATTTAGGTCGGGAGTGCTTAATTTCCTCACAAGCTTCAAAACTTTGGAAATTATGATGAGTGGTTATATTTTCACGAGCATGTGTTCCGTTTTTCCCTCAATTTCATGAGTTCCTTTTCTTTCCATTGGGCCTTATCTATGTTACTGTGCTTAATAATAGTCCATGTCTGGCATCTTTGTCCATGCAATACAGCAACTTCTCTGGTTGCTTGTGGAGTTATAACCACATCAGTTTTATTACATTATTGCCTACTCCTTGTGTGAAAGAAAAACGGTTGATAGTTGGATATGAATTTAATGGCTTGAGCCTACTTTAGGAGTATCATTAGGAGGGAGTGCCCCTTTTCGTGTTTTAAAAGAAAGAAAGAAAAAAAAAAAAATCCTTTTTGGGACTCCTCTTCTGAAAAAATGATGACCAGCTTTAGATTTCTTCATATCACTCTCATCAACCAATGCCTCTGGTGCCTGTAATTCTTACCTTTCATAGGGTGAAGTGGTGAATTACTATATTATATCTTAGTATTCAAGCATGTTTTTGTTAGCATTTTTTCTATTTGGATTGTTGATAATATCTATATGCTTGTGTATCACATATCATATTTCCATTTTACTTATGTTGAGAATCATGGAATATTTTCTGGATATTCTTTGATTTATCTTCTACCTTTTGTGTACATTATCCTCCTTCCTTTTACACTTTATTTTCTTCCCTTTTACCCTATTTGTTTCCTTTATTCTATTCTTTTGTATATATAGCGGTGTCTCTATACTATGTAATACTAACTCACTCATTCAATAAAGAAAAATATTCTTTTTTTTTTCTCTCATTTCACAAATCCTGTAATAAGACTATAAATGATGATTACTCTTCAATGTTTCCATTAATCACTATCAAATTTCTACATTTTAAACCTAATTTCCTCAACATATATATATATATATATACTTATTATTATTTTTTTTTTTCTGAACACCCAATGAAATTGAGGACCCATAGTATCTTGATGTTTCTGTACCATCACTATCTCTCTCACTGTAGATAGTTTAGTCCTTGAGCATCATCATGCAATGATAGACATTGATTTTCTTTTTCTTTTGTTGGATTTGGTTAATGAGCATTTTTTGTTTCTAAAAAGGGAAAGAAAGAGCAAAATTCGGCAAGATCAAATTTATCTTGACCTGGACTTCAGGATTCGGAGTTATCCTGAATTTCAACTGCAAAAGTTTCTGTACAGCTACAGATTGCACTTTTTTTGTTTTTGTATATGTGCATGTGTCATGTATTTGGTGTTTATTTTTATATAATCCCTTGCTTATTTGTGTGTGTGTGTGTGTGTTTCTAGGATCATCTATGCAGTTGAAGGAAGAAAAATAAACCTTGGATAATGTATATGAAGCAATGCCTACAAGCTATCAAAGCGACAACAATAAGCTTGTGGTAGCTAAAGAGAGAGAAGCAAAGAAATTTCGGTTGAGGTTACTACCTCCAAAAAATACAAACATAGAAAGGACTCAGCAATTGATGTTAATGCTCTTTCAGAAGCAAAGCAACAAGCTGAATCTAGTAATAAACAATTGAAAAGGAAAGGCAAGTCCTTATCGTCAAAGGTTAGTAGTAAGACTGCTATTCTTAAAAGAATTTCATTGCCCTCTACTCCTATCTCTTTCACACTCCTTTTTCTTGCTGATTTCATGAATCTCGGCCAATTTATGGGTTGACTTAAATGACCATAACAATTCTGGATCAAGTTTCAGATATCAAATGCTGAAGCTTATTCCACATCTCATTTTTAAGTGTATCTCTGGAAAATGATATCAGAAAAGTAACTATACTTAGCATCAGATTGATTATGCTTATTGTTCCAATTCTCTGTGTGAGTTATTTACCCTGATGGTGCGTTCTGAAGTAGTTATTAACCTTGTAAACTTCTGTTCAATATGCAAGTTATATTACAATCTCATTTTACAACCTCATCATCAGTTTAGATATAATGCTATGTTGCCTGATGGAGTTCAGAGGTTGGAAATTCCACTTGGTGCTATCTTTTAATAGACAATGATAATGATACCTCTTAGGGTTGTGGCGGCTGACGGAAGGGAATGGGACTCAGAGAGTCCGAATACGATAATTGACGAAGGGGAGGAGATTGGCGCAGCTGGCCACAGGAAGAAGAAGGTCCAATGTGAGTCGGCCGAAATCAATTACTGAGTTTGGGAAAGCAAACAGCTTGTTACAAATTTAGCATTTCCTAGGCTTCTTCTAAGGGGTTTGAAAAGGAGATTTTGAATTTATTGAGAAATTTAGTGGCTCTCAAAATCGAAAGTAAGGAAAGAATTTGGCTAGCACAAAGAGTGAGCTGAGTTAAGCAAGACCGAGGAGCACTATAAACTATAATGGGAATAAGATCAAGAAAAGGAGTGGGGAAGGGACAGGGGAACTTATTGTTAAAGTTAAATGAAGATTAAAATTCTTTCGAACGCGAGGTGCGAATGCCCCGATAAAAGAAAGGTGATCAAGAACATTCTCGGTTATGGTCGATCTTGTTTGCTTACAAAAAACAAATCCAAGAGATGACAATTGAATTGGCGCCAGCAGCCCTGGTGTGGGTCACGCTTGAATTGAAAAGCGCGATCGCCGTGGGAGCCGCTGGGGTATCCTTCTCGCTTGGGACAACAGCTTCTGAATCACTTTAGTGGACTCGCTTGTCGTAGCTTCTCTATTACGTGCTTGTTCGTAATGCCCGAGGACTGTTTCACCGGCTTTCGGGGTACGGTCCCGCTGAGAATAGTTTTAGAGAATCTGGGAAGAGCTCACGATCAAGGGCCTTGACTGTCTCGTGCATCGTGGTGATTTTACCGAGGTTCTTTCCCCTATGAAAGATCCAAAGGTGGCAGCTTTCCAACTCCATGAGGAGGTTCCCTCCGAGACTCACGATCTGGATTTGAGAGACCTCCCACTACAGGGAGGGTCCTACACTTGGAGTGGTGGTCTCAATGGCAGCTCAATGTCTCGTTTAGATAGATTTCTAGTCACTGCTGACTGGGAGAGCCATTGCAACAAGGTGACTCAGAGACGCCTTCCCAGGCCTGTTTCCGATCATTTCCCATTCTATCGATAGTGACTTTAGCAAGAACAGTGGCCTCGCGCCTTCCGCTTGAACTCATGTGGTAAAGTAATGAGGGCTCCAAAGACATCTTGAAAGGGTGGTGGCAAAATCTCCATTTTACGGTCCTTCGCCATCCTTTCCGCTAAATTACAAAGGCCCCGAAAGGTATTTTTGAAGGCTCGAAATGCAGATGTGCTTGGGAAAGCCTTATAATTAACAAGAGGAAGCTTTTATGCAGATTTTTTTAGGACGAATGGCGAGAAGGTCGGGTTCGGGTCTCGAGGAAGTCGAGGAACGTGTTAAAGCTTTGTTTTAATTCAAAAGTCGGGCTCTTATGGAAGAGATCTCCGCGATGAATCGAGACTTCAAGCCAAGAAAGGGGATAGGGACACGGTTTTTTCATAAGATGTGACAACGCCACTGTGCGCAGAATGTTTAAATAGCATTTGCATTAATGGCGTAAAGTTAGACAAGGGGAGATGATGGTCATGAAGGCTCTGCAGATACTTCCTGTAATAACTTCCTCTACCGCATGGAGGTCCTTCCTACTTTAACCAACATGATCAGGGATTTGAGAGCTGCCAGTAGCCCAGAGAAACCTTCCAGAATAGAATCGGGATACCTATTTCGTCTTACTGGAAGGATAAGGCTCCGTGCCCTCGACTAAGCTTCCTTAAATTTTCTTGGTCCTTCACAAACAAAGACTTTGTGAAAGTCGAGGTTATCGGATTTTCAAAGAGCGATGATAACGCATTCGTCAAAAGCCTAAACACGACTTTCCTGGTTCTGATCCCTAAGAAATGCATCACATTTTAAAGATTTAAGACCGATTAGTCTCCGTGGAGGTTCCTACAAGATTCTCATTCAAAGTATTACCAACAGATCAAGAGGGCTGCGGACAAGGTGATTTTTAAGTCCCAAAATGCTTTGGTTTAGGACGCGATTCTCGATGTTGTTTTGATCACTAACGAAAGAAGTGATTCTTCCTTGCGAGGAATAAATGCGGATTGGTCGGTAAATCGATATTGAAAAAGCCATGATAGTATCAATGGGAGTTTCACTGTGCCCGCAGATGGGTTTCCTGGCAAATGGCCATCGGGAAATGATGAAATGGTATGCATCAAATTACAAATTTTCTTTCTCTTGGCCCTCATAAACGGTTCTCCGGCTGGATTTTTTCAAAGTTCCAGGGTTTCCGAGACAGGCGAATTTCTATCCTTATCTCTCATATCTAGATGGAAGCTCTTAGTCGCTTGATTAATCGCGCTGATGGCAATTATCTCTCGTGCGTGCCAGATTTGCAAACGAGAGGGAGGATCCGTCTATTTCATCTTCTCTTATGCCGAGATACGCCTTTATCTTTCATGAGGCCGATTCCCGAGCAAATTTTCAAGTTCTTGTTGGATTCCATGTGGTTTCCGAGGCTTTGTCGGTTGAGACTAATTTGGCCAAAAGCTAAATTATTCCTATCGCCCGTGATCAATATGGTGGAGTCGGGCTTCTCGGAAGTTAGGTCAGTAATATCGTTCCTTTCTTCCCACGCCCTATTTGGCCCCCTGTGGAGCCAAGCATTCGCTATCGCTCGGGACCTCGATTTGAAAGAGAGATACCGAAGAGTTGGTTGCTCGGAAGCATCGCATATCTCTGGCGTAGGATCACGCTTATCTGCATCGCCCACTCCTATTTATCACCTTTCTCTTTTCCGTATGCCTAAGAAAGTGTGCGCCAGACTGGAAAGGATTCAAAGGCGCTCCTTCGGGGGAGCCTAAAAGAAAATCCCTTCGTGTGTCTGGCCACGGTGTGCTCGTAAAAGAAAGTAAAGGCGGCATTGGTTTAAAAGCTTCCAAGTCAATAAGGCCCCCGCGAGCAAATGGAGCTGGAGGTTTGCTAATGATAAAAATGCGCTTTGGAGAAAGGCTATCTGTTGCAAATTTGGTGAGTCCATTGGGGGCTGGCACACTCGAGATCTTAGAGGCAGCCATGGAACTAGCTTATGGAAGGAAATCAGAAAAGAATGGCTTGTTTTTTCCCAGAACGCGGTCTTTGCTCTAGGGGATGGAAGGAGGATCAACTTTTGGAGTGATGTTCGGGTGTGTGTGGAGGCTTTCATAGAATCGCTTTCCCCAACCTTTTCAATATAGCTACAAACAAAGAGAGGCTAAGGTTGCGATATTTGGGACAAGAGAGAGGGGGATGGTGTCGTCCCCCACTTCCTAAGATCTCACCCATCGAGCTCAAGAGATGACAAGATTCCTTCAAATTCTTCATAATCATAAGTTCTGTCCCATGGGCGAGGACAAGCTTTCGTTGAAGAATGCCAAGGATAAAGAATTCTCGATCAAGTGCATGTATAAGAAACTTATGTTTCGCTGACTTCCTCACCGGACGTATTGAACTGGTACCGCTTCCCAAAAATCGAGTCTCGCCGGGAAGCCGCCGGGAAAAGGCTCACTTTGGACTGTATTTAAAAACGCCGTGGTATGACATTCGCAAATAGATGTTTTATGTGAAGAGGAGGGAAGAGGATTTTGCAGACCATCTCGCACTCACAGCACTCCGTGCAACAGTCAGGATCTTTTTTGTCTATTGTCGGGATTAGCCGGGTCTTCCCATATTCGGTCCTTCACTCTTCTAGCTTTCGTGCGGAGCTTCCGTGGTAAGAAGCGCAAGCAGTTCGTCAAGTGCTCGCCAGGTCGCCACCCTCGCGCCGGCAAGAACAGCCGGTGTTTGAGAACGAGGTCCTCCGCCCAAAGAAATTAAAGCTAATTTTGTAACCACCGCGGTTCGCTAATTTGTATAAATACGATAATACACACTCGGACAATATAGAATTTTACATGGTCAGAGCAGGTAGTTCTTTGTTCGTTTTAATTTTCTTTGTCGTAAGTGCTCAAGTTCTTTTGTACACTAATCTGGTAATTTAGGTTCTTCCGCTTTGCTCCTTGATTTAGTTCTCTTTATAAATTTGCTTTTTATCGATCAAAAAAAAAATGATAATGATATATTAAAAGAATATGTTCAAAAAGTGGGGAAAATTATTAGAATTTTGAACTCTGCTAATTAATGCAATTATTATTTCCCCATGCTGTTAGAAAAGATAAGACTAAACAGGTGGCTATGGTTTACAAGAAGCTTAATCCTTGTGCCAAAGATTGAGAATGTTAATGTATTTTCATCTGTGTTATTATATTTTGACATTGATGCTCATGTGATGCAAATGTTTGTTGCTTGAATTTGGATATTCATTTTCATCTGTTCTGTCCTTTTCGTTCTTAAGAGAAATATTCTTTCTGTTTCTCACTGCATAAACTTTTAGAATCTGCTTTTACTATCCTGTATATGTTAAATTTAAAGGCCTAGGTCCCAATAAAATTTCGCAGTTCTGGCGGATTTTGCTGAAATCTATTAGTGTCTGGATTTGTCGACTCGCCAGAATGTTTAAATTTTTAGACTACTTATCCAGGTGGTTTTGTTTGGGTTCTATTCCTAATTGGTACACTGCATTGCCTGGGCCAATTAAAGGACTGAGGCTGCTGTTTGCACATCTGACCAGGCGGTTCCATCTGGTTCTGATAACATTGATTCAGATTTTCCAGCTGTTGAAACGTCTTTCATTTAGTTGTTATCATCACTGTAGGGGTTTGCTATTTACCATATAATCAACCATCAAATCTTTTAATTCAAAGGTTCAAATCCTTAAGGTGGTGAATCAAGTGGGGAGTGTTTTTAAAATAATAATGTCTTCTTTGAAAGCAAATACATTTACAGCATACATATATATATATATATATATATATATATATATATATATATATATATATATGTATTCTCATTAATTTACAAATAAGGAAACATACATATTTATACTCTAGTGTTAGGGCAAAAAATGGGCACAAAGTTAGAGTCCAATTAGGAGACAAAAGAGAGAAAGAAATGAATCTTAAATAGATTAGGAGACTAAACCTTAACACTTCCCTTCAATCTGGAGCATATAGGTCAAAAGCATCAAGCTTGTCACATATACACTTTATCCTAGGACCCTAAGACTTAGTGAAATAAATCTACTACTGATCATTAGAGTTGACAAAACTAAGAAGCACATCCCGATGCAATCTTCTCCCTGATAAAGTGGCAATCCACTTCGATGTGCTTGGTCCTCTCATGGAAAGCTGGGTTAGATGAAATATGCAAGGCAGCTTGATTATCACATACAAGCTTCATCTGTTCATCCTTCCCAAATCTTAACTCTTGGAGGAGATGCTTCAACCATATGAGTTCACATGTTACTAAGGTCATAACTTGATACTCGACTTCAACACTAGATCTGGCCACTACATCTTGTTTTTCGCCATTGAGGACGTTGATCTTCGGGGATACTTGTGTCCGCGATAGTAAGATGATCCTCACAACCATTACCAATAAACCATAAGCCCACAGAATCTGTCCATGATTGATAATTTTCGCTTCCCGTGAGTTTATCCAAGGTAATCATAGAAGTTCTAACTACAAAGGAATTAAAAGTCTGACCTTTCGCAGCCATAGAGACGCCTTGTTCAGCCATAGAGATGAGAAATCAGTAGAGAGTCATAGAAGCAACGAAATCAAGATTTCGTATGAACAAAAACAACCTGCATGGTGAGTAGGGCTTCGAAGTGGTGTCAGACTCATTTAAAGATAAAAAAAGAATCCTACGATATGTCAGCCGGAGAGAAAATGGACAAAAGAGGGTGATGCATGTGTTAGATCAGAAAATCAGGGAACATAGGCTTGTAGATCAGGTGGTGAAGTCCGGCGACCAAGAGCGCAAATGATTGCGCCTCACGTGTCGGCCAAGTGAGGGATAGCAAATGCAAGACTTGGCTTACGTGATGGAGGCGCCGAGGGACCTTTGGCCAAGATTTTTTCATCGATCGAGCTCAGCACCAGGCGGTCCCGTGGAGGTTCTGCCACGGAGTAAGGGTTCCAGAAAATCTCACCGGAAAAATTTTCTGGCGATGGGTTGTTCCGACGATGGCTGTAGCTCCCGAGAGGCTTTGCTACAACTGTAATACAACTTGAGTGAGGCACAGTCGTTGGATGGGTTGCCAGAACTGACCACACAATGAAACCCTAACCCTAATATTCACAAACTCTTCTATGGCTTTGATACCATGTTGAGAGGAAAGGAAATATGTATTCTCATTAATTTACAAAGGAGGAAACATACAAATTTATACTCTAGTGTTAGGGCAAAAATGGAAATAAAGTCAGAGTCCAATTATGAGACAAAAGAGAGAAGGAAAAGAATCCTAAATAAATTAGAAGACTAAACCTTAACATATATATATATATATATATATGTTAAGGTTTAGTATATATATATACATGCATCTTTGATAATTTCACAAGTAATATTTTGGAAGCTTGTATGACACTTCTATAAAGCTGCTCTTTTCAGTTCAGATGGGATTCTTTTTGAACTGCGGGCACTTTGCCTGTGCTCTTCTAGAATGTAGACATATAGCAGACACTCTGGGATGCTGATTTTTCTTTTCATCTTAAAAACTAGAGCAAGAACAATTATAATGGTCCCTATGAAAGTTATAGAGAATTCAAGACAAAATTCATTATACAATGAGGTCAAGACATCTTTATTTTATAATCACAATTCTTTTTTCAAGAATGGCTGCGCTTTCAAGTTTTTGTTGTACAGATTGTTACATCTCCATTTCCTATGTGCATGTTTTTCAGGCCTTAACTGAAGAAGGGAATAAATCTGTGATTAACGGTAGACATGATGGTCAAATTGCTATTCTGTCAAAACAATGGAAATCTACCAAACCTCTGGAGCATTCTTTAAATAGTGATCAGAAAGAAGCAAAGAATGATTTAGCAGGTGCCACTGCAAGCCATGTTAACTTGAAAACCAACTGCAGCAGGCGGAAGCTGCATCTGAAGAAAAAATTTGTCCAGAAAGAGATGAAGTCCCCTGAGAATAGTTTCAATAACCAATCCAGTAAAGACTTCACGCCACTACAATACAGCACAGACTACCTAAAGGTTGGATTTGCATCTTCCTTCACTTTTCTAAAACTTCGGTCATCTGAGATATAAAATAATGCTGACATAATTCTTTTTTTTTCCCACTGCATTATAGAGGAAGATTTCTTGTTCCTTGTCTTCTTATATGGCTCGTAGATGGTTCACCTTTGAGTGGTTCTACAGTGCAATTGATTACCCTTGGTTTGCTAAGAAAGAGTTTGTAGAGTACTTAGATCATGTTGGATTGGGGCACATTCCAAGGCTATCTCGTGTGGAATGGGGTGTCATAAGAAGGTAATTTGTTTTCCTACTTTCACCATATCTATTTACAACTATACCTGTGGATGGTGACAAACTATGTTGCATTTTTTGTTGATGCAGTTCACTTGGCAAACCTCGGAGGTTTTCTGAACACTTTCTATGTGAAGAAAAAGAGAAACTTAAACAATATCGGGAGTCTGTTAGGAAACATTATACTGAGCTTCGGACTGGTGCCAGGGAAGGACTTCCCAGAGATCTAGCACGACCTCTCTCAGTTGGACAACAAGTAATTGCTCTTCACCCCAAAACAAGAGAAGTTCATAATGGAAGTGTACTCACTGTTGATCATGACAAGTGCATGGTTCAGTTTGACCGTCCTGAGATAGGAGTTCAATTTGTCATGGTAATGCACTCATTCATGTTGCCTTATCAGTTTTCACTAATGTTCATATTTTCAGCTTGGGATATATATATATATAGTTTGTTGTTTACTAAAAAATATCATCTGTGTAATGTGAAATCAGTTTAAAATAAAATTGCAGTAGTGAGAAATCTACATCCTATTTCAACCTGATCTTAAATCTCTTAGGCTTCAAACTTCATGCTAATGCTTTTGAATTTATGCTTAAGAGATATAGCACAGAGATACTAGCCCTGTTAGTGATAGTGGTCTTTTATAAATGATAAGCTAATTGTATTGCAATGATAGTATTTATTACTGCAATTTGACTTCCTGCACCTTCCTCCTATCTGTTTATTTTATTGCCTGCTTCTCCTCTTCTGGTATTAAGAGAAAAAAGATTAGGCTCAAGAAAAAGTGGGCTAATGTTCAAGCTGAAAATCAAAAAGTATGTAAGAGATGAAACTGTCCCAAATGAAGGCCTCAAAGCCCCAACTGAAGCCCAAAACGGGCCTAAATCTGCTCCAACGAAAACACTCACTCAAGTGGGATGGAAATTTCCAAAACTATCCTTTCAAATGGATCTCCTTTTATTTTTTCAAATCTATTCACTTCCAAATGGTATTGAAGTCCTTTCAGGTTTGAACATTTGAATTCTTTACGTATAATTTAAGGGAAAATTTAGCCTATGGTGGAAAGTTTTTCAAGGAGAACGTCATAGGTTCATGAAAATATTGCATTGTTACATTGTCTAACAACTTTGATGTAATGATATAGATTAGTTAAGCTAGTCAAGCTTTATTGGATTCATCCTAGGAGTATAATTGATATGATGACCATTTCCCTTTAGAAGTTTGGAGAGTATAGATAGAAAGAAAACTCTTTGCAAAATTATTTGCCTCACTTTGGTTTGGATAGTATAGTGGAATAGAGATCTAAGGATCTTTTAGGATAACTGAGGAAGTTTAGTGTCAATATGGGACTTAATTCCCTTCTATTCCTTTTTTTTTTTTAGATTTAAAAACTACAAATTTCAAGGATATTTCTCCTAGTGTTATTCAACTTAACTGGGATTTTGTGTGTGCATAAACAATTAAAATAACTGTTAAATTATATTATATTATAGAATATAATTTAACAATAACAAAACTTGGGGCACAAAGCTTTGACCTCTTTTGAAAATGTATTGATCTCTATGGAGAGTAGAGCCTTGTTTCCTTGTATAGCCTGTGGTATATAGAGAACTCTATTCATTTGTTCTTTTGATTAGGTTAGTTTATTTGTTTAGATTACTCATCCTTTTCACTTTCTTCTAAATCTTATCAATGGATTTCTTGTTTTAGATAAACAAAATAAAAAAAGGAAGTGGGCATAGGAATTGAAGATGATAGGCACAAAGCACTTAGTCTCTGGGCCGTGAACTTGTTGAAAATAAATTTTGTCTTTGCTCAAAATGAAATAAGTAACTAAGTAAAGTCACGAGGTCACAGATTCTGAGACTTCAACTTGAGCCAAACACAATTTAGCTCTCTTTAGAGTGCTTTTACCTACTTACAGGTGGAATATTCTGCCATTTTGATGTGTTAGCTGTGTCTAAATCAAAGTTAAGACCTTGGAGATCAAATTCTAGATGAGTCTTGAGCTGTTCTCATGCTTGGTTGCCTTGTTCAGCTACTAATGTTGTCGATCTTTTAGATAAAAAAAGAGGAGCCAAGCAGCGGGTTCCTCACGTATGGGATTTGTACCTCCTTGAGGAATGTGGAGACATTCTATTTTAATCATGTTCATGTAGTATTCTTGTGATGTAGAACTGTTCTCCGTTCAATGGAGAAGTTCTCACTTTCTCTTTTCATCAAATTTAATATATTTTAGAAAGATTCCTTGTCCTTCATTTAGAATTAAAAATTGTGCACTAGTTTGTTTCTAATCACAGTAAGAGGGAAAAGGTCATGAGATCCCTTGGAAAGGCTTTCTTAAATACATCCATCGCTTAATTACAGAGTTAGACTAATTTTACAGCACTCTGCATGAATCTGCCCAAAACATTAACAACTACAATGAAAAGAAAGGGAGATAAAGGGTTGACTTCATAAGACCTCTAGACACTGTGAGAGAGGATTACTCCCGTCCTTCTCCTCCTCCTAAGCCTACAACCTCTCCATGAAAGAGCTGGTCTCATGAAGCCTCAATCTAAATGGTGTAGCTTCTCAAAGTTGATTTGTAACTGCGCCTTTCTGATCATGTGTGCCCCTCCTCCACAGTTCTTGCAACTTGAACAATGTGCAAAATTGACGGCTTTCAAGGAAAGCTACATGTTAGTTATGTAGATAGGTTTTTAATCTCATACAGATTGAATACTAAGATATTGGGCCAAAGATCTTATAGAGAGCTGAGAAATGCATTTCTTTGTTTATTAAAGTTCTTTGATTTACATCTAATTGAATTTGGTATGAACTCTGTTGCTTCTCTATATGATCATTTTGCTTCTCCCTTTGGTTTTTCCTTTATAAGAACCACTTACTAGGTGATGAAAATTTTGCAAGATCCAAAGTTCTTTTATTTGGATTTGATTGAATTTGGTATGCATGTCCTTTCTCCTCTATACACTAATTTGCTTTCTGTTTGCATTGTTCCTTTAGAAGAATCACCTTGGAGGTTAAAAATAATTAGCAAGACAATAATACTTATTTACTTTACTGAAGTTGCTGTTGCCTAGAAAAGAGAAAAATGTTTATGTTTTAGGAATTGAATCCTAATTTTCTATTTTTAAATCATCCACTTCTCACTTTGGAATGATAAGAGATGATTTATTTTATATTGTAGGATATTGATTGCATGCCTTGCAGATCCATTCATACTTAAGCGAAGTTTTAGGAGACAGAATTCTACTGTTGGTCGGTTCCCTGTGAATTCTAAAGAGCAGAAAGTGAGGCATCTTGAGAATGCACATACTTCCATGAATTCTTTGATAAAGCAGGCGAAGGTTAGCATACTACTGGATAAATTTTCTGATGAATTTTTCTTATGCTAAAGCTCAGTATTTTCCTATTGCAGTTGGAAACTAGGTATATTTAATATTATGAATGATTTTGCATCTTCTTCTATATGAATGCCTCATTTTAAGCATCTATTCTGTTGGTAATTTGGAGTGGGACTTACTTTTTGAAGAGCAGTTTCCTGTCAAGTCTGAATTTAATATTTGGTTATGCATCGCTTTTCTTCTATGAAAGCCTATTTTATGTTGCAAAAACATTGTTTTAGAATATGACTATAGAGTATGCTGCAGGGTTTTGATTAGCTCTAATGTATGAAAAACATTGTTTTATAACCTGGATGTATGAGTCTCTAAATGTGAAAATAGAACTGGCATTATTCTTTAAGTGTTTACTTGCAAGCAAGTGGCTTTTGGTTGAAAACCTAGTTTGTAAAATACATACTTGCATGCATGCATATATATGTGTGTGTGTGTGTGTATTTATATTGAATATGTTCATCTCTTCACCTCTTCATTTTTGTAGGTTATAGTACTGTGAGTTTTCTGCAAAATTGCCAATCTTTCCTTGATCTAGTGGCACTATGGGCAGAATTGGAAGTTCAATTCGACTGGCAACCCTTCTGGAATCTATCCCTTTCCCTGTTCTGCTCAAAGACTCAAATTTCATGAACTACCATTTATGACATAAATGTCATCTCTTTTTGCAGAACTAGCACAATCGATTTACACTATAACAAGTGATTGTATCTATGGAGAAAAATATTTGTTGTCTGAACTTGATAGATCTTGCTTCTATGTATCAAACATTTGGCAGGCACAATTGTTTTTATAAATCAATTTAAACATGGGAGTTTCAGTCTAGCTATACCTTTATTTCCATTTTGCTAGCTGATTGATGCAGCACCCAAAGTAAAATGCTAGAAGAACAGAGTATGATTGAAATAACTCTAAAAATCACTCCTAGAAACCCTAGGATTCACACCAAGCGTTCTTTGTTTCAAACAAAGAAATTTGTATTTGCTGGAAAATTCTGTTCTTTCATTCATTTATTCACCAAGACTGAATACAACTAGGTATATATATATATAGTTGTATGTATGTATGTATGTATGTATGTATGTATGTATTTATGTATATACACACACACGTGTGTTTCTAGGGACTCATAACTCTTGGAACTACCAACTAGTAAACGATGTAACTTGGAACTAACAACTTGGACTGACTACTAGGTCCTCTTAAAGACTATCGGAAAAATACAATACTAATTAAGGAGCATTGGGAAATGACAACCATTGGGAAATGACACTAACTTATGACAATTGTCAACTAACCCATTTATATGAGATCCCAACTAGGCCCCTTATCATCCAAAGAGTGTCAAATTATGGTTTGGGCTTTGGGAGCCAACTCCTTTGCCTTTGTGGTAAACTTTTAGAGGTGGTTGCCACTTGTCTCCATGTACTGCAGCTGTTGTCATTGTTAATGCACAGCAAGCAACATATAGTCTTCCCTATAAGGTGGCAGTCCAAGCAATGTAAGAAGATATACAAGCACTTTCTGAGTTGAATCGTACTCTTGATGGAAAGGTCATACCATTTACTATTTATTTTTCAATCATAGATATAACTAATCCAAAATAACTAAAGTTGGAATAATTGTTAAAGTGCCCTTTTTCCTTGGGTCACGATATCAGTGTGAAGGTATCAAATGTAACAGATGTTATGAATTTGTGAAATGCATGCTAGAACCATGTCCTTAAAAATCATTATGTGAAGTTTTTTACCCCATTATTATTTTTCTTAATTTATATATTACCTGCACAGGAACCATTTGCAAGGAACTATATTCAAATTGATGACTATAATCAAGCGGATTCATTTTGTTTGGAGCCCTTTAGGAAGCATTGTTGATGGAGCTTAAGCATGCAAATACGATGTATTGGGAAATGCAAGATGGCTTAAAAGACTCTGAATCTTTCAAGAAGCATTGTGCCATGCATCAGACATCTGAAGGAAGTATGTTCTCTGACATGTGGCTTCCATTGTTCAGTCCTCATTTTCATTTTTAGTTTCCAATTTATTCCCTGAACTTTTAAGTGTGGCAGGTCTCTTCTGCTCTGCTTTTTACTTGAGGCAATGTGAGTCTAATCCAAGAAACACTTCTTCCTCCCTGGTTGAAGACCTCAACCATTTCTGGTGGACTTTACTCCAGCAAGTTCTGTTGATACCTATCATCATCTTTAGAACCAGGACTTTCTGTTGATGAGATTGTCATGGACTCCACGATCAAAAGCTGATAGAATGGTACATGCAGCTATGAAGGTGGGAAGGTCCTCAGGATTTCTCTCTCTCTCTCTCTCTCTCACACACACACACACACACAAACACACCACATTTTGTGAGATCACTGTGTTCATTAGGAATTACTGGTCCATTCTTTCTCATGCTATTATCTAGCACAACAATTCGGCTGGTGGCTGCCACTTTGACACCCCATCATTCAATGAGAGTATTTTATTAATTATCCTATCATCTAGTTGTGTAAATCACGTGATACATTTCAATTATTTGAAAAAGAGCTCCTAGTATTGATGATTTTGCAACTTCTGGACTATAATCATCCAAGCTAGTTCTCTGCTAGTCGAACTTATGTAACCCGTGGCTGGATCCCTTATCATGTATTAGACAAAGCTCTGTGTCCTGCGTGTGTACATCACAAATCATAAACAATTATGCTGATAAGGTCTCAATCACCCTTCAGGCAATATCATCAATGAAGGAAGAGGAAGTTATGCATTCACCATTGCATTGGAGGCTTTAGATTCATGCACAAACAGCAATTGAGAGATCTCGATTCTGGGGTCCTTGCATACGGTTATTGATCCAGTCAATGGTTGTTTTACTCATCCTTAACCAGTTAACTACTTCCGATATCAGAGTCTCAGTGACAAGCCATGCATCTGGTCCAAATTTGCCTAATGATTCTACAAAAAGGAAGCTACCAATCCCATCAGAGCTTATCACTTCATGTGTGGCTACTTTGCTCATGATACAGGTAAATTGAAACTGTCTTGACAAATTATTATCACACAGATTCCAAATTTCCTTTTATTTTGAAATATCTGATCTTGCACTTCTTTTTCACAATGGCCATGTGTTTGGAAAAATGTAGGCAGCATGATAGATAGGTATTTTATTGTTTCGTGGCTTTTATTGGGCCAGGCACCTAACAGTTCTATTAGTGCCCACATGTCACTTCCCATGAAGAAACTCCAGTAAAACTGACAATCTGCATGAAGGATTTGATAGAAGGAACAAACTCAATGAACTAAGATAAAATCTTAAATGGACCATCAGGGTCGACAACTTGATTATTTTTCCTAAGCTCTTCTCTATCCTCTTGGCCACAAATTCTCAACCAATGTCCATATCCATTAAGACCAACATAAATTGTCATTTTCCAGTGGTGCATTCATTGGTATTTTGATGCATGTTGTCTCAACTAATTTCACATCATCATGATTAAATGCAACTCTCCACACCTTTCCAAAAGTACCACTTAATTTTACCCTTGTTTTCTTTGCTGTTATTGATCTTAACATCTTTATTTTAGATATTCTCATTCTTCTCGCCCCAACATTTCGTGCCACAATGTTCATATCCAGCTCAGTTGAAATGCCTAACATCTCGGCTCTTTAAGCAAACCTCAAATATGCATTTCATAGTTATTCCTGTAATAATCAGTCTGCTCTCTAAATATTTTCTTTGTAGGTACTCATTTGTTTATCCTCTTAATCATATCAAGTTTAATTCCTGTGATCTAAGTATTTGGCTTCCTGAAACATGCAGACATACTGGAAGGACAGTATCCACTGTGTTGATGCTGCGCAGATATTGGATTCTGCGGTCACCAGCTTACATCCGTTGTCCTCAGGAATCTCCCAATCTATGAGAGATAGAAATGTGCATGGAAGAATCAAGACTGATATTAGCTCTGTACCAACTCTACATGATGACTGGTTATTTTAGTTAAGCATGTAAATATGAGCTGAACCCCATTTTCGCTTCTTGTTTCTGTACTTGCATCTCCTCAGAAGTCAATAGCTTATATATACCAGTGACAGTATCAGAAGGATTGAGGTCCTCAGAGTATTAGCCAGCATTAGATTTCCACTCATCATCATTAAATGCATCATTTAAGGAAATATTTGTAACCATAACTGATGTTGAATTGAGAACATAGAGAAACAACCCAGAGCTGTTCTTTTGTATTTGGCAAAGAATTATTGAAATCCGTTTTATTTATCTCTCATGTTGTGACTTGTCTGAATAATATTCTGATTTGAGTTGAAATTACAGTGGAAATCTAGGATGTGAAGAGTGAGCTGAAAGTTAAGTTATGTTTGAAGGAGCTGGGATTTGGAAGTTCATGACTGTGTTATGCATTGTCTGGTTTGGTTCCCAAAAATACTAGGAAAATTCAAAAGGAAATAAAATAGATAGGAAAAGTGAAATGAAAAAATGGAAAAAAAGTAAAAGAAGATAGAGTTAAATCTAGTTATTACCAGATACGTTTTACTTATTTTAACTTAGTTGATTAAATGATTTATAGTTGTAAATGGTGTGGGAATGAATAACCACCACTTTCATGGATCTCATTTATGATTGCTGGTAAATTTAAGACGTCTCTCATGTGGTACACTGCCATGCATAGAACTTGTAATTAAACCCCATTACTCACCTTAAAGAAAAGTAATGAAGGGTTACATGAAGAAGCCTATAAAAGGCATTGTATTTCTTATATGATAGATCATGTGAGAAGGCTTCTTTCTCTCTCTCTCTCTCTCTCTCTCTCTCTCTCTCTCTCTCTTCCCTGCTCCCCACAATTGTCTCTCTGAATCCTTATAATATCTCATCCGCCCTTCCACTTATGCACATGTGATACAAGAGGGAATGATATGCTTTGAATTCTATTTCATTATAATTCAATATTTATGCAAACAATCTTACAATTATGGTATTTATTTAATGCAAGTTTTGAAAACTGTTTTTGTCTGAAAAACAAGAAAACTCACTGTTCTTCGTTCAAAAACAAGATTAATGACAAAAAAACTTTAAATTCAGAGAATAAAAACAGCTTTCATAAAACACCAAATAGTTTAAAGAATAAGAACAGTTTTCATAAAACACCAAAATAGTGTTTTCCATGTTTTCAAAACTGTTTTCATGAAATAATTTTCAAAAATAGAAACCAAATAATAGGCCATGTTAGTGTAATTATTTACATTTGATTTTGTTTAAGATTTTATTATACAAAACGTGTTTATTTTTACTTTCCTAAGTTTCTTACAAACCAAATTTGAACCCCAAGGGTTGGTTAACAATGCAAACTCAAAATGCCCTCAATCAAATTCCATTGAATTCTTTCACAGCCTTTGAGTTTTTGTTTGTCATATATATATAAAATGAAGCAGGTATGTTTTTGTTTCAAGGCAAATGGAGATCTGTAATTAGTATCAAAGGATGTCATTTTCTATTTTTACCAAAAGCATGTTATTGACACAAACAATATATTTAAATTAAAGATATGAAGGGATAAATTCACTTTAATAGCATGTGAGCTTTACTTTTTAAAAACAGACTGAAAACTATTCTTGTCCTCTGACTTTAGTAATTTTTGTGTTTTTCCAAAACAAAAAAAATTGTAAACCAAACATGTTTTTACTGTTTTCCTAGTTCTCTTTATTTTTGGAAACATAAAACAGTTTTCGAAGACAGGAACCAAACAAGCACTAAAAATTTTTGTTTTTTCTATTCAGCCAAAAAAACAAACGCTTAATGGGTTTTTCTTTTGCTTATTTCGTTGCCAATTTGAGGGAAATCAAGAATACTGCTCCCACAAGTTCAACAGTGCAGCAGTCTCAACTCTCAGGTGAGTCCACATCTCAATCAGAACATCAAAAAGACATGTAGCTTTAAAAAAAATTAATCTTATTCCTTCTTCCCCATTTCCCTGCAACCAAACACATCAAGTATTGCAGAGAAGAGAAAAAAAAAATCATGTCTATGGGAGAAACAATATCACAAATATGAATAAACCAATAATCCCATAACCTAAATCATGAAGGCAATCAAACCAAAGAAACAAAAAGGGAGCCAACATGGACAACTGCAACAACCGTAAGGGCAGAAGACAAAAACAAAAATAAAATCTGATGAACAGAAAGAGCTGGAACTAATATTTGAACTATCAACCCTTTTTTTTTTTTTTTGCTTTTAGGTACAACCACCAACAGGATGGGGGGTGAAGCATTTGACAGAGTCCCCCATTGTGGCTGGTTTTCTGTTTGAAGAAGGCATAAACATTGCAGCCCCACCAATGGAGCTTTTGAGTTGATAATAATAATTAGGTTATAAAGATGATGGGGAAAAAAATTGAGTCATCTCAATTTACAAATTTTTTCTCTCTTAAATTTGTATCCTAACAAGAACGAGGCCCGAAAGCACAAGCCCCATCCAACCAAGACTCAGAAGAACAAACTATTCACCTTGAAAGGGAGGGAGGGAGGGAGGGAGGGAGGGCATAGAGATAATAAGAGAGTGTATGCCAATGAAACAAATGTGTGTTCTTCTCTGAAGCCAGCCCCTTGAAGGGAAGGGAAATGGTGATTACTGCTGCAGCTAACCGAGCAGAAACCTGGACACGTCACTCAACGAAATAACTCCTTCCACACGCTTGCTTCCGGCCTCCACAATCACTAGTCTTCTAACTCCTGGAAAGATGCAACCAAATACTTCAATTTGGTTAAACTGTTAAATGCAATCAACACTCTTCTAAAAGTTCAACCTTGTAGGATTTGAGTTTAATATGAATATCATGCTGCTTTACAATTATTAGCCCTAGCAAATAAAGGGAACTTGATGAAAAAAAGTCTAGGCCATCTAATTAAAGTAATCATTTATGAAGTGATTAAACATGGAAAAGAAATATATAGAAGAATGAATAGCTACCAGGATTCGCCAACCGCTCCATCACTTTATGCAAGGGATCAGATCGCAAACACATTTGACATCTCTGCCCATTGATCAAACCATAAGGAGCATTTGCATCTTGTCCCAGTTGAAGTGCCTAAGAAAGAAGTAAGAGAAAATGGCACAAAAGTGCATTGAGTCCTCAGAGATGTCATCATATAAACCTTCTTTTCTGAAATGGGGCAATGGATTATAAAGCCATAAAATTATTGTGCAAACTTTATTACATAAAACATCTTAGAATTTGATGGACATTGAGATGATTTTGCTACCAATAGGTTCAGTGTTCAGCAAGATATAAAGCTAAAAGACTTTGATTCAACTCTGAGAGTGGTCTCAATAGGGAAGACAGGTCATTCAAAAAGGGTAATTCTGGTTTTTATTCAGTAAAGCTATTGTATGAGGTGTTGAACCGCACCGCCGGGCTCGAAAATCTTTTCGTTTATCAGTTTGGAACCCTTGGCCCCTTAAAGACGGGGGCTTTTGCACAGAGAGGCGTCTAGGGAAAGGTGACGACCCTGATCAACTCAAAAAGAGAGTAAGATCCTTAGCCAACAGAGGACGCTTACCTCGTGAGGAGGAGGAACCCTAAACCATCTTCTCTTGTTCATTGCCCGAAGACCGTAATGCTCTGGGAGCTTATTTTGGCTATCGTTGGGTTTGGGTGGGTCTTTCCTTTCTCAGTTCGACAGGTCCTACTTGCTTGGCAAGGAACCAAAGTGGGCAAGAAAAGCAAGAAAGTGTGGAGGGCGGCTTCTCTTTGCCTCTTTTGGACAGTGTGGTGTGAAAGAAATAGAGTGGCCTTTGATAATGAGGCCTTTTCTGTGTATAGATTAAAGAAGTCTTTCATTTGTAATTTCTGGTCCTGGTCTAATGTGTCTAGTGGGGACAGAGACAGGAGTTTATTGGATTTTCTAACATGAATGGGATATAGATGATTTTTTGGGCTTGGTGGGTTCTCCTATATTTATTAGTCCTCGTCTGGACTGCATCCCTTTTGTATACTCCCAGTGTACTTTTGGACAGCTTAGCTGTTTTTTTGTGATTAATACATGTTTTTATCCATCAAAAAAATAAAAATAAAAAGATGTAACAGATTCAACCACCCTCCCCACATATGCTGCACAATGGCAGAAACAGAGACCAGACATCGATCAAAAAAAATGGCAGAAACAGAGACCAGACATTGAATCAGATTCTCAGGCTCTCCTCACAGGGCACCAATCACTTGTTGGTCCAATACTACAGGGCAGAGTTGGGAGACTAGGATTTAGAGAAACTACGATTTTTTAAACCTCCTTAGAAGATCAATGGGACACTGGTGTGGTGTGGTTGATTTACCAACTAGTGCATGAGGTGTTTTGAGAAAGGATTGTTCTACAAGTTCCCTATGCAGGCATACCAACTACCAACCCAACTAATGGCATCTCAAGGTGTTCATCAATCTCTCTCCTTGCCTATTAATTATACTAGAGGACAAGGAAACAAAATCCTGTCCTATCCTACTACACACAAAAGAAGGCATCTAGGAGACCAAGTTGTCTAGGCATGTACCCATGTCTCTGCCACTTCCCTGTCTGAATTATACCCGTCTTCACAAGTACGCATATCATCTCTTGAGTGGTCAACCCTCAACCGTTTGATAGTGGGTAAGGCTATAGGATCAATCTTCCACTAATGCTAACATCTCTTATCTCATTTTTCATTTACCACTTTGGTGAGGATGGGGAGTAGTTTCTTGCACACAAGAACCACAGAATGATTTTGATGGCATCTCTTGGCCAAAGCTTAATAGTAATTCAAAATCAATCACAGCATTATAACAGCTTATTTCATCAGAGGAGAGTGAATACATGTAGTATCCTTCAGATAAACTAATGCCATATCCTGATGACCATGTTTGGAATAGTTAACAACTGATCAACGAAAATATACCTGATGAATACTCATGTGTTATCAAGGTGAATCTGTGCTCATGTCTTTACTTAAGCAGTGATATCACTGCAAAGAAAATGACAAACAAATACCATAGTTGGTCAAGGAACATTAATAGATGAGTAAAAACACCTAAAACAGACAACACAAGGAAATTTACAAACACATAATATAACATGATATAATCCTCTTAAGATATGGACAACATGGAAGGCTACCTCCGAGAATATATATCCAGCAATGAATCATTATCATCCACAATTGGTATTGAACTAACTTCAGCTGCAAAAAAACCACATATAACATGAGGAGATGCAGAAGAAAGTTGCAAAAATTTATCAACTCATGATACTGAATCAGGAAGCTGCCCATCTAAAAGCAGTTTACTGAATGGTTGCATAACTTAGACAGATGAACCAAAAGTATCATGACAAATCCTTTGAAGTGCTTGGACACACTAAGAGTAGCCACCATTACCCCCATTTTCCAGCAGCAACAAAGTATGGGAGAAACTGTTTGAATATGCTGGTTGATCTGGAACCTACAAGAGATTGTAGACATTATGCTGATTGCTTATCCTGGTTTCAGTGGCCATACTAGAAGCATGGTGCTGCAGTGTGTGGTTTAACTCACTTTTTTTTAGCTAATCTAGGTAGAGAGGAATGCCAGGATATTGAAAGGGCAAATGGTGACCCGTTAGTCTTTGTTGGATCTTGGCTTATTTCTTTGTTTCCTTATGGGTGCCAATTTCCTTAAGAGTTCTCTGGGTCCCCAGGTGTCTGCTTATTGCTTTAGTAGGATTGTGAAGGTGCTCACAATGCAGTTGCCCATCATCAGTTGGATTTGCCTAAAATTTAGCTTGATGGTTCTTTGTTGCATTATCCAAAAGCAATAGGTCTCACTGAAGGGTTCCATAGTGATGGAGGAGCGGTGGTTGGAGTTTTCTCCAAGCACCAAGCATGCTGGATCGGGGCCTTCACATAGAGATGGAAATCCTAGCACTGTTAGAAGGCCTGGTCAGTTTCTTTGGGTTTCAGTAATTTCCTGGTAGAAATTAACTCACTCCAGCTATTTGCTAGGCTTCCCAGAGAAAAGAGGACCTTTTTTTTATGAGTAAAAGCATATATATTCAATGTCCTTGGAAATCAGAGAAAGAGGACCTTGCTTCGCAAGATTTTCAACTGTCTACAATATATAAAAATAAAAGTACTGTCCTAGGGATGGATTCTAAACTCAGTTAACCTAATGAAAGATTCATCACCAAGGTCAGGTGCTTGTGGTCTACAGATTTTGAAGAGGAATTCATGCTTCCTTGATAGGTGGTTTATTCTTTTGTTGTGTTATTCTATACTTCTAAGAGGCCATTTTCCAATGTTCTGTATCGATAATTTTCTTTCCTTCTATTTAAATCAATTATTTGATTTCACTGAAATGGTAAGTACAAAGAAGGATGAAACCTCCATCCGACAGGTATGTTTATCCTCTGCATAGAATCCGATATAAAAAAAGAAATAAGTATATACTAGTTCAAAAAGGCAAATCCAGATGCAGAATTCTTTGTTCTTTTTTTTTCAATAGGCAAATGGTAAAATTATATAACCCCAATTTATATATTTAAAAAGAAAAAAACAATGTACCAAAATATACCATAATGTATACAATAGCCGCACCCAACAAAAAAGAGAGGACACAAACACTATGAGCAGAATTCATCCTTGTATGCCTTTATCTCATGGTGCAACAACTAAAGGGAATGTAAAAAATGACTAAGGGCATGTTTTACAGTTTTGAAAAGTGTTATATGTTTTGGAAAACAACGAAAACACAGAACACGTTAGGTTCCCAGCTTTTTTTGTTCTGGAAAACATAGAGAACACAGAAAACACAAAATTCAAAGAATAAGAACAGTTTTCAGAGAATCAGCTCCCTATGTTTTCAAAAACTGTTCTCAAGAACAGTTTTCAAAAACAGGAACCAAACAAACCCTAAATGATGTAAGGAACTCAACCGAGACTTAGAAGAATTTGAATATTTCATTGACTTAGATTTGAGAAGAGAACATCACGAGAAAAGAAAGCCTAAAACAAGCAAAAGGAAGAGGAAAACTCACCTTGAACTAACAAAGACAAGGCAGCACCAAGAGAGGCATTAGGTCTCAACATTGCAAATGGCTGTCCATTTGATTCCCCAATCTTTGGAACCCATGTACCCAAAGGAATCGAACAGATTGGTTGTTGAAGAATAGGCAAGGAACTAGGAGAATGTCTAAAATGCCTACAAATACCTGGAAATCAGATTCATAGGTTAGTAGATGATGAAACAGTTCAAACCATGAAGCAAGAAACCCCAAATCAAGCTCCAACTCAAACAAGGCCTCAGCCAACCAAAGAAAAACTCACATTTTAGTATTCCAGACAAGAAGCAAGATGTAGCAGTTGTGGAAATGAACCATCCTGAAGGAGAATGGATAATGGGAACTGTGGCGACCTTGTTTTGCAAAATTTTCAAAGCAACATCTTTCAAAGAATCATAAGGCCCAGCCTGTGCATTAAAAATTTGCAAGAAGTTAAATATTTGAACCAGGAATTCTATAGATTACAAGCATCCCACTTCAAATAATACATTGACTTACAAAGAAGTCCACACTTCGTTAAAAAAATTAAAAACAAAAAAACATAAATATGAACTCCAAAAACACCATGGTTAGCATATATCACCTCCAGCAAGTAACTTGAATCATTAATGATTCAACTTAACACGATGTAGATAAAGAGTGGTCAGAATCTATGATCCAGGATGCACAAAATACTGGAGAGAAGAAACAATCATGCTTGCAAAGCATCTCCAACAATCTAAAGTTATATAACAACACCTCTCAAAGTGAAACAAAAGTAATGCAGTAATTTCCATTTTTACACTTGCAAGTTCTCAATATACTTTCTTGTTTTGCAATCTCCGTCTGGTCAACATCGATATTCTCTTTTCTTCCCAACACTAAATCTTCACAAATTTCATCTAAAGCATCAAAGAAAAAGGAACGAAACAGATGGCCAACAAGATATAGCTCTATTCAACATTTTTGGAAGTAGGTTACTTTGGCAGAGCATGTTAAATACCAGATCTCCTAACAGTCTATAAAGCACATAAACACCATTTGAGGTGCTCAAGGAAGATGGAATTGAAGAGTTCCACATGTTCAGCTTGCCCATACATAGTACACACATAACTAGAAACTTTTGCAATGTCATTATGAGAATGAGTTCAAGCATCTGGTATATATAAAAATAAGTTCAGGATAGCTAACTCCAGGAATACAGTTCCATGCAACTGCCATCATCTACCACCAATTTCAGTCAAATGAACTCAATTATTCTCTTTCCCAAGCTATCCATCAGATGGTAAGAGCACAATAACAAGAAGCACAAAGGCATGCAATTTGTTTGCAAGCCAAGAGAAGGTTGATAAAGCAAAACAAAAAGCACTTACATGGACAAGAGGTCTAGGACACAGTCTCCCACTGCCATCAATTTGTCTGTTGAGATGTAATTTCCCCTCTTTCCAAGCTGAGATGGTATGTGTCTCAAGCTCTTCCTCCGTCAAATTTGATCCATGATTTCCAAGCTGGAGTTCATAGGGTTAGATAAACGACATTGTTCGATTTTTCAATACATAACAAGCTAATCAAGGAAAAGGAAAATAAAGGCCATCTACACAAAAATAAAATCATAATAGAAATGAATAGCTGATGATGCTGCAGTAACAACATTACATCAAGATGATATGCCTAACAACCAACAGCAATGTATATTCTATGTAAGAACTTTATACTCCATAAATAATAAAGTTTAAAACAAATACTAAAAACATCTCCAAAAAGGTAAAATGTTGGGAAAAACATAGAAACAAGACAAACATTTTTTTTTTTTTTTTTTTGATAGGCAAACAAAGCAATATATCGAGAGAAAAAGAAGCCAAAATGGGTACCCCTAAAGAGTACACAAAAAGTATACGAAGGTCAAAGCCCGCACAAAAAAAGGAAGAAGACAAAACCTACCATTCGCCTAAACAAGCTACAGAAAACACAAGCAGCATCTGACAAAAGAAAGGTCCACATCAAGAATCATATAGATGTCATGACCTTTAAAAAAAGACTCCAGCCTATATCAAACGAAAACCGTTCATCCTCAAACACAACTTTGTTCCGCTCATTCCAGATTGCCCATAACAAGCACAGGGGAGCTACCCGCCACAACTTTGCTTCTTTTTTCTTGAGATGATAGAAACATGACAAACATGATAAAGGAACAGTGCAATAAACATTTTAAGTGGGTTGATATTTCAGCTTTTCTTCCTCGTGTTTAGGAAACTGAAAATATAAAATAGCAGTATCTGGTCAAAGATATATCTTTCATAAAAGAAAAAAGGTTGTAATTTATCTATTTATATACCAAAATACGTCCACAAGTTTCTTAATTCCTATATCCAAATAATTATGAACATATACAAGATGAAAAGAAGATGAATTGGTGTGCCCAATAAAGAAGCTGCTTAGTAATTATAATTAGGTTTAAAACTTCCAAGTTGTTTTTTCCTACAACATGAGAAACTTCTCTTATATATTGGCTCCCATGACTACTTTGACATATTAGTTTCTGTTCTGATTTACTAGACGCAGCTACTCCTTTTTTTTTGGTTGGGATGGTGTTTTTATTATATACTGGATGTTTCTGGAGCACAAATTATTAACATGAATGCATTTGTAAAACATTAGAAGCATGGAAATTTTTTTTTTTTTTTTTTTTGATTAGATAAAAGAAGGATGGGGATTTTTTTGGGTCAATGTAATCAATCATTCTTTTTTTTAATAGGTAAATGCATTAAAAATTCTTTTAATTATAGGATTTACAAAAGTTGATGCTGTCATGCTCTGCCATTTTTAGTTTTTTCCCATTCTGTCAAATCCTATGAGTTTTATTTTGAACAACTCTGCTGGTTCAAAAAGTATATTTTTTCCGCATCATCCATCACTTTTTCAGTTCCATTTTTATTTTAAACATTCTGCATTATTATCTACCCTGATTCAAAATTCAGAGCCCTAAACAGAATCTGTTACCCTCTCATGAGGAGACAGGGGAAGGGGAAGAGAGGGAGAAAACCTATCATGCCTAGTAACACATTTGGACAGGTTGACCACAGTAGGGAAACCATCCTCTCCTCTCATTACTACTTAGAGAAAAAAGGCTAACAAAATTCAAAAAATTTATGGAATTGCACTGCCACTTTCCATATCATTGCAGCTCCAAAGGAAGGGTGCTGAGGGACACAAAGAATATGGAACATCTCCTGTATGCCAACCTCACACAGTCCACTAAAGAGGACAACATCTAATCTACAGTCCTACTATTATGATCCCTCCCGTTCAATTTGATTGGCGAAGAGCAAGCTGCTAAGCTTGAAGAAATGTTCACAGAGAAGGAAATCTCGGCAACGCACTGGCTTAATGGAGATAGCCTCAGTCCAAATGGTTTCCCCCCTGGCCTTTTGGTCTTTTAGTTGGGATTTTGTGAAGGATGAGGTTCTGAGTTTCTTTAGGGAATTCTTTTATCATAATAGGTTTGTTAAAAGCTTGAATGCTACATTCTTAGTTCTCGTTCCCAAGAGAAGCACTGTTGACAAATCTAAAGGACCTAAGACCCATCAGTCTACAAGGACAAAATCTTAACAAAAGTGCTAGCCAACGGAATCAAAAGGATTATGGGGTTGATCATTTCACCTGCAACTACCTAGAAGTATGACATTCCACTTAAAGTGTTAATAGCTAATGAGTATGGGACCTGGCATCGGAGAAAAGGCTTACGATCACATCAAAGGGATTTTTTTGTTTCAAATTCTCAGAGAATGGGGTTCTGCTCAAAATGATAAGTCGATTAATTAGTGCATCTCCACGGCCTCTTTCTCCTCGCTTTCTTTGTCGACGTGGTTTCTTCCTGAGTACTAGGAGGCCTAAGACAAGGGGATCCCTCCTTATCCGTTTGTGACAGGTAGCGTAG
The DNA here is from genome assembly GCA_016808115.1 of Tetrastigma voinierianum. Taxonomy (NCBI): domain Eukaryota; kingdom Viridiplantae; phylum Streptophyta; class Magnoliopsida; order Vitales; family Vitaceae; genus Tetrastigma; species Tetrastigma voinierianum. Next base: position 53,056 of record JAEQBH010002851.1, on the reverse strand, counting down.
CCTCCAGTTGTCCGCTTAAGTGCGCTATTGAAGGCAATTTCATTTCAAATTGTAGGTTTTGGGGTAGAGATGGAGGGGAGCTAGTCATCTCTCATCTTTTGTATGTTGATGACACTGTCCTTTTGCGGCCACCCTGGCAAATATGTAATTTGGATGACCTTGATGTGGTTTGAAGCCTTCTCAGTTTAAAAATTAACTCGAGCAAGTGTGAAATCATCCCACGGGGCGTGGTGATAACGGTAGTTAGCCAGTGTTTAGTCAGGTGTTGGCTCCTCCCACTACGACTGGCCTTCCACTGGGGTTCTCACACAGGCGATGGGGATTTGGGATTCTATTAAAGAAAGATTTAGAAAGAAATTGGCTTCTTGGAAAAGACAATACATCTCAAAGGGAGGGAGGCTCACACTCATTCGGAGCACACTGTCTAGCCTTCCTTTTTACTTCCTCTCTCTGTTCAGGGTGCCAAAGCTTGTGTGCTCTAGATTGGAAAAGATTCAAAGAGACTTTCTCTAGGGTGGTGGCAACCTAAAGCGGAAACCACAACTTGTCAACTGGAAAATAGTGTGCTTTGAGAAAAATAGAGGGGGTTTACGGGTGAGAAACCTCTCAAAGGTGAATCAAGCTGCTTGTATGGTGCTAGCTAAGCTACAATGAGAGGGATCCACTTGAGATTGGTGATTAGTATCAAATTTGAGAGGATGGGTGCTAGAACACCAAGAACATTACAGAGGCATAATCGAAGCTACAGCATATGTTAAAAGAATGGTTTCACCTTTCTCACAAAAACACTACTTTCTCCTTAGAAATGAAAGGAGACTAGGTTTTGGAAGGACTTTGGTGTGGTGAGATAGCGTTGTGCAACGCTTCCCACTCTGTCTAATAGCAGCTCACAAAGATGCCATGGTGTATCGTATGTTTGGGACTCCTCAAGGAGGAAAGGGCTGGTCCTGGCCTTCTTAAGACCTTCAATGATTAGAGGCGGAGGAGTAACAAAGGTTCATACATTTCTCCACAACAGAAAATTAGGCCCTTTCAAGAGGATCAATTGTTATTGAAGGAGACTACGTCTGATGGCTTCTCACTAAGACTCATGTATAGGAAGCAATGCATTCTCCTTCACACTTTCCCTCGGGTCCATCCGAACCCACCGTTCCCCCCAAGTCGGGGTTTTTTGTCGAAGCTAAAGAGGAGAAGGATCCCTCTAGCAAATAGGTATTTTTACGCAAGACATATAAACAATAGACCACCGCTTAATCCATTGCTTGAGAGCTAAGATGTAGTGGAATCTTCTCACATAGCTGATTCTTAATCAGTATTCCCTTTAATGATACGCCAATCTTTCGCTTGGCGGTAAGCATGTCGTTAAAAACGTAAGAGAGTTTGGATGGAAACCCCTCTTTGTTTATTTTGGAAGTTATGAAAGAAAAGGAATAGGACGAATTCTTGTGGATGAGGCCTCTCAAGCCAGCTGTGATGAATCTACTTTTTTTGCGGTACTCCTTGTGGTCATGGAGCTGCTGTATAGTGTTGATAACTTAGATTCTTTGGCTGACTTTTAATTGTTTGGGCATAAGTGAGTTGAGGGAGTTTTTTTGTCTCCTCAGATACCTCTAACAGACTCTTGGGAGTTTCAGGCTACTTTTTGATCTATATTGCTTTTTACCGATCAAAAATATATATATATATATATATATATAAATGATTAAAAAAGGCTGGCATATTAATCTCAAGAATGAGAACCATGAACTTATTAACTAGTGTTGTCACTAACCACCCAGTAAACAAAGCATCTCATCTGTTCAAACCCCCAAGCAGCAAAGTTAATATAGAAAGCAAGTGTTTATACATTCATGAAATAGCAATAAACCAACAGAAACTGTTTCCTGTGAAGTGACCAAACATACCTCTCTCGCACTAATATAAAGTTCCAATGCACTAAGAACTCCAATGAACCGGGACCCTTGCAGAAATCCCAGAGAGAGCCACAGAATCTCCTGGAAGTGGCTTAAATCAGAAAGATGTATATCCAAGCCAATAATCATGAAAACAGACATGCTAAAAAAACTACATGCAAAGAGAAGAAAGAAATTAGAAGAACAGCCTAGATCGAGGAAATGAAAACAAAAATCGGTCCCAGCCACTTATATAAAGAAACCAATTAATCTAATATGTTCGATGTAAGATCAGCAGATTACCGCACAAATAGTTCAATATTTATTATTAATACTTAGGAAATGATGAACTTTCCTCTTCTCCAAATGGGAAAGGTCTCACTGTATTCTAGAAGAATACTAAATTATAATGTAATATAATGTACTGAGTCTCAGCCAAAATATTATTATTTATTAATGAATGTGATGACAAATTTAATAAGATGTTTCACTAAATCAAATGCAATTACAAAGCTATAAAGTTGTGTCTAAAATAACCGAGAAATAAAAGTACACAACAGCAAAGTCATGGAACAGAAGCCAGGACAAAATGATCAAAGGACATGAAAAAGCCGCCAAGCTAACCTAGATATGGATGAGTTTGCCTGAATTTGTAATATAGCATTCACCTGTTCATAGAGTATGAAATGCTTCTGTTTGCTGGTAAGCCTAATGTCCAAGGCAATGACCTGTATTGTCAAGTTAGAGTAAACTGTGATGACGAAACAAAATTTAAGTGAAATGAATCCAAGGGATAACTAAATTAAAAAGCTCATATAGAAGGGTGAAGAATTCAAACCTTGCCTGACTCAGGGAGCAACTCATAAGCAGTATGTGCAGACAAGAACTCAGATATGCGATGGCGAGAGACATCTAAATCTCCTTCTGATATCCTAGGAATTACCTCCTGCAAGGTACCACTTGACAATATATCACTGTTTTGTACAGCAGGGTAACATGCTAAACGCAAAATAAATAAAAAATTGGTATTCAAATTCCTCCCCATAGACTGGAATAGTTCTTCAAAAAGCCTCTACTGATTCCTGTCCACACATTTCATGTGTTTTGGGTTTGTGTTGAAAACAAAAACGACTGTCTCTGTTATAAAAATGGGGAACTCGTGAACAATTCAAGAGATTTCAGCAGCTAAATATCATTTTCCATATCTTTTAGGTTCACAATCTGATATAAATTCCAGAAGGCAAGAGGGAGGTTACCCTCACATAGAATTAAGAGACCAAATTGCACAAGCTATAAACTAACCAATCTACACAAGTTAATAATAGAAATCATCAAAGATATATCACATACGACAAACACGCCTGAAAACATGGCATAAAACAATAAACAAGCTATATGTAGCTGTGAGAGTGTTACACAAAATTCTTAAAGACCAGACATCTCGCAATGGAACCATTAAATTACCACCAACTCATAAAACAAATGCAATTCCATAGTCCCCTTCATTGGGAAACAACAAGAACTTAGAACCATCAACATTAACGATATTTGAAAGCATTAACACAAAAACAAAGGTTTACAGTGCAGTGCTTAGCAAACCATAGAGATTGTTGAGAAAAGTCTCTTACCCCACGGGGAAAAGGATCGTTGTCCAAATCCATGTTAGATCCGCCAGGTGCATCTGAACTAAAAACTGCTGGAACCATATCAGGTTCCCTAGGTAAGAAGATTGTGTTCACTACCCCATAATTCCCACTTACAAAAGGTTGATGGTCATCATGCCGCCAATCCCCATCGACAGAAAACTTGAACTGCATGTAAATGGAAATAACAAATCTGAAAACATCAGTACCAGAGATTAAAAATACATATGTTTTTTTTAACATATTATTATTATTGTTATTTTGATAGATGTGTATCTTCAACAAATTATATAATAATGTAAACATTAAGAGAGGGTTATGCAGACAAGAACGATAATATGCAAATATGAAAGCTACATAACACTCTCTATCCCGACAATCTTTACCACAAATGAGCCAACAGACAAATGAAAATTAAAATCAATTGGCAACTCCTCTTCAGCACATGCAAATGCAATTAAATATCAATGATTTTTTTTTTTTTGATAGATATTAAATATCAGTGATTATAAAGCATGTTTAACACAACCAATGGTTAAATGCTCATAATTTTGTTTATGCATGAGAAATTTTCAACAATTTGTTCATTGATTTGGCCCCATTAAAAAAAAAAAAAATATTGAATGCGTTACTCCTCCAAAACCCATATTTTTTGACAAACAACGAATATATTAATTATGAAAAAATTACAAAAGCTATACAAGGTGAACTATACACAATGGTATACACCACTTATGGATGAACAAAAAGCTACACCCCCTCAAAACAGTAATCAAGTCCTCTCGTTGTTCTCCACAGTGCAATTTGATTTGGCAACTGAGTTAAATACCATTAAGCAAAACACCTCTAAAAGAGATGGTACAAAAGGCCCACAAGGAGGAACAAAAGTGAAGTAGATCCCACATTTCTTTGTTTCTTTTTTTTTTTTTTTTGAGTAGAAACGACGAGAATAGTATTAATAAGAAAAAACAAAGTGCAAAGGAAGGATGAGATTTCCTTCCAAACAAAAAACATACAACCTGAACCTGGAGTTTAAAACCCCATCCTACAACAAGTGTTACCAAGACCCATGCTACCCCTATTTGGGTAGTTAAACAGATCCCACGTTTCTTCTATTCTCCACTTTTCCTCAAAGATTTTAACAGTTCTCTCTTACCACATAATCCAAAACATAGTGAGACAATCAATTTGCTAAAGGGTCTTGCCATTTACTCTAACTCTGGCCAAGAAATTCGTTCTTCTATGTGTTAAGTCATTTTATAGAAGAAAATGACAATTTTATCCTCATTCCTTAACCAACCATAACTCCTCAATTTTAATCTCCACATATTTTCGTTCCTAGCTACACAATTGCTAAATTTGTTACACCACTACCCTTCTAGCCTCTATCTCATCAATGGTGAGTGACCTTCCCTTTAGTCTCTTAAAAGCTTATTTGCTCTAAGGCCTCATTTTTTTTCATTATGGCGACCTTTCCAAAAACCATTTTATTCCATTTTCCTGATATCTTGCTTGACAATCTTTAGTTTGCAACCAAAATATGATTAAAAGACCCTCTAAAGTTATAACCCATGCATCATCTCCTCATGAGACCATTAAAGTCGTCATCTTTTGGCCACAAGTTCTCAAATTTTAAAGGGTCTTACTGTTCCACAAGCCATCTCATCTAACATAATAGAAAAATGGTAATATGTTTTTGAGAAGAACAAACTAGATAAGGCCCAAAAATTGCTCGTCTTACTCCTCTTAAACCAAAAAAAATAAATGGTTCAGTTTTAACAAGGACTGGTTGGATTAACCATTACACCAAGTAAAATGCCCATCAACCAGGGGAAGCTCTTGCATATTCAACTCTACAATGATGTTTGAGAAATAACTCATTTCTAAGGACAACCTTCAAATAGTTTCCACTTTCCCCAAGGAACCAAATATAGTTTTTTTTTGGATAAGCACAGAAAAATGTATTGAAGGAACCAAATATAGTTTGAAAATCAAATTTAAGAAAACCAAGGTCATTTCAGTGAGGAATGTTTCTAAAGTAGCAGACCAAGCTTTGATGTTAGGTTATAGGATGGGGAAACTTCCTTATACATCTTAGGTCTACCATTGGGAACTCCTCACAAATCTATGAGAATTTGGGATGCAGTTGAGTAGAGATTCCTAAAAAGTCTAGTCATGTGGAAGACACATTACCTCTTTAAAAAAAAAGGCTTACTTTGATTACGAGTATGTTATCCATCATCCCTTAGTTGTACAGAGATTGAAGCTCTCTTTTGTGCATAATTTATGGAGTTGGAATAGGTTGTATTTAGGTGAAGAGATTTCTTCACTCATAGGCTTTTTGGAGTGGTTGGCCTTAAGTCGAGGGGTGTTGAAGTTATGTTGGACCCCTTGCTTTTTTGGTTGGTTGTATACCTCTTGTAGACTACTTGACTTTTTTGTATCGTTGCTTATCTATAAAAAAAAATGTTATCGATCCAAAAAGTTGAGCTTACTAATGGAGTAGATTCAAAGAGAACTTGTGAGAGCAACTCACATTAAGTTTGTCTGGTATTCTTTTTTTTCTTTTTTTCCATTTTTTTTTTTTGAGCAAAAGTTTGTTTGGTATTCTTTTTCCTTCTTTTTTTTTCATTTTTTAGTTAGTTAAAAATGGATATTACCAAGAAGCACTAAGAAGTTTGTTTGGAAAGGAGAGACTGCTTTTTTTTTTCTGGAAAATTCAATTAACTACCATAAAAAGGGAAGAAAAGAATAGATTGATATGGACAATCTTTGCACATGGTAGCTTCTCCATCAAATCCTTTTGGTCAACCCCTACTTAAGCTAGAGGGAAGATCTTTCTAGCAAGCATAGTTTGAAATCCTTGGGCGCCTATAATAGTAAGTTATTTGCTTAGGAAACTAACATAGGGAGAGATTTTGAGATCAAAATGCATTGACTCAAAGAGGATATGAATAATGCCCAGCAAATGCTTCATATGCAAAAGATAAAGAAATTGGTTAATCACCTTTCCAGTATGTCTTGGAAACTGATTCTTTTTTTTATGTTTGGAGAGGTTTGGGTGTTGAACTCAATAGTTAGAGGGACCTTTCTTATTAGGCTTGACTTCTTTGTAGGAAAAATACCAAAAAAGAAGGCCTGGAGGATTACCCCTTTGTGTGCGGTTTGGACTCTTATGTAGGGAAAGGATATTTTTTTTCAATGAGTAAAAGCACGATATCTTATGTACAAACTCAATTCATCATATAGCCCATCAAATTAGAAATCTCATAAATCACTTACAAAGACCATTCACCCTCTATATCAAGTCAACAATACATTGCTCGACACCCTTTATCTACCTCTTCCTTGATTCATCTATTCCCTTCTTCACTCTACATTGCAGCTGGCTCAGGCAAAGCCAATGTAGAGTGAAGCAATAATGATAATGAGTAAAATTGGCTTTTTACTCAAAAATAATAATAATAATGAACACTCTATCTCTAGATCTTCCTCTAAAAATTAAAAAATTAGTATGGTACTAGTTTCACTTCCCTATTGTCCTTGTTGACTACTTGACTCCTTGCAAGGTCTCATATAAAACACCCATGCTCCCAACAAAGAAAGAAAGAAAAAGGGGAAACCCCTCTTTTTTTATCTAATGAGTAAAATAAGATACTACATCAAAAGTGCGAGAAAAAAGCGTATCAATGTACACACTAAGGATACAAAAAAGCATCCAAAGGTTTACAGGAAGGCAAAGGAATCAATAAGGAGCAACCATCCAAACAAAATCACCACCTTAACAACCTAGGAAACCAGATGACTCAGCTGAGCTCTTGACCCAAATGCTTCCAACACCAAAAAATAACCCATTTCTAGGCTTAATGCACCAACAGTGGACCATTAATTTCTACCCACTGCCTTCAAATTCCTCATGCAAACAATAGTTGGATCCCTACTGCTTCTCCCCTCACCCCCCAATTATCATAACAGAGCTTTTGTAATTAATGAACACTCCAACTTATCAAAAAAAATAATAATAATGAACACTCTATTTCTAGATCTTCAAAATGGAAAATTAGTATGGCAATTAGTTTCACTCTCATTGTCCTCGTTGACTACTTGACTCCTTGCAAGGTCTCATATAAAACACCCATGCTCCCAACAAATTCCTCACACTAACTACTCTAATCTCATGTCACCAAGAGCCCCATGGAAAATTGGGATTAACAACAATCCAAGCTTTGTCCTCGATCTCAAGCACAAGTTCCTATATACTTTTATTAGGCCCTGTTTTTTATCAATCAATTTTTTTCTTTTTTTTTTCTTTTTTTCTTTTTTGTCCTTAGTAGGATTTGAATCTAGATATCCCACAAACTCATCTAAACCCTTTACAACTTGAGCTAAGTTTGATTAGGCTCTCTTTAAATTGGGGATTATCAACGACTTAGGGTTTTGAGCCCCCTTCTCACTAGCACATGCTCCATTTGTTTCCCAACATAAAAGAATCAATCATATTGAAGGCCGGGATAGCTAAGGGTCTATTTGGTTCCTGTTTTTTAAAACGCATAGAACACCAAAAAGGTGTTCTCTGAAAACTCTTCTTTGTGCTTTAAATTTAGTGTTTTTTTTATGTTTTTTATGTTTTTCAAATAAATAAATAAATAAATAAAATAAAAACCAAACATGTTTTCCTTGTTTTTCTTATTTTTGATAACAGAAAACAGTTTTCAAAAACTGTAAACAAACAGGCCCTAACCTTTTCTATTTTCTACAAAAGCAAACTCAAGTTATGTCATATGTATATGATCCATCCTTCCTCAATGGCAGGTGGACCAATGACCTTTTCCCATTAACCTTAGGCATATTTTCCTGACCCCAACATACATTCCCTTCATGCCTATGTAGATAAGTACCCTATGATGACATCCCCTTTCTCCTAAGGCAAGACTCAACACGATGAAGCTCCATACACCCAACCATCATTTCCCATATGATCTTCTTGGTTCTATACTTTTGTTATCTTTGCATAATGCCATTTTAAGCCACACTACTTCTTTGCCCCACTTCTAATCCACCCAATCGATCCATGGCACTATCATTGTTTCAGTATTAAAAGAGGAAGCTACTCTTATCCAAATCATGAATCTCCCTTCCCAAAACCAGTCTCAAAACAAACAAGAGCACTGTTCCTCTGTAAGCATGAAACCGTGAATTGGGGCATCTATCCTGCATCAACCACCCACCTTTTCCTTAATCAATGACCAACACACTGATTCCACTGTGGTCCACCACTCCTGAACCATCATTGTTAACACTGAAAGACAAACCTCTCAATGAATGTCCAACCTTCTTCTCCAATTCACACCCTCTACTAGTAACCAACAGAAAAACTTGGGCCACCCCCCTCCTCCATAATAACACTTCAACCCCTACCCGACCATAATAACACCACTCCTTGAACCATAATTGCAAACACTAAGAGTCCCTCAATGAATGTCCAACCTTCTTCATAATTCACACCCTCTACTTTAGTAACCAAATACCAGAAAACTTAAATCTCCTCCTCCATAATAACACTTCACCTCACTCCCGACCATGCTTCCCATGCCATCTCTCTTCAAGATATTCATCCCCACACTGACAGATACAAACAACAACATTCCACAGCTTTACGTTAACCAGAAAACCATTTCAAGCAAATCATTTTCCTACGGACAAACGTAACAAAATCAAAATATATAGTAAGACCACCACATAGGTATTCTGCTAATAACAAATAAATGATTTACAATTAGATTAAAATGGTTGGCCTACAGAATAAACAAAATTATCCACACACAATAAATACAAACATAATAACAATAACCAAACTCCTCTTTTTAAGATAAGATTCAACTGCTTCACCGTCTTAAGTTTTTAGCACAGAGTATGGCAAGTATGGCACAACAATCATTAGACTTTTGACCTGGTATAACCCATGCTGAGGCTCCAAATAACTTGAACACACTAGCAAACCTCAAATAGGAGACATTGGTATGTGATCTGAACTCACCTGTCCAAAATAAGAGTCCACCAAAACCTGTCACATGCTTCTTTTTTTTCAAATTCCAACTCTGGCTAGTTCAAAGAGAAAATGTCGCAATCCAATGAAACAACAGAAATATATGTGATTCATGTGTCCTGGAAATTGTAAATGCAAGAATTTTTTATCTATACAATTTATATCCAACTGAGATGATTAAAATCAAAATACTAAATGACCAAGCACAGAAAGGACTCAAAGTATTAGAAATTTGAAAATAGTAATATGAAGTTCTTACCTCGTAAACGAGCCACTGAGATACACCCGTCTTCCCCCATAAGGCCACACAAATCGGGTAGGGATTAAAACCGTTCCGGAAATTGCACTGTTTTCGTGTCCAGATTCCGCGCTTTGAACCAAACATTTAAGGTGAGATTTGGAAACAAAACAAAAAACTAATCCTCGAGACCAATCTCCGCCCTTATTTACTCATCAATGTAAAAGCCACCACAACCCATCTGTGATCCACCATAAGCTTCACCTCTAACAAGCTCAACGTAGAAAACAGTCACCATTTCTCCTCAGCCACAACGACCTTTCAAAGAAACAACAGCTGAAGCTGCGCATTTTCAGGAATCCACAACAGGATCCCACAGACAGCAGAGGACCCCTTAAGAATTTACACATGAAGCCCACCAGACTAATCCAGACCCCAAAAAACCTAAATTTGCACAATCAAACCTCAACTCCCAAATAAACAGGTTGAGCAACACAACACTTAGAACAATCCACAACAACAGACCCTCTAATTAAACACAAAACCCACCACCATGAATCGTAAAACCGTCAATCTCCGCTTCCTCAGATCAATAATTTAGCCCAAACTTCCACAAATCAAAACCCATCAAAATCAACCAAAAACAAATCCGCAAACTCCAAACTCCCCCCAAAAAAGCTGTCTTGATTCCAGCTTTGATCTGAACCAAACCCAAAATTTTTCAGCCAAATCCCACCCCAGAAACCCTAAAGTTTCAAACTCTACTGCAGAAACATAATCTAAAGCCAAAAAACCAAAAACGGAATCGATTTCAAAGAAAACTATGCAAACGAAGGCCTCCAAAGCACGTGCTACAAAAGCCCCCACAAAGAAACCCCTCATTTACATAGAATCTGAAAGCATTGTTTGACTTCAAAACTTGTAATCTCCCAGTAAAGAACCAGAGAGAGAACAAACGAAGCAGAAGGTTAATGTAAAGTCATAATAATAATAACAACAATATAATAAAAGAATAATAACAAAATAAATAATTTAGAAAATCGATATATTTTTTTATGCTTTTCTAGAGAGAGAAATAAATTTAGGCAGTGGGCAGGGTATGGAGATGTGATCGCTTAGTTGGGAACAGACTGATGTGAGAAGCTGGCTAGAGTCGATCACTTTGTGATTAACAGTGGGGCCCACGCTGACCGTGATTCCCGGGCATCTCCGCCACTATGGGAACTGAGAGAAAGGGCTTTTTTGGGACTAAAGCTTTGCTTAATTATTTTTGGTTTTTTTTTTTTTTGTTTCAAAACCTTTTTTTTTCTTACCCTGAAATCTTTTATTTAATTTTGAAATTAACAGCCTGCGAAATTACAATCCACACCCTTTGTAGCTTTTCTAGGTTCTGATATTTCAGCACAAATCATTACATTAAACAAATAATGATTTATTAACAATATTTTTTGAAAGAAATCTAAAATTTATTATTAAAAATAGTCTAAAATTCAGATCTGGCAATGAATAAATGTAAAAAAAATAGTTCTAAAATTTCATTTATCAGATTAAATATAAAAATTATTTTTAACTTAACAATTAAAATGTTATTAGAAATCATAAAAAAAAGCATTTGTAATTTTGTAATATTAATAATTTTTCAAATATTTTCTAAATTTTATGAGACGTGAAAAATGTGTTTGAAAATATTTTTATTTAATACTTTTTCAGTGAAAATGTTTTATACTAAGAAATCAATTATTGAGTGTTTCTCTAAGAAATATTATATGTGGTTTTTAGAATTTATGAATGAATTTTTATATTTTTAACGGTATTTTTTCAAATTTTTAAAAAGATATAATATCTTTTCAAAGTTGGTTTTTATGCCATCATGAAATGAACTCTAATTTTTAAATTAAAACTTTTTATGGAAAACGAGGTAAAGATGGTAATTTCAAGGTTTTTAACCTCAGAATATATATAAATTTAGGGAAAATATTTGACTGTAAATTACAGCTATTGTACCTTGTTTTGTCAAGCCTTTGAGTAACCTGATCAGATGTCTGGGGAGCGGAATATGGTACATTTAAGGTGAGCAATGCCTTTATGGTGGGATGTCATCGGGACCACTGATACTATTGACTTTTTTGTTTTGGTCTTTTTTTTGGTTAAAGTTGAATATTTTTTTAACTTATTGTTAAAAATTTTAAATATAACAAAATTAAAATATTTGATTTTTTTTTATTAAGAAAAAATCATATTTCAAAACATAAAACATCATCATTTTTAACAAAAAGATACTAACAGTACTATCAAACCAAAATATTAAAAATAAACAATCCTATCACTTAATAATCTTTAAGTCATATATGTATGATTGCCTAAAAAAATAAACGCCACCTTAATCTTACGTTTAGGTGATACATTGCGGTTTTCTCTTATTCAAACCCGATCAGAATCGTCTTCGAATACTAATTCTTTATTTTAAATTTAAAGGACTACAAAGTGACTGGTGGGCAAGATGGATTAGGAGACTACTTTTTTATTTTTATATTCTACATTTATTCATTTCCATAACGACGCCAGACTATTTCTCATTCTACAAGACGGAACCTCGACTTTTTTCTACGCCCGTCGACCTTTCTTTAGCCACTAAGTCGATCTTATCACCAAACTACTTTTAAACTAATACGACGAGATACCTAAGTAATTTCTTACCGATCAATATATTTAATTTTTAATGTCATATCAAACAAACAAATCAAACTCTTGTTTAAAACCCTAAACTTAATTATAAGAGACAATGGAAGAAAAGAAAAGTGAAGGAAAGGGTTTCACTCCTTTTGTATGAGTTAGAAAAAAAAAAAAAAAGAGAAATGTGTCTAAATCATATGATGGGGAATACAATCTTTGCATTGACATATCCAACAAAAGAAAAGGGTCCAAAACATAATTGGTTATGTTTATAGCTGAAATTAAAAATATGTAATTATAAACATAATGTTAATATTAATGTTAATAATGTTCATCATACACTACTTTCCTGATTAAATAAGACCACTCCAGAATTCCTCATAATGCAAGCGGGAGTTAAGAGGGGTTTCAATTTATTTCGTGTCATATCATGATCAGGTTGGGCCTGCTCCATGGTAATTCCAAGCCCATCTCGTAAACACGCCAACATCATACTTCCATAAGATCTTTATTTGTTGGGCGGGTGGAAAACAAATGTGTTTTTACTAACTAATGAAGTTACCATCCAAATCATATCTATTTGCTGGTTAATCATGTCATGGGAATAAAATAATGCAAAACAGATAAGAACGCACCATAAATATCTTCTGATATGTCAAACGTAGTCGCTGCTTGGGTTTTGCTAAAACCTCTCGGTTGATGCTCATCAAAACCGCTTTTCTTCACTTAAGCTACTATATGTATTATTCGCTTTTAAGAACTAAATGTGTTATTTAAGTTTTCCTTGTTTTTTTTTTATTTTTCAGTAAAAACAAAAATTTGAAAACCGTTTTACGTTTCTAAAAATAACAAAACATAAAGAAGACTATTACTGATGCTTTTTTCTGTTATAAAAAATCACAAAAAACACTAAAGGTAAAGAACAATAAGGGTTTTCATACCAAAACGATATTCTCTTATGTTCCAAAAAATTGTTCTCAAAAACAATTCTAAAAAAAAAACAAAACAAACCTAAATATCTAACTAATTTCAAATATCCATCTTGATCTCAACAAAATGAGGGATGAATTTATAAGTGGTTCGTGAAATTTGACAGACACAACTTAATACTTGCTTACTTTTGCCGCTAAGATAATTTAAGAAAGCTGCATTATTCGCCGGGATCCGCCTAACACATTGTAATATATTTGTCATATTCCTACGACTCGCTTAACACTCTAATTTCCGATTTCAACTGACTCTAATATATATTAATTAATTAACATATTTAATAAATTATTTGTATTAAATATAGATTAATTAACATATAGATTATTAACACGAATTTGATTTGAATTGACCCGTTTAATTATTATATTAATTAATTAACATATTTAATAAACTATTTTTATTAAATATAAATTATTAATTATAATTCTTATTATTTTAAATAATAAACATGTTAAATTTTATAATTTATGTGTGTTAAACATGGATGATTAATTATAATTTTTATTATTTTAAATAATTAAATTAAATTAGTCATATTCATATTGACCTGTCTTATACGAATAATAAATGAAGTATTTTACTCAATAAATATTAACACATTTATTATTTCATATCATATTTAATTTGACAAGCATTATACTCACGAACCATAAACATGAATTACCATCCTCTAACAACTTTTCAAATAAACTTTATTATTTTTCTTCACTTTTTTTATATTTTATTCAAACATAATGATGATGGTTGAATTGTATGAGTCAGAAAAATTAATAAATTTGTCTATAGAAAAATTTATAACTTTGTCCATATTATACATTTTCAAAGGTAAAAGTCCAAATTAACTGTAGTTTATTTTATTTTTTTTTCAGAATGTCTATTTTCACAAATCTTCAAGCTCAAGTTATAATTATAAATCATTCCTACTAATGATAAAACACTTCCATTAATTGAAAACAAATTATTTTTCTTTTCTCCCTTCATTTTTAAATAGGTTATTAATACATCCTATTAAAATAATTACGAGTATAACCTTAATGGATAACTTAGGCCCTGTTTGATAAACTATTGAAAATATTTAAACCTTTTTAGGAAGCTCTTAATTGAAAATTTTAAATAGAAAACTATTAAAAATTAACTAATGTGTATCACGGTCAACAAAATTTTTTTTTAAATGAAAATAAATTAGACCAAAAAACCCTTATAAATAATAATATAATATTTTTGCAAATATTTTTGGTTAGTTTTGATAGTTTTAAAAGCGATTTTATTATATTTTTAAACATATTTATGTCTTTTTTTGATAATGTTATTAGAATAAATATTTTTACATATTTTTTAAACATGTTATTTACAATAATTAATAATTTTAGTGAAAAATAAAAATATTATTAGAAACTCTATTTATTTTGATAATATGTAATTTAACGATAATAGTGGTAAATACGTAAAATACATAATTTTCGCATTTAACATTTACGCTATCAAATAATATATTTATCTTCAAGATTTAATCACAAGAATCCTTATCAAACAAACTATTAAGATGATCATTTACATGAAATCTCAAAGACTCAATTTTTCAAAGATTTATTTTCAGATCACTGAATTTTTCATTTTATCAAACGCGCTTCACTGCAATACTCGATCTGAAGTGCTATTGTAGGACTTACTTGACCGTTAATTTCGGGATCTAATTAGATTAGTTGAAATGTTTACAAATTTGTAGCTTTAGTTAGTATAGGAATGACCAAAGTCTTGTGCAATGCAGAAAGTGAACTTGGGAGAGACCTAATGTTTTGGGGTAAAATCTCAATCAAATTGAATCTATGATCTGACGCTTGAATCATCGACGTTGACCTTTTTTGGTCCAATTTGACCATGGTTCAACAATCGATTCACTCCTTATACCTTGAAGCAGTAACTTTTTCGATTCAATCATCGGTCCGATTTATAAAACATTAATTCATCTAAGAACTATCAATACGACTGTAATCAAGATTCAAAATGACAAAACAAGAGAGAAAAGTGCAGAGATAAAACAATCGATCAAGATATTTTTGAAATTTACCCAAATCCGATTTGATTGCGATTCAACTATCGATTAATTCCTTAAATCGTAAATCAATAACTTTTTTGATTCAATCACCTGTCCAATTTTTAAAACGTTAACGGAATCAAGATTAAAGTGAGAGAGAGACTTGGGGGGGGTCAACATCAAAACCCTAGATCCTCTCTAGGGTCTTGCTTTTAAGTGGTTGGGTCTGGTGGTTAGAGGACAAGAGAGAGAGAGAGGGCATGATTCACCCCATAGCCAATGATTAAGACCCCTAGGCTTTCTCAAGCAAATGTCTCTTCTATAATCATTTGCAGTTTTATACTTCCATATTAAATACAAAAATTGTCTGTAATATTTATTTAAAAAAATAATGAGAAAATTGAAGAACATGTACTAAAAACTTTACATTTTACGCAATGTAGAAATATAAAATCTAATATAAATTAATATTATATAAATTTTTGTAATAATATTTAAGATAGATTTTGTTTATTTTCTGCTAATTGATTTTTTTTTTAATCATTTTCAAAGGCAATCTTACCCTTAAGGCTATAAGAAAATAAAAATAGTGTTAAATTTCACTTATTATTTTTACTTATTACTAAAAATTTGGGTAACCTAAAAGAACTTTCTCTTCATTTTATTTTTGAGAAATGGGTGAAAATTTGAAAACTTAAACAATTGTTGGCATGTTTGGTTCAACTTATATAGGTGCTAGTAGATGATAATTGCTAACCGATTATAAATTATTGTTTGATAAAATAACTGATTAGAAAAAGAAGGTTAATTTATGCGCATTGTTTTTTCTTATATATACAGAGAAAAAAAGACAAAAAAAAAAAAAGACAAAAGATAATTCTGTCAAGTTTTATTTATAGTGATTGATTTTTTAAAGGAATTTCTAGTGATTGATTTAATTATAGACATTTTGAATATATTTTATGTGTTCCAGAAGATAGTATTCATTTCTTTTAATAAATTTAACCATCACTGGTCTTAATAAATAATATCCTTTATAGTAATTAATATTTATAATATGAATAAATATTATATTTGGACATGATATTTACAGATTTTGTTATTGAATATCATAATTTATTAAAAAGAATGTTTATTTTATTTCATATGAATACTTGTATAAGAATTTTAATTAATAATAAAATTAAAATTTTTTAATAACTATAATAAAGCCTATTTTATCTCATAATCTTTTTTTTTTTTGACAATGGAAATTGAAATTTAATTGATTTAGAATGGTAATATCTTTACATCTGAACACATAAATCAAACTCGTTAAAATATTGGGATGACGACATATCATCCGCTAATAAGCAGTTAAACGACTCAACATCTACACAAAAAACCAATCCTATTACGCTTCGTAGACTTCTACATTTCAAGTACTTACTTAAATATAATCGACTAACGTAGATTTGATGACTTATCCTGTCTGATCGAAGAACACTTATCGTCTAATCGCTTCACACAAAAATCAACTATCAACCACAATGAACAACAAGTCATGATAAAACATAAAAACAAAAAATTAATGAAAACTCATCTGTTTGGGTTAAAACCACTTTATTAAGGAAAAAACCCTAAATCTAAGTAGGTGAAATGAAAGGAATACTTCATGTCAAAAATGAAAGAAATTAGGTTTCAGCTACAAAGAGATCAATCGAGTTGACTCGCTTATTTTTTATATCTCATAATCTTTAATATTCCTTAAATTTAAAATTTGAATAAAATTTATAATAAATAAAGATTTTAATAAATCGTTTAAGATCATATAAAATTTACATTTATAGCTAATAAGTAATGAGATTATCAACTATTTACACACAAAGATTTTAAGTACATGAAAGGATAAAAAGAGAATTTTATTATTTTACGCTTTTTCCTATCAAGAGCTTGCTCAATCCCAATAGTTATAGGTAGTCAGACACGAAGTCTTTACCAAACAACCTACAAGAACCCAACAGAGAATTAATCCATTATTAGTTCAACTTTTGAAGCTAGAAGGCTATAGTAATAAATTATTTTCTTACCACATTTCCTTAAGACTCAAATGAGAAAATAGGTTTAATTTTTAAAAGAAAGAAAACAGAATAGAGAATAGAAAATTGATTACTTCATATTCAATTAACATAGTTTATAAAAAATAATTAGAATCACTTAAAAATTCAGATCATTCTAACCCATCTCAAGTTTTATATGTACAAAACAAACTAAAAGAATTATAAAATGATTAATACTCAAAATTAATTAAAATTCTTATTTTTAATTAAAGACAGCTAAAAGAAGGGAACTGTGAGTTCAATTGAGAAAATTACCATTTCCCAAACCATTTACAATGATTGAAAATTCATCTATTTAAAAATAAAAAACAAAATTGCAATTTAATTAAACATGACCAACATTCCATCAAGAACCAATATACTGATAATATCCAAATGAGTTTGAAAGGACAAGAGTCAGAAAAAACCCAAGTCAATGCTACCCCCAACTATTAAAGATCACAAGAATCACCAAATCAAAATCAAGAATCTAAAGGAGGCAAAGCTTAGCCTAACTCGGTTGAAATCATAAACTAACAAGCTTGGAATAATAATCGCGAAAAGAATTACTAAAGGAGGGAACTGGCAGCTGGAAAAACATGACAAAGTAAAGATTGTTGAAATGATGATCATGGCACCAATGTTTTTAATTTGATCTAACTATTGCAAGTAAATGTGAACCTCCCCACTGAAAAACCAAAACCAACTAATCAAAGAACTTCAGCCCACAACCCCAAGGTGTTTGAATATATAAGTTGTTGTACATGATTTTCCTAGGAAAATGTTCTATCCTAAATATGGCCATCATCCTGAACCAAACACGCCCGTATTATTTTATGTGTCAAATGGTTGACATCTAACAAGAACTCCAACAAAGAACAAAGTTACTATATAATCTGTAATACCACAACTTACATGGAACTGAATGGTAATTCATGCTACCCAGCGTTGTTAAATACTGAATAGTTGTTTCATGTTTTTCGCTTCATTTCTTCAATGAATTATTAGAGAAAAACAAGAGATCAGATTGAGTCTTTCTGATGAAACTTCCAGTCAATTTATAGATAACCTTTTTACCAGGCTGTGGGGCTTAAATCATCCATATTGAATCTGAGTTTCAATTAGGTGCAACCTGTTTTGAATAACGACACAAGCAAACCCTCTAGAACCACAGTACACAGGCCCAAAGCAAAGGTATAGAATGGAAGCAACACTCCATATGAAGACAATAATTATCTATTTTTATAGAAAGAAAGAAAAGGAGTTATAGTTCGGCAATGTTGCTGCTACGATACAAAGGGAAAGTTCAAAGTCCGATCTAAAAATGCACGATCAAATGGACAATGTGTATAAATTATCGAGAAGCAAAACAGAATGAGGACCAGTCCGCATTCACTTTTCGCTAGCAGCAACCGCCGCCATGGATGCACAACCGCACTGGTTTGCCAATCGGCAACCAAATTTGATCAGGTAACTGAGCAAAAGTAGCTTGCAGATCTACAATCCAGTCAGGATAAGAAACACACTAATGGATACTACAAACTATTAAAGTCATTGAAACAACCTGCTTTAACAATTCAAGGCACACAACAATATATTTTTCTTTACGAAAGAAGATTACCAGCCACATATCTAAACACATTGGGAAGCGAACCACAATAATCATAGAAACTAATATTTGTATGAAATTTAATCTACCAAATATTTAACTGAAACACTTGCCTTTTTTATTAGATAACCACAGCTCCATTGTTTTCCTGACTTGCAGATTAAACATAACATTTAAACCATAGATATAACCCAAATATCCTCCATTATCAATAAAATAGAACCAAAATAATAACAAATGGTAGTTTTTGAAGGCACAGAAAAGATGCAGAATTGATGGCACATGAAAAACACAAACAACATAGAAGTTCATTGACCTGTTTCTTAACCATTAGCGTATTTATTGAATGTATTATATATAACTGACTTTTCTTAGCTGCTGTTATTAGGGTTATGATATCACTGTAAATCTAACACTTCTCACGTGACCCTATATCCACGCACAACACTGAAGGCTTAACATCTCTCTCACAAGATATTCCTTCATACATAAATAGGAAAATTGTTGTCGCACCCACACATGAGAAATTTAATCCACAACATATCTTAATTTCAAAACTCAACACTACGTGATCCCATTGCCAACTGCTTTAGTGGTGGAAACCCACAACTCGCCAAACAAAGCAGCAATACCATGTTAATAACCTGATCAGAATAAAAAGCTTTGAATAAGTGATTTGGGGGCCCAAATGTATATCTCTCACTAACATTTTCGATTTAAAGCCAACTGCCTCCAAACTACTGGTTTGATAAGTAAGATACAATCTTGACCTGACTGGTTTGAATGGTGGAAACCATGACCTTTGCATTAAGGTGTGCAATAATATGTTAGAATAATCCATTTTCTGATAAAAGCTTTGAATAATAGATTTGGGCCCAGCCAATGCAATCTTCTCCTCACTTACAATTTTCGCGACTTAAATAACTATATCTCCCAACTCACTATTTGTGCGCGCTACCCGGACTATGACTCTGTATGGTGGAAAACTATGACCTCTTTGCCAATAAAAGCAGCAAACAATGTTAGACAACCTATTTTCATAAAGCTGAATGTTAGATCAAACTGAATGTATCTTCCTCACTTTACAATTTTCTGATTGGTGTTTTGAACTCATTCAAATCACTATTTGTAAGTAAGCTAAACCTGGACTATGACCTCTTGTATGGTGGAAACTTATGACCTTCTTTGCTAAATAAGGCAGCAATACCAATAATAACAACTTTTTCATAAAGCTTAACACAGATCATTTCAATAATGTGTATATCCTCCTCACTAACAATTTTCGTATTTAAAGCTGAATCCCATTTAAACTAATTATTATATGTTACAACCTTAGACTGCAAGTAGATCTCTTGTATGGTGGAAACTTATGACCTCTTGCTAAATAAAGATACAATACCATGTTAGACAACTCATTTTCATAAAAAGCTTTAATGGTTAGATTTGCGCCCACAATGATAATCCTCCTCACTAACAGCTTTCACATTTAAAGTTAATCTATCTAAACGCACACTTATAAGTAAGTCACACCTGGACCATGAATCTCTCAAAGGGTGGAAACCATGAACTTTTGCCAACAAAGTGGTAACACTAAGGTATTAGGATAACCTTATTTTCAAAGCGATAGTTAGGATTTGGGCCCACAATGTATATCCTCTTTACTAACAATTTTTCGCATTAAATATAATCACCAACCACTATTATATGTTACACTCTGGCCTGAGGTCCCTTTGTGAACAATGTCTTTAATATAAAGAACTGACCTATCATACACCTCTCCAATCAGAACTTCCAGGTGACAATGAATCTTTCTAAATGTCTCACACTCTTAGTTATAGACCACTTTATTAATATACAATATAACTTTCCATACTCTAAATAAAAATCTAAAAAACAACACATCAAGACAATGTAAATACACCCGAAAAGGAGGTAAAAGAAAGAAAGAAGCCCTTTTTTAGTTAAACTGTAATATCATGAAAGATAGAAGAGCAGGTTTTTTTTCCAAATTCTTAAAAAATTTAAACATAAAATACAAAATGGATATCTAATTCTTAAATGGCTTTAAAACGCACTGTGAATAAACTATTGATAGGAAGCTTAAAAGCACCTGGTGTTATCATTGTTTATTTGTCCATAATAAATTGAGAGCACAAGAATACAGATATTATATAAATTTCAACACAAAAGAATGAAGAGAGTCGCATAGATGGCATCATGGCATGCAATCCAAGAAGAACCCAATTTTCAATGAACTTCAACTGAACCAAAGCATCAAGTATCAAAAGCCTGAGACGGTTCCAGTTCATTTTCACTTGGTCCAGGATAAAACCAGAAAGTATAATTTACAGAACTGTCTGATCTCATGCATGAAAACAGACGGTGCAAATACTATGAACCCCAACAAAACCACCTGAGCTACCCCTGGTTTTAGGTCTTTTTATTGTTTTTGTTGTCTTTATTTTTGGGGTATATCTTTTGCATTTTTGTTTTTATTTACTACCAGTTCTATTTTTACAATTGATAAAACCCCGGACCTTCAATTGCTTTTCTTATATGTGATGAAACTCACACCTGCACATATGAGTGTGTGTGTGTGTACAGAGGTAGAGAAGATATTGAGGCAGATCGCATTAACTTAACAACTGTTAAAAGTTCAGGAACTATGCAACTCACACACAAGAAGTCTAGCAGAACCAGAACCACTCTATTTACTACATTATATATTATTTTCTGAACAATCCATCTCAAATTTTTATAAACATCACTCCTTTTCTTATCTTCTCTATTAACACTATTCTCTTAATAAGACGATGTGAAACCTATCAATTTATTAATAAAGCCAACCTGAAGATCTCCTGACGGCTTCGCTCCTTCCTCCCAAAATTCATCTTTACTCCATTTCAACCCCAACATAAAATCCATTTTCCTTCATTTAAAGTGCAGCTGTGTTGTAGAGTTGGTAAAACTGTAGCAAAATTTTTCCCAGAATTCCTTCCAATGAAAAGAAACAAAGACAAAGAAACAATCAAAGATAGCTCCAAACATCTAGCCATTTAACTTGCCCTCTCTGGTTCCAAGATAGAAGATATGTTAACACAATTTTTTGGTACATGATATCAATCCTCTCACTTATCCCAATCTGGCGGAACTCACACTCCCACTTCTGAACTTCCAATTTAAGGGACTCAAGCCTCCCACTCCTTAACCCCTCCACTTTGGTGACCCAAAGTCACCATTGAGTAAGAAACTTTATAGCAAAAGCCCAACCATCAATCTATTCTGTGTCCATTGGGAAAAAACCAGCTCCTCAAGGACAGCAAACAGAGCAAAATATTAATTATAAATCCAACTTTACACATGGCAGAACCCGGCATTATAGGTCTCTCCCTGAAGCTCAACAATAATCTCTCATCCAATAGACAAAACCAGATCACATCACAAATGGCAAAATTAAATTTATATAAACTAAACTTTACACATGCTGCAAGAACTGGTGATAGTAGGTTTCCTCCACAAGATGGTAAAGCACATAGATCTATTTCAATATCACCAATCATTGTTATAATATAAAGATGAATCAAAATACTTATACTGCCACACCTTATGATTATTCAGACTTGATGGATATATGGTAAGATTTCATTGCATATATACACTTTATAAACTCATCTACATCGTAGAAGCTGAAATCAAGGACCCTAACAGAACAAATGGACCTCATCTCTGCTTCCAAGAACCACACATGGCAATCAAAATATTCGTGATCAAAGAGGCTTCCACAGAAAATCCAACAACTGGTGCCTGAAACATGTAAAGAGATACAGATAATGAATATTAATCAAAGAGTTGAAGTCGGCACACCTGATTTGTGACTGAAAGATTCTCTTCCGGTACCATCAAGGATTTGAGAACTGAAAGGCAAAAATAGATTGGCATGCTGGAGGAAAATTACAAATCCTTCTGATTAGAACCATAGTGAAAAAAATTTACTTATTTGTATATCTTCATGATGTGCTACTCACAATAATAGATAAGGCAAACACATAGTCATATTCGTCTAGCAATCTATTATAACCAGCTCACAGGAAGATAACTGCAAAAAAACTTGTTCTAATATGATCCTCAATAGCTGAAATATATCATTGGCTATAAGTAGATCCACTTTCTCTCAGATCAATGAGGCCTGCATCACCCCAAGATAAAGCTCCAGATTCATATATTCTGAAGCAACTCCAAAGTAACCTTTTGTATACAAGAATCCACATGATTATGACTTCCTACACAACTCTCACTGTGTGAGTTTATCCACCAAGACCAAATTTGGGGGAATTCAACATATACTTTTCAAAAATAAATCTTCTGCAGGTCTGATAAGAGACTCCGTCCAGATGTTTGGAGACAGTTGCAAACCTGAAAACTCTGCAGTTTCATTTCTATAATCGAGCTTGGTTTTGATAATTTGGGAATTAGTGTAGATTTTACACAAAAAAACTTCACAAGTAGCATTGCAAAAATTAGAGATTCTAGCTTTAAACAATAAATGAAAATAAAGCTCACCACTTCTTTTATCTTCATTGTGATAGAATAAGAATAAAAAAACACCTTAACTCATTAGATGATTTAAAATTTTGAGGTGAATCATATCTGAAGAAAATGAAGTTTCCCAAGTTATAATGGCACATATTTACATCAGAGAGAAGACATCCATCTCCTAATCAAAACCTGTCACAAACAAAGAGAAGCAAGCAAATGTTTACCATGACTGCCAAAAACTAGTTAAAATGACATTTAACAGATCTCTAGTGAACAACATAACATACTTCTGCAAGGCCATAGCATTTGGGGGGAAAAAGGAAAATGGTGCCACCTCGATATTCCGAGAAAAATTAAGAATATTTTTCAAGATTTCATTCAAAAGCCCAGTGTTCCTTAATGTTTTTTCAAAATGATAGAAGTAGAAAGCATTCAGAAAGTAGTTGGTACACACAAAGTCTGGCAGCCAGCATTGTGTTGGCCTGTTTCTCTGACCAATGACATGATTTCCTATTAACCTGGAGAACTACATCTTGCTATAAGATCCTTTCTTATCAATTCATGTTAAATTTGCTGCTTATCACTAGGAGTGCAGGAGATGAGTGTGAACTCAACTGAACAAGATAAAAATTATGATCTCGGCATTAATAAACAGTGGAATACAATGGTAAATAATCTGGAAGAGTGGGGGGCTCAAGATCAATCCAGAACAGACTGCCCAAACAATAATCTGAACACTTGCCAAATAAAATAACAAATAAAAGGAAGGGAAAATGTATCAGAGGCAATAATTAATCAAAATGACAAACATAATCAATAAACTTTTTTTTTTTTTTTTGTTGTTCATGGCTGTCCGTGCCAATTTGTGCACTCGACTAATCCCTGGTCCTTGAAGTTAACAAATGGTAAACCTCAAATGGTCCCAGGAACTCCAACTGATAGATCATGGGTAAACTCCAAAGCCTTGGACCAAATGAGCTATCCTCGAGGAATACTTTTTTTAATTAATGTATAACACGCCAGTTCAAAATCAGAGTCCTGGTTTGCACACAAAGTAAGCACTTGTGTCTGCACCAAATCATAGCCTTTATACACCTGTAATAATTTGTACAACTGATTTGATACTGAGGATTAAAACAATGACTTCATAATATCCACGGAATGAACGCCAACCATTTTGACAGATAACAGCAATAACAAGCAGCCTCTAGTTGGCCCTGGTCATGATGGTAAAGAAAATGTAACATTTTCTATTCACTGTACTGCTAATGATGACTTTAACAAATACTAAAGAACCCTTATTCTTAGCTTCTACTTTTTCATGGCCTCAAAGATAGAGAGTAAATATTGAAACAACTTTTTTCCCATTTTAATAATTAGAAAAAGTTAAACTCGATATAGAAGAGGATGAAAGACAAATCACATACCAAGTGCATACACACAATAAAAGTAAAATTTAAAAGGTATCAATATATACTGCTAAGATTAGTTTCTCAACCCATTTAGAATATTTTCCTTCTTTCCTTTCTTTAGCATCCTAATTAGACTCTAATTTTGTTTCCTTTCGCTCTAACACTTAGAGTATAAAATGTATGCCTCCTCACTTTGTTAATTAATGAAACTAAAGATTTATTTTTTCCACAGTACAGACACGACCACTTTTCTCTGAACTGAATTTTCCAATCTTACAAACCTTTTCCTAAGTAGCCCCTTTTTCAGCGACATCTCTCTTCTTCCCGCAGATCTTTTCATGACCCTTCACCTTTATAAGATATACCTCTCCCGCAGACTTTCTCCACATGGACCTTCTCCGACCTGACTTTCTCCAGTCCACCTTCTCTCGGCGGAATTTCTACGAATCTCTCTCCGTCAGACCTTCTCTGATGACCCTTCTCTCGCGAACCTTCTCCAATGGACCTTCTCTAGTGGCCCTTCTCCCGCAAACCTTCTCTGACGGACCTTCCATCGCCTTTCTTCAATGAACCTTCTTCCTAGACTTTCTCTCCCACGCCCTTCTGGCGGACCTTCTCCCGCAACAGCCCTTCTCTTGCAGACCTTCTTCGATGGACCTTCTCCGGTGGACCTTCTTCCCTGGACCTTCTCTGACGAACCTTCTCCCGCAATCTACTTATAGGCCCTCTTTCGATCACATCAACTCACCGTGCAATCAATTCGCGACAAGATTCCACACGTGTCTCACCCTGGCCACATCAACTCACCACGTAGACAATCTCCAAATGTTTTTCAACTAATTTATCACCATGAATGATTAAGTACATGTCTAATGGTTTCTGATGACAGATTAAGTACATATATCCATTCACCTGAGATGCTTCAAATGTACTATGGTTGCTATAATTAGTTTCTGAACCATTTAGGAATATTTTCCTTCTTTTCCTTTCTCTCTTAGTCTCCTTAATTAGACTTCTAATTTTGTTTTTTTTTTTTGCTCTAACACTTAGAGTATAAATATATATTCCCCTCACTTTGCTTAATCAATGAAAATCAAAGAGTTATTTTTCTCTTTTCGTTAAACTAGACAGCACAAATGCAGTAAGTAGTTATACTAACCCCATTTTTAAAAAACAAGGTAATCAATAAGATTAATTGATCTTGAATATGGTACCCTACTCTCCATTCAGTAGATGATATAACCTCATGGCTCCTCTGATCTAAGGTGTTTTTGTAAAATTCTTGTCCTTCTACATAATGATTTCTGTTTATTGGAATTTTTTGTTTTACACAAAACAATTTTGCCATGTTTTTTCCTCCAATAAATTCTTATTGCAACCCTTACCACCATCCAAACCATAACTTCCTTCTTCGTGATTAACTTCAGACGAAGGCTTTTGCGAATCATTACCCGTGGAACTACTCCTGTGTGGCCATCTGCAA
Source organism: Tetrastigma voinierianum (assembly GCA_016808115.1). Lineage (NCBI taxonomy): Eukaryota > Viridiplantae > Streptophyta > Magnoliopsida > Vitales > Vitaceae > Tetrastigma > Tetrastigma voinierianum. The sequence continues at coordinate 26,421 of JAEQBH010002851.1, read as the reverse complement.
CTCATTTCGATCACTGCTGGCAACGGAATCAGTGGATCACCTGCATGCATGCCACTCACGACATTTGTATGACAAAGCAGCAAAAGCCATGTTTTTCATCTCTCAAACTCAAGGCACAAATATCTGCAAAATTTAAGGTTGTACCAGCATCAAGGAACAAGATTCGAGCACGATAACATCAAGAATACAAAACCCCAACCATGAAACCAAATGCCAGATATTTTACAAGTGATGATGAACTCCCAACTGAGCTGAATAAGGTCATTTATAAGTGAAAAAGGTCCATCTCGAGGAAACAACTATAGCCACACAACCAACTCAAAAGTAGTTCTCACACCTCTTTTTTTTTTTTTTAATAAAATGAATAATGGGAATTATATAAAGGGTAATGAAATAACATAACTTGAACAAATATAAAGATGATAACATAGGTCATACAAAACCTGTGCTGGTGTTTGTGAATATTATTATTTTGGATGAACCTATCAAAATTATTATTGGTGGATAGATATGAAAAATGTATTAAAAAGAAAAATGCCAATAGGTGCATCAAAAATAAACAGGTTGGTATACTCAGAAATTCTTTATAAGTGAAAAAGACCTAAAAAAAAAAAGGAAAAAAAGAAGACAACAACAACAAACCCCTTCCTTAAGCAGGCCCTAACCACTCGATAAAAACAAGAGGAGAATAAGAATCTAATTCTAAACCTAAGATACCAAGTTCCTATGAAAGAAATTCTTCGAAAAATTGAGCACAAAGCTCCTCATTTTCAATGCCCTGGGATTTATTTCTTTCCAAATAATCCAGAAAAATACATAAAGGCTTCTTTCTTGACCCCCACCCAAGGACCATTCCACTTCCAAAACAATTAAACAACTTCCTTAGGATCATACCCAGTGAATAAATATAAAGAATGTGATGTGGATTCTTCCCTGTGCTTTTTGTATCAAAGCATTAGTTAACCAAATACTACCCACGTTTTTTAATTTGATCTAAAGTCAAAACTCCTCCCCATGAAAGCTTCTGAGTTTAAAAAAAAACACTTGCAAGGACCCACAAATTCTAAACCATTGGAAAAGGAAAAGAAGCATCACCTGGGTCCCAGTAGCTCTAAACATGGTTCAGAGAACTTAGTATTAGCTGAAGTTATCCACACCATTGTATCCTCCCCCTTGCTGTCAACTACCCAACCTTGTAATAGGAAAAAGAAATTCTCAACCTCCTCCACCTCCTAATCATTCAAAAGATGAACAAAACCAGGCTCTAATGACCCTCTGCCTCCATAACCTCGACAATATATTTCCACTGGCCCATGCCTCCTTAGAGACAATTAAAGAAATAAAGTGAAAGAAACACAGTGGTTATGCTCCACTCTAAATATCCATTCAGAAATTTACCTTCCTTTCATTATCCACCACAAAAGAACCATGCCTCAAGAAAGTGCTCTATACCTTCCATTATGGATTTCACACAACTCTACCCTATGACTCACTTAATTATCCTAACCACTTGTGTCACAAAGGCAACTTGTTTTGTAGCATACCTACAAACTCCATTTACACAAAGTACCTTTTGTTTAACAAAGAAAGGCATCAAACCCCTAAGCAATGATCAAAATATCTATGAATCACGATATATTGGTGCTGGATTTTATGATATATCGGAAATATTGCGATATTTAGCAAAATATTCAGAAAGCTAAAATTAACAAAAATATTTCGGAAATTCATGGAAATACTTTGTTAGACTATAAAAAAAACGTAAATAAGCAAATATACACTTGTTAAAGACGATATTCATTATAATTTATCGAGAAATTACATTATAATAGTCTTTTAAAACCAAAATGAAGATAGATGTGGTTCCATTACATTATTTGACAAAGGGATCCCATCTTGTTGAAGACAATATTCAAAACCAAGATCTTCAAAATATTAAGATAAATCATAAAGAAAAAATAATTTGAGAGTCAAATAGAGTCGATGTGGATGGATGAGTCTCAGAAGAAATTGTATAATTTTAGGGGTATTTATAGAATTTTTTGGAGTCAAATAGTCATTGGATTGTCAAAAACCATTTGTGATTTAATTATAACCGCTTGATTTGATTTTGCTTTACCAGACCAGCTGAATCATCATATCCGTTTTGAAATCAATCTAAACCGCTAGATTAAGCTTCAAATTTAAAATCAACCATTGGATCCAAAATATGTACCTTTGGATGCTTCTTTTAAAAACAAATGAAACACCTTGATCCAAGCAAGAATGACCAATGCCGATTGTTGGTCAAGAAGTCAAGCACCTACCGGTATTTTGAAAATTGTGAATATGATATCTCAATATTCGGGATATTTTACTGCTATATCTTCGATATTTACCGATATTTTGTCGAAAATTCCAACCCACGCGTGCGTGAGGTATATTTTCGATATTTCGGCGAAATATCGACATTTTCCGATATTTTGCCGAAATATTGGCGATTTTCCCGATATTCTGCCAATTTTTAGACCAACCGACTATCGCTTCTCGGGCACATCGACGATACCACCGATATTCGATATTTTCGCCAATATACAATGATTTTGTTCCTCGCCTTCACATCGAAAGCCTTTGCCAAACACATAGTTGAACACTTACAAAAGGAATCTTCTTCATCAACCCTTCACCTCCCGAAGAAATCCCTCAGTGATTTTCTCTGCCCTTAATCTAACTATCCTTAGAAAGCCAACATATATTACAAAATAAACACACGATAACATGCACTTACTATGTGTTTCGTTAGAAATGAACCTGCCTTTTCCACAAGGAGAATTATTTTTAAAACCTTGCTTCCACCCAATTCCAAATCAACACTGGGAAAGCAAGAGGCCCTCAAACGCAACTCAAATAGGTCGAGGGAAGGGAACCACTCCTATACCCAAGCACCGATGCCATCTCCCTTTGACCTACCACACTACCAATTAGAATCGGCTCTTTTTCTCCAAATTCGCCTTTAACTCGAGCAAGTTTCAAACCACATAACCAAGATAATAACCATTTGGATATTCTAAGCCTCACAAAACAAGTGTACCATCAATAAAGAACAAATGGGACTTTCCTCCCTTCACCACTGTGATCCCCCACTCCAACCTTATAACTTCACCCTCTCGTAGCCCTTTTAAGTAGACACCCAAGTACCACCATCTAATACCAAAATCTGAGAACCAGTATTAGGAAAGCTGGCATGAAATGCTATCCTTTTGGAAAAAGACGAACAAAAGGAGATAACACTGGTTCCCGAGTTTTGGGGGATATGAAACACAAAGTAAAAACAGACAAAGTTATGGCTGTTTTGATTATACTATTATTATATTATTTTATATAGAAAAGTGGCAAGCATGTATATTGATGCACAAAAAAACATAGAGTCAAGAAGCCCCCAAGTATACAGGGAGTATACAGGACCTGACCTATACAAAGAACAACCAACACCTACCACCCAAAAAAGAAAGGCCTAAAGAATACACAAAAGAATTCTCATAAGAGGATAACAAAATTCTTTCAAAGATTTGAGGCAGTTTTTATTGACATACAGAATAATCTTCTTTCAGATCCCTATTTTGACTAGACTGATGGATTCTTTGGGCGTTACTGATTTGTCTAATCTATATTTCATTGATTGTTCTGGAAGTAGCTCACTATCTCGCGTTGTTTACTTTTTCCCTTGTTGGTGCTCTACTTTCTTTTAGGTACCTTAAATTTGATAGCCTAGCACACAAAATTCAAAGAAGATAAAGAAATCAATTTTCTATTACCTCATTTGAAATGGATTTTTCCCTTTTTCCCTTTGGCTCAAGGCAAAAGTGTAAAATGTACAGACGCACGCACTAGAAGATTTCGAAGAGGACATCACCAATCCTCTAGGAAAAAGAGCCTTGATGAGGTTCAATCATAGATCGCCACGCTACTACAACAGGCACACTAAAATGTCAGGTATATCACCATTTAAATTCTGCTCCATTTTTTTCATTTATCTGGTCTTGTACTCTTTCAATTTTTCTAATCCTTCATTTCTTTTCTTTGATAGTTTGCAATTAATACTTTTTTTTATAGGTAAATCTTTTTTCCTTTTTTCTTTTCTGTTCATATTGAGATTCGCCTGAACCTCCCATAAATCCCTATCCCATCTTTACTACTTGAGCCAAGCTCTTAAGGGCATGGTAATTATTATTACATATTTTTTTGAGTAAAAGCACCATATATAACAGAAAAAGTAACTTAGAGAAGCTCAGAGGATACTGGAGGCCCCAAGGAGAAGCAAAGAGAGGAGACAAAAATAACCCACCCACCCTCATAGTTCAGAATTAATACTTATCGCATAGTTTTGCAGTACTATTGAACACTTCTACTGATGACATCTCCCCAACAGCTGACCCTCACTGTTGCATGTCAAAAGTGTTGCCCCACAAAGAAACTTCAAAGCTGCCTGGAAGAAAAGCTCAGCACTTTCGAGTCCTGACCCAGAAATCTTCAAAGCATGATAAAGTCATACAAATGGATAGGTTAATTATTACATTTAGATATAACCATATAATGAAAAAAAAAATCTAAAAATACAAATAGGGAAGGAACAACGCAGGGATACCTTAAGCCGATCAGCTAAATGTTTAAGATTCTTAGCTTCTTTCAAGGAATTACGTGCTGCTCGAAGGGAGGTGCCCTGTTTAACAGGATTGGGAGCAACAATATCCCTGGCCCCATGCCTGTTAGGAGTGGGATCCCTTGAACCAACACGAATTCTGTTTAAACCTTCAGACTCCTCATGCTGTTTTGCGGTCTCGCAGCATCACTGCCATCAGAAACATTCAACGAAATGCATTAGATCCATTTCCTTAGAATCAGGTATAGATTGGGAACACCAGAAGCAAGTTTCTAGTTTGAGGCGGAGTAAGGGGGTAGATCTTTGCGAATACCCTTTCCCTGATGCTACTTCAACATGATCAGTACTGTCTGCACGAAGACACTTTAAGGGCTTTTCAACCTTGCAGTTCTGCTGCACAATGGATCCACCATCCTTTTGGCAAATGGTATTTGATTTTCCATGCAGATAGTCATGTTCTTCAAGTTTAGTTTGCTTCTCTATTTTACAACTTTCACTACTACGTTTCCCAGAAGTCACTTTCTTACCAACCCAACTTTTCTCAGCCTTATCAGATTTAATGCCGTATAAATCACCCTCGACTTTAAGTTTCATATTCTCATTCTTTTGTGGGGCACATCATTGAATTCATTCTCCGTCTCATACTTCACACGCTCTTGGCTAGAACAACTTTCTCTGCTCCTTTTTGCAAATCACAGGCTTTGATCCTGCCTCTCATCAGAACCAGATTCAGGAGTCAAGTGCTTTTCTTTCGACCTCGAGGAGGATACCTTCAAAATTCTTGGAACAGACCTATTATGCTGAAGGTTGTCCACCCTTCTTTTATCAAGACAATGTTCTTTGATTGCGCTCACTGGGATACTGGTTATCTTGTCCATAGTCATCAATGGAACTGTTCACCGATTAGTGTTTGGGAGTCTGTGATGATGTATAGTACTATTTTTAACCTTCTTTTTCCATGTATTTTTTGATCAGTAACTTTTCCAAGGTATTTTATGATCAGTTATCCTGTCTTCATAATCAAAAACAATGAGGACTAATAGACCTTGATGATTGGAAGATTTTCCTTCCTAGCTCAGACTGATTGGTTTCACCATCGCCTACAGCTTCGGAAAGCAACTTGTGATTATTTATGAGAGAGAAATTTGCACCAGTAACATCATCCTTTCCCAAAAGGTTTGTTCTAGATTTTTTTTTCCGATTGGATATCCTCAAAGGAGAAGAAGAAACTGATTCTACAGGTGAGCCTTTAACTTCTTGGGAGTTGACTTTAACTTTACATGAGCTAGAAATTTTAGATGAGCTGGAGGTGGCTGCCATGGGAGGCTGTCCAAATGACAAATCCTTCCGAAAGTCTTACAATCAGAATGGTCGGTCGTGGATGAGTTGTTCCATGATATATTGCCAACAGACGGTCCTTTTCAGTGCTTTTTCCTTCTTCATGAACTATTGCCATCTACAGATCATCTGCTTATTAGACAAAAAAGTATCCTGGCAACGATACCTTTCTATTAGGAACACCATCAGGATACTTGCAATGGATTCTTTCTGTAACTTGATCTCCTGGGCTTCTTCCCCTTTCATGTTCACGACAATATTCTGCTTCTCCACAACTGACTGGTCTTCAGACTGCTGCCCATCACTAGAGCAGTCCCCAAAGAAAACTCACTATCTGCCAGTCCATTGATTTTTTTCTTCCTTCCTGCAGCATATCTTTTACTTTGCTCCTCCACAGTCACTCTCTTCTGAACTTGGTTCTTTGGTTTCTTTATGACACCCTTCGAATCCCTGAAAGAAGAGTATTCATTATACTTCTGAGTGTAATTTTCAGGTTCCAATCCACCTAGATTTTCATCTCCATCAATATAATGTGTGCTCTTTGTCTTCACTTTCTTCGACACTCTAAAACCATCTTGATCAGCTTCTCTCTTGCATTTCATTTTCAACAGCTTTGCATCACCTGCCAAAAAAAAAAAAAAAACAATTATTCACCCTGGTTAACAGCGGTGGTAGTAACAAAACACGAGGTTGAAAATTATCACAATCAATTTTCAACAATGAGAACACAACCCTATTTAATTAGGCATTAAGAGTAGACATCAATATCTGATTCTTGGTACATATATCTGACATCTGACTTTATTTGTCAACTCATGGCTAAGCCGCTGGCTTCATACAGATAAACAACATATCCACTATTGCCCCAGTATCACATATCAATGAGTCTCAGTGGAGAAAAACAACACAGTCAAGAAAACATGCAACATTAATGAGATTAATATTATTCAATTTAAAAGGCAGAAAAGTCACAGATAAAACAGCATATCCACTATTGCCAAGTGAATATTCCTCACTATCACACATCAATAAGTCTCAGCAGAGAAAGACAACACAGTCAAGAAAACATGCAACATTAAGGAGATTAATATTCTTCAATTTTAAAAGGCAGAAAAGCCCATTTATCACTTTTTACACTTAGTCCCTTAGCTTCTTGTTCACATTTTCTGCTCCTTTATTTCTGAACTTCTTCCCTTCATGTATTTCTCCCCAAAAGACTCAAAGATGTGAGTATCTACTAAGATCTACAAGATCAGAGAACTATAATTCAAGTCCCAAGAAGTTGGATAACATAAGGTGGGTGTTTGAAAATTTTGTTTGAGAACCACCTAAATATTCAAAACTTTTAGGAATCACTTTATATATTCCTGTAGAAATAAGAATGAGAAAGTAATTCCTATTATGAACTTTTCTCATTTTTTCCTGAATGAACAAAAGGAATATCAAAATCAACCAGGGGCAGAATGGTTAGAGAATACATGATGACACATGATTCCTTGGAGTTTATAACCCTAGATACAGAAAAAGAGTAAAGAAGGATTCATGTAGCAAGCACAAGTGGTGGGAATTTGATACTTTCTAACTTTTATCTTTACTTCAGTATAATTTCTTCATCAATTCATAACAACTTGCAAAGATAATGGTCGACAATGTACATGATTAGGAAAAGAAAAATGTTATGTAGTATTATACACTACATTATCAGGAGAAATATCGTTAGTCATTCCATACACATTGATTGTATCATTGTCAACATGATTGCATCATTGCATACACATTGAGTATTTCAGCAAGCTTTGTCACCTTATTTTTATTACTTAAATAGTAACTAGAACTAAATTTATTTCAAATTCTATTTAATATTAGTTTTCTAATCTGAATCCTGATGGGTAGCTCAATAGGTCTAAGGCCTTGGGATTTACCTAATGGTCACCAGTTCGAGTTCCCTCAGGGCTACTGGAGGTTTACCCAACCATTAACTTTAAGGCCTGGGATTAGTCAAAGTGCTCGCAAGCTAACCGGTACAACCACGGTTATATATATATATATATATATATATATTAGTTTTCTAATCTTGATACGTTGTGTTCATCCTTTTGGAATGAGGGTAATCACAACAATAGGATCAAAATGGAAAAAGCAACAATTTCTCTCTTAGTGACACTTAACATTGAATAAATGAAATGAATTTATAAATTTCGTTGACAGCTATAGTGAAAAACTGGGATCAACACACTAATATGTAATGCTTTGGTAGCTCATCATGCCAGATAAAATTTGATAACCATATATAATTCAGTTCATTACATGTAATACAAGTATCACTTTGATAGCCAAGTCACTGTAGCAAGCAGCTTGGTACTCCTTTAAGAGTCTAGCTTTAGTATCAATACCTGATCTTTCGTCATTTGGAACACCAGAGGGGGCTTTAATAGCATGCTTTAGACTTGTTTTTCGTGGAGGGAGGCTGGTCACTTGAGGAGTTTGAGCGGTTCATGAAACTGTTATGTCTCACTGTATTTGATACTGGCTTTGTACCATGATTTTTCTTTCCACCACTGGACACATCATCAAAACTATGGTATTGGTGGTTTTGACCAAGATGCCTATTATGAGCCAAGGTTGCCCCAGATGCAGCTCCATGAGTATGGGCCAGTTGAATAGTTTGGACCTCAGGAACAGGGACAGGAACCTGGTACAATGCATTCAGAGCATTTGTTGTCTCCTCCTCACTGACACTACATCGGTTCATTCCAGGCCTGAAAAGTTTTAAGTACAAATAATCAAGTTTTGTAAAATGTGTCACTATGTATTCTGTATTCTCTATCTATGTGTGTATGGAGAGACAAAGAGAGCATCATCTCCTATGAGAAAGTTTTCTTTATATTTCCGTATCTGATGACTTTACTTTATCAGATTTTGTTCTTGAAGGACAGAATTCTCATCCTTCCTTTTGTAACTTATTTATTATCAGTACTACATATTTTTCCTTTCATAAAAAAATAAACATTAAAAGAGAGAGAGAGAGAGAGAGAGGAGAGAGAGAGAGGGAGAAGAGAGAGAGAGCATCATAACTGAGAAACCCTAATAGGAGAGGGGAAAATGACCTGATTACCTAGACGATGTTCCATCATGAAGCTTAGGACGAACTTTTCATGTATGTTTGGTTAGTTTCTGGAAAAATCTCTACAGCCCTGAAATTTGTTCTTTTCTGAGGAAAGTTCTAGCATTTTGTGGAGAAGGAACATCCATGACAGGTAGTTTTCATGAATTTTACATGACAACAAGGTTTGAGAAATTACATGAGTACTAATGTAGTTCTGCATCTAAGAAGTTAGTTCCCAATAACCTAATGGGTGAATAGACAGGTTATGTATATAGAGATAATGTTGTACAGCTCACCACTATTGACCAAGATCTCAAGGATTCTCTTCATTTCATGGCCTTTGCTCATTCTAAATGACAATTTATGGAGAACATCTAAGGTCATCCATGTAGGACAATGAGTTGTCCAAAATTTGAGGAAAAGCACGTACGCTGATAAGTAATAAAGGTCAGCAGACCTTCAACTCTAGCCACGCAACTAAAAGCCTCAAACTAGTCTCTAAGCACTTGGTAGTAGGAGACTTAGTCCCACCACCAGTCTCTAAGCACTTGGTAGTAGGAGGCTTAGTCCCACCACAAGATGCACCAGGCCAGTGTTCTATCTCAGAGCCCTACTCCTTACTTTGGCAAGCACATTAGCACTGTAGTAGGACCATGTCGATGACACCTTTAAGACAGGAGCATTAACTTTTTTACATGACAAGAGCAAAGTAACCATGCCTCTCAGGTGCATAAGGTTTTATCCCAATTCCCAGCTTGGAGGTGAAATATGAGAGAACCCTTCCACATCCACCACTCTTGGATGAACATCCAATATACTCAAGCATCTACCTAGAGTTAAGAATCCACATCTAGATTTCGAAGAACATGACATGGTAAGAGATATGAAGATAGTGAACATAGGAGGGAGTATGAAACTTCCTTGCATTACAATCCAAAGGTAGGGGAAGTACGACGTGCCAAATTAGAGGAGCTTTGACCTAGTTAGTAGCAGTAACTCCCAAGATTAGGAAATTGAATGTTGGCCAAGTCATAATGATGCCTACATGTCTTAAATTGGGAATATAGTGAGGCTACATATTTTTGCAAACTAAAATGTCAATGACAAATTTCAATCCAAATCATACGACTCCATCTTTCTCCCCAACAACAACCCCCTCCACTCTCCCCAGGACTCCACATATACTAATTAATAAATAAATACATGAAATAAGATGAGAAGAAGCATAGAGAGAGAACTTACAGCCAATATAGCATGCTACACAGCCACTTCTTTGGGAGACAGTCAGGATTTTCACCATATGGGAGAAGCCGCCACTTATGACACCTGTCACAGCAGACCCAATTTTCCTGTATGACTACTCGGCGCAACCTGGAAGAGCAATCGGAAATGGACTCATTTCCTGTTAGGGCAGAAGTTTTTGAAAATTCTTGATGTCCTTCGACTGTTGATGGGCAACTGGATTTTTTACCACCTGATCTTTCCTTTAATTTATTACTGGCTGCACAGGTTTCTTTCATCAACCCTAAGCTTAGAGGCACTTGCCTTTTCTTGACAGAGTCCCCAATGGATCCATTCTAATTTCTTTCTTTTCAAGTTTTTCTTTCCCAATCGTAGGAGCTTGACTTTCTTTGCCTCTCACCAAATCCTTCTGGGGTTTGATGTCATCCATATTACTTTTATATGGAACATATTTTCGATCAGTGATCATATCTTCTGGTGCTGCAGAAGAATTAACCATCAAGCTTTCCCTTGCTAACTCCAAGGCTGAGGAGCCCTTTCTTTGGCTTCCCTTTGATTTCCCTTTGCAACTAGAAGTTGGCTGTTCCTTCCCAAGAGGAATTCTCATTCCATCTTGCAGAGGGGATTTAGCTTTCTGATCAAATTTCTTTTGAGGAGGACTGCTTGCCCCACCATTGAACTCTTTCTTTCCCTCGGGAATATCACAATTTTCTTTAAATAAATCACAACTACCCTCCTGTTTGGGCCCACCACTGTTTGTAATAACGCAACCTGCTTTTTTTTTCATCTTTATGAACCTTTCTACCAAACTTGTCTTTGCATTCCACTCTAATGGTCCTGCTAGCTACCAATAACTGATGCCGAGTTAAGGCTTCCTGCTTTTCTAAATTAGAGCTGTTCTTTACCTCACTCTTATTGATTTCAGATGCCTTAACAGGACCTTCTTTTACGCCATTGACTTTGCCGTCTACTTCAGACGCACACAGGACCTTCAAGGAATCACCCATCAAGGTCTCAGCATCTACTTTCTTCAGAAGAGTATTGTTGCCATTAGTGGGATCCTCATAACTCTCACCATCCAATTCTGTCATTTTTGCATTTTTACCCCTCCGCTGAATCCTGTTATCTCCAAACACTTCTCTGCTACCCATAGTGGTGGCAAACTTGTTTGCTAAAGGAGAAGAACTTTCTTTGTTTTGGTGAGATACGCTAATGTCTAGAAGGCCTTCCTCTTCCATTAAGCAAGTAAAACTATCATCCAGGGGTGATAGCATTACACCATCAGGAAAATGACAAGAGGTCATGATCTGCTCCATCACATCATCAACACCAAGAGATGCAACTGGATCACAAAATATCCAACATACAGAAACACAAACATGATATTTAAAATATTGGAAGGAGAATTCACCTTAATAATGCTGGAGGGAGATTCACCCTGGGTTTCTTGAGATTCAGGGAAATTCCCTTCACATTCTGAAGGGCTATCCTCCAATGAGGAAGATGGGGAGGTAACAAGACCAAGACCACTATAGATAGCAGCATTTCTTTGAGCCCTTATATTATCCGAACCCACTTTAATCCGAACTTTCAGACTTTTCTGATCAGACCTCGAATTTGGCAGGTTTATGCATTCACGTTTGGGAACACATTCCCCTAAAGTCTGAAATTTAATGGAACTATCGACGGAAGAAGTCCTGATAAAGGCAGTGGCAGGAGTGATTGAAGCATGCCCAAGTTCACTGAGACCTGCAGAGCTCCGATGGGCTACCTGTTCAGTAATATACACCAAAAGGCTAATGTAAATGTAGAATTATTCACCAAGAGGAAAGAAGTGATCCACAATGCTCATTCCTGCAGAAGAACTATCAAGAAGAAAAATGGCAGAATTTTATGGAAATAAACCTTCAATGGGGAATCGATAGGTTTGGACATGTTTTGGATCTGAACCTTCTGTGGAACTTTGGTGAGACCGTAAGAGGTGAGGCTGATAAGTAGGCAAGAATGAACCATAGCCACCAAATTTTGATCCTGTAAAATGATTTAATCTCCAGCATCACCCAAGAGTACTAAATAGCATTATGCGTGTTTCCTTATGCTACACTTTACCTAAATTCTCAGCAGAAACTCCACCTTCAAAATCTTTGATATTGTCCAAGGACATCTTGAAGCCTTTCGTCCTATTAAAATCAGTAGCCAAATAATTAGCTTTCCCTAATTCAATGCAACAAGAGAAGATAAAACAAACATGGAGAGAAATAACAAGAAACACAAATTGCAAAGTACTTCATTATCTGCAAATATATATGTATACAAGGTGTAGCTGTAAGTATTCCAGAAAGGAAGTAAAGTTCATGATCTCCCTAGATTTATGAATCAAATCACTATCCACCCCCAAATCTTTTAAATTTTATGCGTAATCTTTTCATTGATTATTCTGGCGATTGGTCACTTGAATCTCACAAAGAATCAATTTTATTTTATTTTTTTGATTGATAAACAAATATATTAAAACCAAAAAAAGGAACAAGGACTCCGCGGGGCATACTGTGGCGCATAATAAGAGGAACCAAAGCCAAACTAAAAGAAAGAGCGAAAGCAAACAAAACAAAGCAGCCCACAATGCCGCTTAGGAATACCAAAATATCTCTATCAAAAGGGTGTTCCACATCACACCAAGCTAGCCCAAGAATCAATTTTCCCAAAGAATCAATTTTATTAAATCCCACACTCTGATTTTCCCATGCGAAACTGATGTGAATAATTGTTTTTTTATAGGTAAATCCAAAACTGATTTTTTTTTTTTATGAATATAGGTAAATGTGAAACTGATGTGAATAAAGCAATAAATAATAGTCCTTTATATGCGTATATTTTTCTCCAAAAAGGGTAGGTAAATGGGTACTCTGTCAGTGGATCTCACGATGTATGAATCAATAAAAAACAACATTCCCAAAGGGTATAGATGGAATTGAGGCGTTTTGCTCAAACAACTCCTTGAGGTGCAATGAGGCCTAAGCCTTGAGGAAGAATGAGGTCTAAGCTTTGGGGGGAAACAAGGGGCAAGCCTCAACTTTAACATAAAGAAATAAATCAATTACCAACATAAAAAGAATGAAAGAAAACCTGAATACTAATAATAGGAAAATTTGATTGTATGCTATTGTCAATAATATTCATTTTTGTTTCTCTTTCTCTCCTCCAACATCTGACTCTATCACAGCTCCACCAAATAAACTTCACCACCACCATCACTATCATTGCTCTAGGAATCATCATCATATCTAATCAGTTTTTTCTTTATTTATCAATAATCAGAAATAATTATAAATGAACCTAGCCGCTACTGCAACCAACGACTCCTTTATTTCTTCTTCTCAATCCCTCTTTTTTCCTTTATTTATCAATAATAAGCAATAATTATATTTACAACATTATTGGCTTATTGCGAGGTTTAACATTTCCTAGTAAAAGGCTTTAACCGGACCCTGAATCAAAACTAACTTATTAATCCATTCCCAAAGAGTACATAAGCACAAGACACGTTAAAAACCATTGACTATTGAGGCTAAAGTCGCATATAAAGTACATGTGAAAAGCCTAAAAAGCCCCCAAACCCATAAAACCCAATGAGTATTAGAAGCTTAAGCCTCAACAACTTCAAGTCTATAGTCTTCGCTGTAAGCCCATAGGATGATGCTTAACGCTCAAGATAAGCCAATATTAAAGCGGTAAATTCTCAAAGCTAATTCATAAGAAAGAAATTATAGCCTCAACAACTTCAAGTCTATAGCCTCAAGGCGCAAAATAAGAAAGAAATTATCCAACAAAATGAGAAAATTATCAGTTAATGAGAGCGCACACACCCCATAATCTCATGAGATATAAATTCTCTATATTATATGTAATTATGAGCACAGTGAGACTATATAACAAGTTCTATAATATGAAAAATAGACTAGTAGAATCGTGATATTTGTAGACTAGTACGTTAGAATTTGAAACTGAGTGCCAAATGTCCTGAGAACTTTCTTATACTATTGTATAAGTATCTCAGTAGTGAATATTTTCAAGAAGATAAAAAAACCGATCAGATCAGATCCAGTAATCTAGTACTATTCCACACAAGTAATGACCATAGTTTTTTAAAACATGGGAGCAGGAACTCATTGTAACTTATGGAGATAAATAATGTCCTTAGTGCTAACAGGATTACTTAGCATGTTTAATAGTTTTAGTTAACTGCAATTAATTATTAAATACATTAGAAAACACAGTGGTTTTCATGCATTCCCACCTATCATTTTTATTTTCATTGTCATAAATTACTACATCAACATGATTGAATCTGACTTGTAAAGGAAGAGAGTCAAACAGAAATGATCTCTTAAACTGGTATGACCAGAGTAGGTAAAAATTAGGCTTCTACTGCCAAAACAATGCTTAGAATGACACCTCCACTCTAAAACTTGCTCCTTTATTAACAAATACCACTTCATAAGCAGTCTGTATAGTTGCCAAGGACAAGGTAGGAAAGAGAATAAAACCATGTTGAATCTTCAATTCTTCAGACCATGAGAATCCTCCTTTGAACTGAATATTAGAGTTTTAACAGTATCTCTCTCTCTCGTTCCTCTATTTCTCTCTCTCCAAACCAAACAACCTAAACCAAGAAAAATTATAATTTTAATAGTTTTCTTCTTCAAAGTTCCTCAGCAGCCAAGAAGAGGGAAAAATGGTTCTGATACAACTACTGGGCTGAGTTGATGTTAAACTTGGCACATTTGGGGAATCAATAAATTTATCATCTTTCTCTTTTTCTTCCATTTTATTTTCCCACTAATCAAACACCCAAAAAACATACCTAAAGATAAAAAAACCAAATTAAATAAACAAACAAATAAATTTGAAAACATCGAAAGTGTTAAGAAAACGAATAAATAGATATTTATCCAAACTACACAAGATTAGAAAAATTTAAAATAAAAACCCTTACAATGTGAGAAAGAGCGACATCAATATCAATGCTTTGATCATCATCAGAGCAATACCGGAGCCTCGCCGTCAAACTCAGTAAACTGCCCCATCACTAAGAAACAAAGAAAAATAACACCCTAAAACCCTAAATTTTCTTAAAACATTACTTTTTCTGAACTGATAAAATGATCAAAACCAGAAAACAAAAAACATCCCACTCCGAAAATCCAAAACCCAGAAAAACCCATGCAGCAAATCTCTCAAAACGACCATCATCGGAACCTAACGCAAACCCCGACTTCAGAGAACCCCATTTTGGACACCATCAAAACGACATAGTTTCGACGTCAAAATCTGTTCAAAACACAATCTGAATCAAAAACCAGTGTTAACGTGCCCGTATCAATGGAGATTGTAGAATCAATTGTTCAAATTGAATTTTTGATGATGAAAATTGGTGCTTCTCGGTTTAAACCACAAGAAACGTTGCTCTGTTTTCCGTTTGTCTCTCATTCCTGAATTGCTGTGAAAGACACGACCTATGGGAACCAGCGGCAAAATAAGAAAATTTTGCTATTACTGGCAACAATCATCAGCTTAAATTACTTAAATATCCTTTAACTTTTAAGTTTTTTTGTTTTTTTTAACAACAATTAACTTTAAGTTGTTAATATTAATATTTTTTTTTTAATTTATAAATAAACACTTTAGTTAAGTAGTAAGGTGTCTTATTGGAACTTTAACCTAACACGTTTCCTCCCTATGCCTTGTTTTATTATTATTATTTACAATTTTTTCAGATTTTGAAAAAGGGATTCATTGCAAATATATTTATGTGATTATAACTTAGATAATTTGTGTGTTGGTGTCTATATATAATCAAAACATTAATTTAATTTATTATATTAAAATCATCAAATTGAAACTCTTTTTATAAAATTATTTTTTAAGAACATGTCATCTTTTTATAAGAAAATAAATCAAACTGATTCATTTAGAAATTTTCTTAAAGCAAATTCTGAAAGCTAATCAACTAGGTATCTGTTCACCGTCATATCAATATAAATAGGGGCCAGTTCACAATAATTAAATATATATATATATATATATATATATATATATATATATATATATATATATATATATGAAATTCATTCAAATATAACATAACATTATTTTTTATTATCATTAAACATATAAGAGATAATTATAGACTCTCATAATTTAATCATCGATTCGAATTTTAGCCATAAACGCAAGCATGTTTCGACAGAAACTTTCATCGTTTCATATAATTCTCTCCAACTTATACGGTAAATAGTTATACACCTAATCCCCATCAAGACATCTCAAGGCCTAACCAAAAACTTCATTTTTCATTTTCCTTACGCGCAAATTAAGAGGAATGTTCAAATTGAAAAGTTCACTATTGTCGGCTAGTTGATCCTGTAATGATCAATGTACAACAAAAACATGGACCATGATTGAATAAAATGTATGATAAACTAATGTCATCATTCTTAGGGTTTATTTATCTCTTGAAATTATTCTAGTTGCGACATATTTGCTTGTGGACGCGCCTAAGTGCTAAAAACTAGAGGAGATAACATCCACGTTTGTGTGTGAAGACCCTAGGGAGAATGTGTGAAAGTCATAAGGAGAGGGGTCTATTTATAGACTCAAAATCCTAACCGTATAGGGTTATTTGTCTGACAAGCAACCAATTTCTATTTTATAGGGTTTCTTGCCTATCAAGTAACCAAACTTCTACCTTATCAATTTTTGTCTTTTTAAGCAATTAATCAACGGGTTATGTCACTCGATTAGGGTAGCTCTGGGGATCTATACTCATTATTAATTTTGTCTCTTGATCAATGACTCAGATTGTTTATAGAGCATAAATTCAACAATCCCAACTTGCTCAGAAGCAAGTTTAGGACCGTGATCTTATCTAATGGTATTCCACTAAAAGCCCAAATGTGCACTCAAAGATTAATAATGTACACATTAAATGTATATTTCCTTTGTAAAATATCGATAATTAATCGTAAGGGTTTCAGTCAATCAATTAATTATTTATTCTCTTAACTTATCAATTTATCTAACGAATCCAATGCATTGGTCAGTGTCTTTCAACATCCGAGCACTGAAACATATTAAGAGGATATTTCACACAAATTCCATTTTTGTATATCTCATAAACTTTGGTGGTCAAATTATCATTATTCCAAAATCATCAAGGTATCGGGTCTTTAAAGAAGACATCACTTATTGATAACTCAAAAGAATGACAATTACTTAACTACACCTTTATTATATGCTTAGGATTAAGAAAAAATAGCATAACTAATATTGCCTGATATTTAATTCCTTTTTATAGAATATTATTGTTACCTTGATCGTCTAACTTCCGGGGCATCAGCAGCGCAATGTAAACCTGCAAAAAAGGGGCGATCCGACGACGGTGGCCTGGCCTTCTCTTCGATGGGGTGACCGTTTCTCCGATGATTAAGTCAGCAAAAATACGAAGAGGAAGGAGAAGGAAGTTCACACAGTCGGGATTACGTACCTATTCATCATGGGAATCCTTCTAATTTATTGAAAGCAATTCAAGAATCATTCCCCTTATTTCTTTGGAAAGAATCTCATTTTCTTAGGCACAAAATCTCATTTTCCTTATCAAAGACTAATTCTTCCTTATCAAGGATTAATCTTCCGAGAAGTAAGGGATTTTGAAGCTAAGAAATTCGTGGATAAATACCTTTTGCGTATTTCCTGCCTCCATCCGCTCGGGTCCATAGCAAACTTGCCATGTCAGGAGGACGCCCGACCTGGGACTCAAGCACCAGACGGGTCGCTCAGGCTAGCCTCAGAGGACACCCTAAGGCTTCTCGACAGACCCCCGTAATCCTCCGTCTAGGTAGTGCCTACCAGCTTTAATATGGAAGGTGGGCTTATGCCACTCACTGTGGGCCAAGTGAACCATGGACCAGCGGTCGTCCCGAGAGCTCCATTGAGCACTGGTTTAAAACCCATGGTACTAACAATGCCCCCCTTTTTCTCGATTGGAATTTTGTGCTTTTCCAGTTGGGGAAAATACTGTAGTTTTAAATGTTGAATGTGGAGTGTTGAATGTATGGAGGCGATGCTCTCGTGGCTTCAAAGAGAGTGGGAAACGCACGCTTCCCATAATATATACGACGCATCTTGTTATGACGGCGCATCGACTCCTTACCCCTACAAATAGGGGTATAGGTTGCGATAGCGATTTTGTTTACGTTTTCTCTTAGTTTTCTGATTCCTACGATTTTGCCTTTTCTGTGCTTCCACAAACTTTCCTTCCGAATGAGCTATCGGAGACTCTTGACTCTTTGACGATTGTCGATTTTCTGGTGAGTGCTCATATCTCAAACCTTCTTTTTATCGCTAGTTTGTTTGAGTGTTTTTGTGGTTGGGGGCGTCCTATTAGGTTTTGCGAAGGTTTTTGGTTCGCGTTTTCCTAGGTTTTGTCACCGATGGGACGTAAAACCTCCAGTGGAGGGGGGGTTGATTTCTTTTATCTTGTGAGGGTTTCGTTTCCACCTTCGCTTAATGGACCTTAAGCTAACCCCTTCTTCTGTCTTTTATTTTATTTTATTTTATTTGCCTATAGAATGACAAGAGGTTATGAGGAAGTTTCCAACAAGCCAAAGCAGGGCGGCCTGAGGGTGACTCCCCTGAAATGCCTATCGTAGCGCCTAGTTGTCGCTATGTCTCGCGAGGAACCTATGTGTTGTATAACCTGTTCCCGTCAAATTAGTCCTGAGGTGCTCGATGGGCCCGACCACCTCAATCGTAGGGAGGCAGATAACGCCCATCTCGCTTCACCTCGAGTAGTTCGCTATAAGGCTTCGCTTCCCCATCCCATTGTTGGTGAAGCAATTTCTACACCTTACCTAGGCACCTCTTGCACTTGTACACCCGAATGTTTTTTGGATTCTAACGGGTCAGGAGTGTGCTGGAAATCTCTACTAGTCGACGCCCCACTCTGGAGATTTGTTTCATTTACAATTTCAAGATTGACCGGGGTCGCTCGCTTATGTCGGCCCACAATTCCAACAATACGAATCGGGTTCCGACTCCCAAACGAAGGTGAAAAAGGGGTCAGTTTTGGTTAAATTCATGGCACATGACGCTGCTCTCCGTGGCTTCCTTTCGATATGAATCCGGCCTCCCTCTTATCGTCAAGTTTGTTTTAGTTTTGATGTGGCTCAGATGTTCCAGGCAACCTTCTTTATTGACATGCCCTGCTTTCGATGATTTATAAGTAGGCATAGGGCGAGGTCGGCAGCCAGGTTGGGAGGAGGAAAGGTTGACCGCATCATTCGTCGCTTGAGGATCATAGAGAGGGAGCATAACCACGAGCTCCTGTCTCTCGTGAAGAACTACGGAGCTAGGCGCTAGTTCTTTCCCATACATAGTGCCAATTCTTCCCCGTCTGCTGCCCACCGAGCTTGTCAAGGGCGAGCACTTCGTCCCTAGACAAGGCCAAGTCCCTGTCCAAGCATTGGGAACAGAAGGCTAAGGAGGGCAAGGAGAAGATAAAGGGCGCCAAGGAGGAGAGGGACAAAGCTAAAGAGAAAGCTTATCTTGCCCAGCTGGCTGTCGTCGCTACAGGTGATGCAAAGGCACAGGCAGAGGATGACCTAGTTTGAGCCTAAGGCGCCCTGGCCACGACGGAGGAAGCCAAGGGCAAGGTTGAAGCGGAGACCGCCCGTCTGGAGGTTAAGCGGACGTCTCTCCCATTGAAGATCGAGGCGACGAAGGATGAGGTTTTCTCCCTTCAATGCCAGGCCAGTAAGGATAAGGAGGCCATAGAGGATAACTACCAGAAGGCCTTGGAGGTGATCTTTGCCTACGACTACGGATGTTGTGCGTTTAAGCACAACATCTATGGGGATCATCCAGAGGTTCCGGACGTATGCCTCGACTCCCTTCCTGGTCTCCGCCGCCTCCCGAGCCCTCGCTAATCTCAGGTGCCCCTTACCCTAGCGCTACCGAGGATACTGCTAGCTTGAGGCGCATCTGAGCGAGGCGGCCTAGGAACTAGAGGAGAACACTCCCGCTGAGGACAAGAGTTGACTCCAATCCCTTATTCTTCCCTCTCTTTTTTGTAAGGTGCCCTTGTTCAATACTAAGACTTCAGGTATCTTTTACGCCTCGCGCTTTAATAAAATACCATTTTTGGGCTTTATTTCCTTTGTTGCCTTTGTTTTTCATCCTAACGCCATTGACGATTCTTACGAAATATACTCCTCGATTTCTTAAGTTATTGAGAACTCTTCTACAAATTTTATCCAAAGGTCGCTCAAGGTATAAATATTAAGTCGAGCCGGTTGTATTACTTCATGTGGCTCGGTCATTCACCCAAGAGGCTAGATGCCCTGTTTGGTCTTGTCTTTTGAAAATGCTAGCAGGTTAAAAGCCCTGCTTGTTTTTTTTTTTTCCCTTAAAAGTGCCAGTAGGCTTAGAGCCACAAGTATGGTCTTTTGAAAATGCCAGCAAACTTAGAGCCACATCTGGTCTTTTGAAAATATACAGGCCAGAGCTACATCCGGTTCCAAAATGTCGCCAGTGGTTTAGAGCCACCGGCCTTTGAAATGCCACAGTTTAGAGCCACATTTGTCTTTCGAAAATACAAGAGGCGAGCCACCTTCGGGTCTTTTGAAAATGCCATGGTGTTTGAGCCACCTTCGGTCTTTTTGGAAATGCTAGCAGGCTTAGAGCTACATCTTTGGTATTTTGAAATGGGGGTTACTCCAAAAATTGAAGTAAATAATGCCTTTAAAGAACACCTGATTAGTGATATTCCAAAGTATTCTAAAGAAAATTTCATTGATAACCCCCTTAAAGAAAACTTTACTGATAATACATTTTAAGGTGCATAACATTCCATATCCTAGGCACCGGTGCCTTGTCTAGTTTATTTAATGCGTACGACCTGACTAGCCCTACTCTTACTATCACGTATGACCCCTCCCAATTTGGTTGGAACTTGCCAGCCGTCGGGTCAACCGTGTTTTCAAAGACTTTTCTCAAGACTATATCCCCGGCTCGGAATGCACATGACTTTATATGCTTGTTGTATAAGTTTGCCATCCTTTGTCAAGATGCTATATTATGTGTAAGGGGTTGCTTCCTGCAGCTCGCTTGTCATAGTTTAGGTCCGGCTTCGACATTAGCCGCTCCAAGAACCTCACCCGAAGCCTGCATCCCGATTTCAGAGGAATAATGCAGCCTCCATACCATAGGTGAGGGTAAATGGTGAAACCCGGGCCGACTTCGATTAGTTGTTCTCAGAGGGCCCAAAGTGATTCCCTGTGAGCTCGGCCCACCCATTTTCCCCTAATCACGCGCACGCTTTATCAAAGCCGTCAAGAGAGTTTTGTTGGATGCTTCCGCCTGGCCATTGCTCTACGGGTACATGGGGTTAAGTACAAGTTTATGATTTTCAACTCATGGTAGAAGTTTATGTATACTTTGTCATTTAACTACTAGCTCCATTATCGCTTATGATCGGGATCGAGGTATTTTTAATCGAAAAATATTCCTCCACACAAACTGGCAGGACGCCCTGCTTTTGATGGAAGTGAAAGTTTCATTATATCCATTTGCTAAAGTAATCGGTGGTAATCCAACAACAACTTTTTTTTCTGAAGCCTGTGGTAATAGGCAAGTGGGTCTAACTATATCAATTCCCCATCGAGAAAGTGCCAAGGGCTTATAATTTATGGCTAGGTCTTCGCGGCCGGGCACTTTGATATGGGAACTTGCCGTTGGAAGCGATCGCATTTCTTCGACATGTGCAACAGATTCGCTTCTCATAGTTGGCCAATAATACCCTGTGTATGGTCCCCGTGAGCTGCTCCCACCGGGCTGATGGTTTCTCGCATGCTCTCTCATGAAGTTCGCTAGTATATATCGGGTCTTGCTGAAAAAGGAGACATTTAAGATACGACCCGTCCATAGACCATTTGTACAACTACCCGTTTACCAAGGAAAACCGCGCAGCTTGGACCTTGTGGGCTTTGGTTCTACTATTCGGCAGTTCTCCGAGCTCAAATAATGCAATATAGGAGTCAGCCAGGAAGAGCTAGTTTCATCTATCTGATTTACTCGATCTGTTGTAATAGACTATGTCGACTGGTAGTAGATTGGGAGGAACACAGTTTCTTTTATCAAGATGGACATGGCTACTATATCGCAAAGGCCCGCCCTTTCATCGAGTCCTCGATGTGCTTAAGCTCTAAGCCATAAAATTCCCTAATAATGCTTACCAGCCCATATACCCGGGCCATACTGTCTCGCTTTGTATTCTCCATTTACTTGTCCTACTACCAGTTGAGAGTTGTTGCGTATGAGGAGTTTCTCTGATGAAACTGATTGAGCGAGATTGATGCAGGGAAGTCTAGTCAGATGGTCTGCTCTCTACTCCTTTTCCCCAATCAGCTTTAGTCGCAGTCACCCAAGCTCCCGTCGCGCAGGCCTCGTCCACATTAAGGATCCACCAACCATTGTTATCCTGGACCAAATCAGGCTGGGGTAGTTATGCTAGAAAATCTTCCAATACCTACATCTTCATTGCCAAACAAGGTTTATACTGAATACCGAACTCACTTAGCTTGACTGCCCACTAGGTCATCCTCCCGAACAGGTCAGGCTTGTGTATAGTGTTTCGCAGAGGGAGATTAGTCAACACGACGATAGGGTGTGCCTGAAAGTAGGGGTGAAGCTTTTTTGCTGCCACCCGTAGGGGCAGTGCCTCTTGTTCTAGATGGGTATATCTAGTTTCTACTGCTACCAGAGATTTTCTTATGAAGAATATCGGTCTTTGTTTTTAGTTTTCATCTTCTTTGAACAAAGCTACGCTTTATCGAGACCGACATTGCAAGGTAAAGATAGAGTGTGTCCCCTACCCTCGGGCTAGTCGTGATTAGTGGCTCTACAGGTACTTGATTTCCATGAAAGCCTGATCACATTCCTCATTCCACCCGCTCCGTTTGGCTCCCTTTAGGGTGGTAAAAAATGTTCTTAACTGGTCTGTAGAGTGGGATATAAATTGCCCGAGAGTTGCCAACCGATCAGTCAGTTGTTGTACTCCCTTTTGGGTGGTGGAAGCTTGAGAGTCCATTACTACTTTAAGCTGAATGGGATTGGCCTCTATTCCTCTCTAGGTTACCATAAAGCCCAAAAACTTGCCCGAACTGACTCTGAATGCACATTTTAGAGGGTTTGGTTTCATGTCGTACCTTTGCAACAACTCAAAGGCTTCTTGTAGATGCTTCATGTGGTCGGAGCGTTCTTTAGACTTGATGAGCATATCGTCGATATAAACCTCCATGGTCTTGCCTATTAGCAGTCGAAATATCTTGGTTACCAAATTTCTTTGATAAGTCGCTTGATGTTTTTCAAGCCAAAAAGGAATTACATTATATCAAAGATAACCCGCATTGTAATGAAGGCCGCTTTCTACGTCGCGGTACTGAATCGTGATATCCTGCAGAAAGCCGTAAATGAGAAGATCCGAGGCATCAACAATCCGGGTCTATGTTTAATGAGGGAAGCTATTCTTCTGCATTCATTGAGGTCCCGTGTAGTTTACACATACTCTCCACTTACCGCCCTTCTTTGGAACCACCACCACATTAGCAAGCCATTCGGGGTTCTTTATTTCTCCGATGAAACCTACTTTCAGGAGGTTGTCTACTTCTGTCTGAAAAATCTGATGGCGGTCCGAGTGGAAACATCTCATTTTATGTCTTACGGGCTTGGCCACGTGACACTATTCAGTTTGTGGGAGGACAATATTCAGTTTGTGGGAGGCCAACATCGAGTCAATTCCGACCATATCTAAGTGACTCCAAGCGAACACGTCGAGGTTTTTAATAGCACGCCTTATATCTGCTCCCTTTCTTTACTGGATAGGAAAGTGCTGTTGTATGTGAACTTCTCCGCCCTGTCCAACACTGTTATTTCCAAGGATCCACACCAATGGGTTCCTTCTTCGCCCTCGATTCGGCAAAGAACTCGCAGGGATTGCTATGCGGGGGTATGATCTTCGAGGGAAGGATTTTCAGAATCGTTCGCCCCTCTCTGCACCTGCATAGACAGTTGATAACACTGTCGTGCAACAATCTAACTGCTTAAAAGGTTAACCTACCCAGTGTTAGTCAAATAACTGACCATTTGATGGTAGGGTGAGGGGATAGCTTTCATCGAGTACAACCAAGTTCGCCCCACTATGAAGTTATAAGGCTCTAAATCTTCGACAACTGAGAACAAAGTTTGTCGAGTGACTGGTCCTACTGTTACAAGGAGTGCGACATCTTCTAATGTTACGGTAGTTGCCCCATTGAAGCTAAAAAGGATTCGCCTCGGGTCGAGTTCGGGCCAGCGATGCGAGGAAAGCTTCCATCCGCCCATGTGATGGTAGCCAGAATAAATTTGCCGTAATGCCAAGGTCCACCAATACCATGTGTACATCAAAACCATTAATATAGAGAGTGAGCACTAGCACATCATAGTGGGGCATAATGACCTTATTCGGGTTGACCGGAGGAAAGGATATGGGGCCATCTATTAGCTTAGTTTCTGCATGACGGCTACCCGTGTAGATGGCGTTCACCCTAACCTTAAACGTGGCTGCTCTCAAGAGTTTCTTCTGTTGGCGCTTTGATTGATACTGGTCATCAGACGAGCTGCCTAGTACATAGTTTATGGTCGGTCTAGATTCTGGCGAGGCTGCTGCGCCGGCTGCGATTATATCTGCATCTTGCCTTAGTTCCGACGCTTGGTCAATTTCCCTGATATACCTCCTAAGGTGCCTTGCTTTGATCGGCCATTCAATTCAAGAACTTTATACTTCTAGACTGCTGGCCCCATGCCCATGATCTTATGATAGTCAGACCGCAAGGGATATGTTTTAGGAAGGATCCGTCTCGATCTGGGCAATCCATTTAAATCCCCCAAGAAGTCACGAATGATGGATAATAGCCTCTCATAAGAGACGTTCAAGGGGGGTAAATTGCGGGGTCTCTCTCTTCTTTTGTAATTGATCTCAGGATCGCTTCCAGTCTCTGCTCGAATTCTCTTGGATTGGAGGGTCGCCTCCCTAGGTAAGTTTATTCCTTTAGTCGGGTTGGCTAGTAATCGATGACGGTTCACACGTGACGGATATTGTCTTCCATCATCGAGTACCTATTAGCCCGTTTCAGATAATTCTTTCATCATTGTTACGGTCTAGTTAGTGACCGGATGGCTGAAAGCTTATCCTAAAATTTTGAGGATGGCGTCTATGTTATACTCCACTTATTCGCTGACTCACTCGCTTCAAACCTCTTTCGTGAAGTCACGAATTAATTCCTTCTTCCTATTTGAGAATGTACTGTAGGTGAGTCGATGTTTCTTTGTCGCACTAAGAAGAGATATTGTGATATGAATGCCCATAGTCTCGTTGAATGAATTTATTGAGTAGCTGAGCTTATGAAACCAAGCTAGCGCCGCCCTCGCGAACCGGTTAGGAATACTTTTCATAACAGCCGCCGTTACCAACATTCGTTGTCACACTGCTATAATGGAGCATATGGTCGTAGGGATTGGTCGCAGCCATTGAACGTGGTGAAAGCTAGAATGACAAAACCCGCTGCGGCTCTTAGTTAAGGATGGGTTGTCCTGGCAAGGAAGAGAGCATTACCGCCGAAAGATTCGAATTAGGGTCGCCGATGATAGGTTATAATGCTGGCGTGGTACCAAAGGCGGATGCACTGCGACGCTAAGGGGCAACGCAGGCCCAGGGCCGCGGGTTCCCGGGCTTGACCTGACCGGTACCGTATGTGGCCCGCCTCTCTTACCCTAAGGAGATGCACCACTAGCATCATCGAAGGCGGTGGAGGCAAGGCCTCTCAGGCGATATGGTCCTCAGGCTTTCCCCGAGTATTCTTTTCTACCGCAGACTGGGGACGGGAAGTCGCTTGAGGACAGTTCATCGTTTTGCTGGGGTGTCGACATTGTCAGGAGGAATGGGCCCCTTCCCTTTATCACGGAGATCCAAGGCATTGGCGGCTCTATCTTGCACGCCTTC